>BPLQ01011831.1:0-600000 GCA_021605075.1 Caerostris darwini
ACTTTAAATAAATTATATGAAGATAAATTAATTTATTTTTCAGAATAATTTTGAACATACAATTTAAAAAATTTTTAGGTTTGAGATCATCTTTTATTAATTTTTTTGTTAGTTTCAAATGTTAATCTAATAAAAATTTGTACGAAAATTTTTGAATTTCGTTACGGATTTTTGAAAAAAAATATTCGCTTTAAAAAAATATGCAGTTTCATTAAATGTAGACAAGCCATATAATTTTTACTTCAAATGCACCCTATTTTTGCGATATCTAATGTTAATTTTAATTTTTTTAATAATATTCAGAATTTTCTGCCAGGTTATTGACTACTTATATGGCAGAATTTGTATTACATTAAACAATCAAGGCAGATCATGAGTTAAGAGTTGCCTTTGCATTACTGCAGACACGATTTCTCTGAGGTTTCGAAGATTCAATGTTTTTTGCTTCTTGTACTGTGGTAAACCATGAAAAGGGCAATTTTTCATGCATAGCCCGTAGTAAATTTGTTATTTTTTATAGGTTTGTAAGCTTTTTATTAATTTATTAAAAACTTCATTTTGTCAAATTTAATTTTCTTTAGAAATATTAAATCTAGACTGAATACGAGAATGTTAATTACCAGACTTCTCTCAATCTATGATCTGTTGGCGATTAGAGATGACAAAAAATAAAAATATATACCTTGATTGAAAAGGAAAATCTAATGTTTATGGATTAATTTTAGTATTTATTTTAAAACAGATATTTTTTAAGCTAAAATTTTAATTCTGCAAAATGTATAAACTCAGATTTTACATCTGCAAAAATCATTTAATTATCATGTGCAAGCATTTTAATTTGATTCTGTAAGAAAATATACTAATATCAGCCAATGAGATGTATGTGATATTTTAGATGTCTAAAGGATAAACTGAATTATTTTGCTTAAAATAGGACCAGTTGCAGAGTTTTCAAACTTTCACCAGTATCATATATATAAAAAGTTATTTTTACTCATTTGAACTGAAACCTAGTAATAAACATAAATTATTTGAAACATTTTCTCTACAAAAATCTGGGAAATATTTTAAATTAGACGTAAGATATTGACGTCATAACTCATCATACTTATAAAAATGACCCTTCTAGTTGTATTAGTGAAAATGTCAATATTTAAACTCCGTTCTATCAATATTGATGACCTCTCTTTTCTTTCAACATTTTTACTTAAGCTCTTAGAAAATAAAAAAGATTCTTAAAGCAAATATTGATTGAAAATGACCTAAGATATATTCCTCTCAGTATAAAAGAATGCAATATAAGCAACATCAAAAGAAAAAAAAATCACAATTCAGCAACAATAACTATTTTTCTCAAAGTGAACGTAAGAGTGGCAATACATCAAAGTCAGACCCATAAAAACTATTTCTGTCATTTTCAATTTAATCTCGCCAAACAAAGAGTATCAATATTTGTGTCGAAGCTGTCGTAAAATTGATAAAAATCTTCGAAAACTGCAGGGTTAGTCCATGTCGATGTTTCTGGCCAGTCCGCTAACATAATTTCTATTAAGTGCAGTAGATTGCGGTCCACGAAACTCAGACTTAGACAAACAATTTCACTTCAGAGTCATTTCCTTCGGTTAAAGAACTTAAATTCTTACTTTCCTTTAGACGTGAATCCCATGAAAGCCCTGAGAGCTGCGGGTAGGAGGAATCTTAGTAATACACGTATCAAGATATTTTATGGCTTAAGACTTTAAAATCCTTACCAGCCATAAAACACGGTTTCGTACTTGGGTTATCGAGAGGAATGGGCTCCCCAGTAAAAGGAAAACGTAGGCATAAAAAAGTATAAGGTAAAGTCTAAAGGGAAAGAAATGAAGTATCTAGTATCGAAATATTGATAGGGGGAATACACTCTATGAAATCGGGGGAATCGGAAAAGCCAGAGTGAAAAAAAAATAATGATGAAGTCACATCTATTCAAGAGATGTATCGATTCTGGTTTACTTTAAGGGGTAGGGTTCGAAGACGTGAGATTCGAAAATATTTTTGTCGATTCAGGAATATTTCGTTATTTTTTCAACATTTTATGAATCATTCCGTTCTGAAATTGAAATAGGAAAAAATTTGAACTGAATTTGGATTCCCTTCCAGAATCGCATTTCCAATATTTATGCTCCCTTGATATGCAAATCAAATATTTGTTTACTGCTTTGAATATAAAATAACATTCGACTCACTTAATAATTTATAAATATTTAACCACGATAAATATTCATTGATAATTGAACTTCAGATCGGTGAGAATATATCAGAGTTTTTACTTTGATAATAAAAAAAAATAATAGTAGAAATTATAATAAAAATAAAAAAGTGGTTTTGGTTAGAAGTAAAAATTTATGTATGTATATATAAATTTCTGTGTAAAGATATCCGGCTTACAAAATACTTTTTTTATTTTTATTTTATTTTCTAATAATATTATTTTTATTATCAATATATATTAATATTTTTTTAAATAAATAAATATATATCTATATATATTTGCTTGTATATGTCTGTATTTTCTGAAATTCCCAATCTACAACATCTGGAAATTTAGTTTTTATTTGAAATATAGTTAAGATTTTTGAATACTTTATTAGTTTTATTGGCTGAATTTTTAATAATAGCTATAATAGGTTATTTCTTTAAATTAAGTATGATTGACGTTTTTATAATACGATTCACCATTAAATAAAATTAAACATTCCGAAATTGCTTTAATTAAAAATTTGCTATTTTTATTTTTTATATATTATTTGCAAAACTTTAAATAAATTATACGAAGATAAATTTATTTATTTTTAGGAATAATTTTGAACATACAATTTTAAAATTTTTTAGGTTTGAGATCATCTATTAATTTTTTTGTTAGTTTCAAATGTTAATCTAATAAAATTTCTACGAAAATTTTGAATTTCGTTACGGATTTTTGAAAAAACATATTCGCATTAAAAAATATGCAGTTTCATTAATTGTAGACAAACCATATAATTTTTATTTCAAATGCACCCTATTTTTGCGATATCTAATGTTAATTTTAATTTTTAATAATGTTCAAAATTTGCTGTCAGGTTATTGACTACTTATATGGCAGAATTTGTAATACATTCAACAATCAAGGCAGATCATGAGTTAAGAGTTGCCTTTGCATTACTGAAGACACGAATTCTCTGAGTCTTCGAAGATTCAATGTTTTTGCTTCTTGTACTGTGGTAAACCATGAAAAGGGCAATTTTCATGCATAGCCCGTAGTATATTGTGTAACTATGCTGCAAATTCTACCACCAAATCTGGTCATAGAAGCGTTTACCACCACCATAATAAAACTTTCGTCCTCTTGCATCTTACAAGCTTACAATATCACATTACATAAGAATGATGATCTATAACTATAAGTCATTACAGTATGCTCAATAGTTGCGATTTCTAACACTGTAATAGCATATATAGTTAATAATACGTTATATTATTAACTTTATTAAAAATACAACAAAATTTGTTATTTTTATATGTTTGTAAACTTTTTATTCGTTCATGAAAATTTCATTTTATCAAATTTCTTGTTTTCTTTAGAAATGGTAAATGTAGACTGAATATGAAAATTTTAAATACCACATTTCTCAATCTAGGATCGGTTAGTTAGAGATGGTAAAAAATAAAATATATATTTATTAAGAAAGGAAAATTTAATGTTTATGGATTAATTTTAGTATTTATTTTTTTAAATAAAATCGAAGGGTATTGCAAGCTAAAATTAAAATTCTGCAAAATTCCTTTAATTAACATGCAAATATTTAATATGATAATAATATAATTTAATAATAAGTAATAATTTCTAATAATAATATGATTTAATATGATAAACATATAAATTACTCTCAATGAGATGTGATTTCTTTAGAGTCTAAATGATAGACTGAATTATTTTGAGTAAATAACGACCAAATCCAGTTGTAGGGTTTTCAAACTTTCACCAGTATAATATATACATAAAGAAATTTTTTTTACTCATTTGAACTGAAACCTACTAATAAACATAAATTATTTGAAACATTTCCTCTATCAAAATTTAGGAAATATTTTAAATTTGACGTAAGATATTGAGGTCATAACTCATCATACTTATAAAACTGACACTTTTCGTTGTATTAGTGAAAATGTCAATATTTGAGCTCCGCTCTATCAATATTGATGACCTCTCTTTGCTTTCAACATTTTTACTTAAGCACTTAGAAAATAAAAAAGATTCTTAAAGCAAATATTGATTGAAAAGAGCCTAAAATATATTCTTCTCGGTATAAAAGAATGCAATATGAGCAACATCAGAAGA
Organism: Caerostris darwini; assembly: GCA_021605075.1. NCBI lineage: Eukaryota > Metazoa > Arthropoda > Arachnida > Araneae > Araneidae > Caerostris > Caerostris darwini. The sequence continues at coordinate 4,361 of BPLQ01011831.1, forward strand.
AAAAAAAATTACAATTCCGCAATAATAACTGTTTTTCTCAAAGTGAACGTAAGACTAGCAATACATCAAAGTCAGACCCATAAAAACTATTTCTGTCATGTTCAATTTAATCTCGCTAAACGCAGATTATCAATATTTGTGTCGAAGCTGTCGTAAAATTGATAAAAATCTTCGAAAACTGCAGGGTTAGTCCATGTCGATGTTTCTGGCCAGTCCGCTAACATAATTTCTATTAAGTGCAGTAGATTGCGGTCCACGAAACTCAGACTTAGACAAACAATTTCACTTCAGAGTCATTTCCTTCGGTTACAGAACTTAAATTCTTACTTTCTTTTATACGTGAATCCCAGGAAATCCCTGAGATCTGCGGGTAGGAGGAATCTTAGTAATACACGTATCAAGATATTTTATGGCTTAAGACTTCAAAAATTAAAAAAAAAGATTCAAGTTTCTTTTAAAAAAATTCTTAAAGCAAATATTGATAAAAAATGGCTTAAAATATATTCCTTCGATATAAAGAATGTAATATAAGCAACATCAGAATGAAAATATCACAATTCACGTAGTAATACACGTATCAAGTTATTTTACGGCTTAATATTTTTAAATAAAACAATTAATATATATATAAAAAAATTTTGAATGTAATTCCTATTTTTTTTTTCACTATTTTGCAGAGAGGCCCTGTAAAAAAAAAATTGGAAGTTTACTCTTACATCTACTGCAATCCATCATTAGATACATGCAATTTAAATCTAAAAACAACTAAAATTAATTAATTAAATATAATTTATGAATTAATATTTGAAAAAAACTGTATTAAGATCAATTGTCATCCACTACAAGTTCAAAAATATGTATTTGAACTTGAGTGGATGAATAAAAAGTGTTTTATGAACGATTGAAAGTTTGAGCAAGATATATATATATAGGGAGAGAGGGAACTAATAGAAGGAATTGAAAAAGATTCAAAAAGATTTTTAAAACAAATATTGTTTGAAAATGGCCTAAAATATATTCCTTTCGGTATAAAGAATGCAATATAAGCAACATCAGAAAAAAAAAATCACAATTCAGCAATAATAACTATTTTTCTCAAAGTGTTTCTCTCAATGAACGCGTAGCAATACATCAAAGTCAGACCCATAAAAATATTTCTGGGATTTTCAATTTAATCTCGGCAAACGCAGAGTATCAATATTTGTGTCGAAGCTGTCGTAAAATTGTTAAAAATCTTCGAAAACTGCAGCGTTAGTCCATGTCGTTATTCCTGGCCAGTCCGTTAACATCATTTCTATTAAGTGCAGTAGATTGCGGTCCACAAAACTCAGACTTAGACAAACAATTTCACTTCGGAGTCATTTCCTTGGGTTAAAGAACTTAAATTCTTACTTTCTTTTATACGTGAATCCCAGGAAATCCCTGAGATCTGCGGGTAGGAGGAATCTTAGTAATACACGTATCAAGATATTTTATGGCTTAAGACTTTAAAATCCTTACCAGCCATAAAACACGGTTTCGTACTTGGGTTATCGAGAGGAATGGGCTCCCAGTAAAAGGAAAGCGTAGGCATAAAAAAGTATTAAGTAAAGTCTAAAGGGAAAGAAATGAAGTATCTAGTATCGTGATATTGATAGGGGAAATACAGTCTATGAAATCGGGGGAATCGGAAAAGCCAGAGTGAAAAAAAATCATGATGAAGTCACATCTATTCAAGAGATGTATCGATTCTGGTTTACTTTAAGGGGTAGGGTTCGAAGACGTGAGTTTCGAAAATATTTTTGTCGATTTAGGAATATTTCGTTATTCTTTCAACGTTTTATGATTCATTCTGTTCTGAAATTGAAATAGGAAAAATTTGAACTGAATTTTCATCTCCCTTCCCGAATCGCATTTCCAATATTTATGCTCCCTTGATATGCAAATCAAATATTTGTTTACTGCTTTGAATATAAAATAACATTCGACTCACTAAATGATTTATAAATATTGAACCAAGTTAAATATTCACTGATAATTGAACTTCAGGTCGATGAGAATATATAAGAGTTTTCCTTTTGATAATAAAATAAATAATAGTAGAAATTATAATAAAAATAAAAAAAGTAGTTTTGGTTAGAAGTAAAAATTTATGTACATATATATAAATTTCTGTGTAAAGATATCCGCCTTTCAAAATCCCTTTTTTATTTTTATTTTATTTTGTAATAATATTATTTTTTATTATCAATATATATATATATATTTTTTTAAATAAACAAATATATATATATATATATATTTGCTTGTATGTGTATGTATTTTCTAAAATTCAAAATCTACAACATTTGGAAATTTAGCTTTTATTTGATATATAGCTAAGTTTCATGAATTTTTTTTTTTAATTTGGTGCATTATTAAAAATATCTTTCTTTCAATTAAATAAGATTGAAATTCTTATAATAAAATTTCTCATTACATAAAATTAAACATTATGAAATTACTTTAGTTAATAAATTGCTGCTTTCGTTTCTATCTATTATTCGTCAATATTTAATTATATGATATGAAGATATTTTTTTTTTTTTTTTTTACGAATATTTTTGAACATACAATGGTAAATATTTTTATGTTTGCGATCGGCTTTAATTTTTTTTTTTTATTTTGTTAATTTCAAATGTTATTCTAATAAAATTTGTACGCAAATTTTCAATTTCTTTAAGGATTTTTTAAAAAAATTCAAAATAAGAGATACGCGGTTTCATTAAATATAGACAACGCCATATAATTTGTATATAATTTTTATTGAAGTACATAATGTTTTTGCATATCTAATGCTCTTTGATATTTTCATCTTTCTTCTCTTTTTAGCAATACTAAAAATTTGCTGTCATGATATTGACTACCTATATGGCAGAATTTACATCATATTTAACGTTACTCAGGGTGCATTATAAGTTAAGAGAAGATATTGCACTACTTCAGAAATGATTTCTATGCTGATTTTTTGGAAGTATCTTCGATATTTTTATTTCTTGTATTAGGGTAAGCCATAAAAATAGTAATTTTACTGCATATCCGATGGTTTTTAGTATGTAAGTTTGATGTAATTTCCACCACCAAATATAAGAGGAGCGTTTACCACCAGCGGAATTGAACTTCCGTCGTCTTGCATTTTACCAAGCTTGCAATATCATATTACATTTAAATGATGATTAATAATTATAATTATTTTAAATATTCCAACGATGACCAAGCACCAAGTAAAACCTCTAATTCAGTATTTACTGAATTGTTAATTATTTATTAATCATAAAATATTTATGAATCCTACCTTGTACTGTAACTTGGACATTTATGGTATCTTCTCCATAGCCATTTGCAGCGGTGCATGAAATCAAGGCTGAATCTTTCCGATCAGATTTTTCTATTGTCAAAATAGATCGTTCTCCAGCTATTGTGGTTTCGGTTCTGTGGGAGTAACTATTCGGAAGAGAATAAAATGAAGGAAAATAATTAAAAATACCGAAATGAAATGATCATTCAATAAAAAATGGAAGTCAATTAATTAATATATTTTTACGAAATATCATGAAATTTTCTTAAAGTTAACTGTTTATTAAAAACACATCGCTTGAGCAATTTATGTTTGAAATACTGTCAACTCATTACAATAATAAATGAAAATATTTTTCTCAAGAATGTGAACTTAAAATGGTAGCGTCTTACACTTACACTTACACATACACGCACACACACAGATATATTACACATACACGCACACACACAGAGATATTACACATACACGCACACACACACAGACATTACACACACACGCACACACACACATACACATACACACACACACATTACACACATACACACACATACACATTAAATATATATATATATAAAATATATATATATATATATATATATATATATATATATATAAAATATATATATATATATATATATATACACATATATATATATATATATATATATATATATATTATATAAAATATATATATTTATATATATATATATAATTAAATACATACACATACACACATACAAATACACACACACACACATATATATACATATGTGTGTGTATTGTAATCGGTAATTAATTTTTCCCTCAATCATTTAAATACACAAAACAAGCATGTGCTGAATTTTAAAGCCAAGCATAATTAATTTCAAATTCAGAAAAAAATATCCTATTTATCAATATATTTTATTATACCATCCTATATTTAAAAATTAACTCCGTCGTTAAAAACGCCTCTATTTATATAATATGCAAATAAAAATGAAAAAGTCTCAAGTTTCCATAATGTACCATGCGTAATATAATTAAAAATTAGAAAAATATTTTCTCTACCATGTCTATTTATTTTACCCTGATACTCTGAGAATTAAATGTACCATAAAATAATGCATTTATTTCCTTATAAAATATGTAAATGTGACAGAAAATGTCTCAAAATCTCTTACCGTATCTCTTTACTTATGTCAAGAAGAATTCCGTTCTTCCTCCAGGTAAATGTCACAGGCCGATCTCCTTCAGGAGTGCAATCAATCGAAACTTTATCTCCTCTTCTTGTACTCACCACCATAAATTTCGTTAGAAAGTGTGGAGCACCTGAAAGTACACACATCAATAACTGCAAGACCTGTTTACATGTGTTTTAGAAAAGGCCTTTTATCTTCGTCAGAGTCCTCAAGATTTCAGCTATAAAGCTAATATTGATATTTTCAAAATTTGCTCATTATCCTTCTAAAATAATGGTTCTGTCGCGTTTGCTTCTTAAATAAATTTTTCTGACATGGTAATTTGGTTTTGTTCCATGCAAAAAAAAAAAAAAAAAAAAAATAGATTACTAGTTGAAGTTTATTTCCTCTACTATTAAAACAAATGAACGAAGAAAGTCATAAAATAAAATTAGATGCTACTTGGGGTTACGTGGACTAGGATATTTTAATATATTTTTAAAAGTATAGAAATTTGTCTCGTGAGAAATTTTATTAATTTTTAAGTATTGCATAAAGTGTTTCGTTTAAACATAATTTTAATCTTTTCATTTGTTACAATTTTTTTAAATTTAAGAATGCATTCATTTTTACTTCTTGTCCTCACCACCATAAATTTCGTTAGAAAGTGGGAAGCACCTGAAAGTATACACATCAATAACTGTAAGACTTGTTTACATGTGTTTTAGAAAAAGCCTCTTATCTTAAACAGAGTCATTGACGCTAGTCTCAAGATTTTAGCCATAAAGCTAATATTGAGATTTTCAAAATTTACTCATTATACTTCTAAAATAATGGATCTGTCACGTTTGCTTCTTAAATAAACGGTTCTATAGTTTTTCTGACATGGTAATTTGGTTTTAGTCCTTGAAAAAAATAGATTATTAGTTGAAGATTATTGCCTTTATACTATTGAAACATATAAATGAAGAAAGATAATACAATAAAATTAGATTTTATTTAGAGTTTCGTGGGCTATGATATTTTAATATATTTTTAAAAATATAAAAATTCTCTAAAAAAAATTTTATTTTGTTTAGGTAATGCAGGAATTTTTTTGTTTAAACATAATTTTGGTTTTGGTCCCTGAAAAATTAGATTACTAGTTGAAGTTTATTGCATCTATTAAAACAAATGAACGAAGAAATAAATAAAATATAATTAGATGTTATTTGGGGTTAAGCGGTCTATGATATTTCAATATGTTTTTTAAAAAATAAAAAAATTCTCTCATGAAAAATTTTGATTAATTTTTAAGTATTGTAGAAAGTGTTTCGTTTAAACATAAAGTGTACACGTCAATACTTGCAAGACTTGTTTGCATGTGTATTAGAAAAAAGGCTTTTATCTTACTGAGAGTCTTTAACTATAAATCTGATATTGAGATTTTCAAAATTTACTCATTATCCTTATAAAATAATGGTTTTGTCACGTTTGTTTCTTAAATAAACTGTTCTATAATTTTTCTGACATGGTAATTTGGTTTTGGTCCATGAAAAAAAAAGACTATTAGTTGAAGTTTATTGCATCTACCATTAAAACAAATGAACGAAGAAATAAATAAAATAAAATTAGATGTTATTTAGGGTTACGTGGGTTATGATATTTTAATATAATTTTAAAAATATATTTCTCTCATGATAAACTTTATTAATTTTTAAGTCTTACAAAAGGTTTTCCGTTTAAACATAATTTTACTCTTTTCATTCGTTACAAGATTTTTATACTTAAGAATGCATTCATTTTTTTAATACTAATGACTATATTTTAACAAAGTGATGAAGAGACTTACCACGCATTATGGACTTTTCTTTGGAGTTTTGTTCATTTTTAATGAAGTTTTCATTTTTAAATAAGAAATGCATTCTTAAACGTAATATAGTCTGATTGTTAGGATCTTCTCATTATATACTAATATTTTTTGTTTGAAAAATTAAATTCTCTTTTGATGGGTTATTAATTAATATATAGTATTTCTTAAAAAGTAATTGATATTAATTAATGATAAATTAATAAATGATATTTTTAAAATATTTCACTTTCATATTTTTAAAACTCCCTCAAAAATAAATTAAACTTTTTAAGATGTGACCATAGAATGATTAAATTACTTATTTATAATATTTTCATCTTTTATGTTACTTTAGCCCATATAGTGGTTACAATGTATTTCATTTATAGTACTCAAATGCTTACCCCTCTCGGGATTGTTTGTGTTCGAAATACTTCTTTGCATATCTGTCTCTGAAGCACCAGTAGTTTGTCTGAGTTTATTTTTCTGTCCATTTTAGTATGGTTTATTCATCTGAATTCTATGTTGGCTATATTTATATTTTTCTAAAAAATATTAACATGAAAATGACTTGAAGAATACGGGAAATGTTGCTCAAAAAATTGTAATTACTCCGATACTCAGAAGACAAATAGAAAATATAGAAAAACTATCAGCTTGATAATTATCTTGACGCTACTTTAACCAGCACATAGTGGCTCGTGTATTTCATTTTTCATATTTTAATGCTTACTCACTTCAAGTTTGAATAGTGGTTAGTGGTTTGTATTCGAAATACTCTTTTTGCATATCTGTTTCTGAAGTACCAGCAGTTTGTCTGAGTTTATTTTTCTGCTTCTTTTAGTATATTTTATTCATCTGAAATCTATGTTGGCTATATTTATATTTTTCTAAAAAATATTAACATGAAAATGACTTGAACAATATGGGAATTGTTGCGCAAAAAATTGTTATTACTCCGATATTAAGAAGAGAAATGGAAAATATACAACAAACTGTGAACAATGATAATTATTATTTTCTCATATTATTATATCTTATTCTCTTGATAATTATTATTGCTTATTTTATTTTATTTCTGCGCATAACAAACCGAGACATTGACTGCCAGGATGTTTTCGATAAAAAAGATAACCTGAGAATTCTCACTGGAAAGTGAATTTTCTGAATGTCAATGCGACCGTCAAGGCTTCGTTCAGTCATTTGAATGAGTTGAATTTGCTAGTAATTTGGTTATTAAACAAAAGGAATTGTCATGACAGTTTTATTTTTATCAAGAACATGTATTGGATTTCTATATTATCGGATTTTTATTTTGTTTTGTTTTGTTAAATTACTTCATGAGATTTTGGATATTAAATATCCTATAAACAAATTATTGAAAATTTGTGTCTAGTAAAGAATTTATTTTTACTTATAGCAAATCATCTTCAAATGAGCGAGGGAAAGTTATTTTGTTAGGTGAAGTTTATATATTTTTTTAAAGTGATTACAATTTTTTCTGTATAGCAAATAAAATTCAAAAAGAACAGTTGTAAAAATTCGCTAGACACTGTAGTGTCGACGTATTGACTAAAGTAAATTTTATTATATGTATTCAATTTTTACATTTTTTCATTATATTCTTCTGCTGAGAATTTTATAAATTGTAATGTGATTTAATTTATTATTAATTCTTATCTGTAAAAAATAGATAAAATTATCTATAGATATTTGTCACTAGGGAATGTAATAAAAAATTCTTCAAAGAAGTCTGTCTGGGTGGTCTACATCACAAAGGAAGAAAGGACCCAAATCAACAGCTCCTTACGGCCCTAATTATTGTTCCCCTCTCCAATTCCTCTTTGTGGATAAAAAAAGGTGTGTCACAATGATCGCTGCTTTAAAAGTAATAAATGTCAGGACTTAACAGCCTTAAAGTGGATATTAACCCATTTTTAAATACATATTTAATTTACTAAACTATAAATATCAGTTGCATGATTATTATTCGACATTTAATATTTATCGGTTTCCTACTCAAATGGCTCTTTAGCTGCTGCTTTATAATATTTTGTAGCAGTTAATTTTTTTTTTTTTTGTGCATCTTATGTATATATATTTTTTCATTCTAAAGCAGCTGACAAACACTTAGACAGCTTGGTCTTGGATGCCTTAAGGCAAGCACTGCACGGACGTTACTCACTTTACATTACCCAGGGGGCGCGTGTAACTTGATGGTAAGCCACGGACGCGGAGTAACAATGCCCCCGTAGCGCTATACGATCCTATTAGGACCGCGACCTACGGCTTAAAGTGGATTCCGAACCACTGCAAACACCCATGGGCAAAGCCGGAATTTGAACCCGATACCTGTGGTACCGAACGCCAGAGCGCTAGCCATTCGGACATCAGGCCTCATATCTTATGTATATAAATTTATTTATTTTGATCTTAATAGTATTCATTTCTTTATGAGTGTGCAGTAATCTGTTATCTCACAAGATTCTGGAGTTCAAACTAATCTATCGGGTTATACTATTATATTATAATATACAGATGTGTTATATGCTATTTTAAATATAACGCATCTGAATAGTTTAATTAAATTTAGATCGGATTAGTTTGGTGGAATATCACTAGAGAATGCTTATTGCGGACCCTATTGGCAAGTGTTGTATTAGTATAAAAAGATTCTTTGAATGAATATTAATTTTTGCATAGTAAAAATTTGGTTAATAGTAGAGAGTATTTTGTTAATTTGAATTTTAATTCACTACACCACATACTTCTCATATTAAAAGAATAAAAACAGGTTATATTTAAAGTAAAATAAATATTGTGTAGTCTAATGAATTATGTTTTTTCATATTCATTAATGTCTAAAAACATAACAATTTCTACCATCAATAACCTTATTAATTTAAAATAATTGGTAAGTAATTTTTCTTTTCCATGTAGCTATATTCATTTTACCTGATTAAGTTCTGAGTATCAGTATTAGTTAATTTTATTTGATGATTCATAGAAGCTCAATATTTGATAATCAAAGTTTTAAAAATTGAGAATTTTAAATTGATTAATATATTTGAATGTGCTTATATATTTTCGGAGACTTATAATTCTAATTTTCGTCTCTGAGAAAGTAATTAATTAACTAGGATTTATTGATTTTAATACTTAGTTATTAGAATTTAGTTGAAATATAACAGTGTAATGATGTACTGAGCTAAGTCATTCTTATTTGTTTATTTTTTGAGATATTAACATCGTTATTTTTCAAAACAAGCTTCCACCCCATTTTTTTTATTTAAAGTTCTTTACTCTATAAAATGTGTTGTTTGTGCCTTTTTATATTTTCGAGATGAAAGAAATTTTTATTAAGTTAAATTTTCATTGTTCTAATCTTAAAAAAGAAGAAAATTATAGTTCTGAAAAAATATAAAGTTGTGATAAAGTTTTGTTTTAAACTTTAAAATTAAAATCTAAAAGATAAATAGCTATTGCTATTAACATTTGAAAGAGTTTTTTAAGTTATTTTTCAGTGAATTAATTTTTTTTCGTGTTCCTAACTTACAAAAATTATAACTACAAACTTAGACTTCACTACAAAATTTGGATATTTTAAAAAAATCAGCATTAGAGCTCTAAATAGCATTTATGAGTATTTTTCACCAAAAAATACATTTGTAAACTAATTTTTTGTTAGTCAAGCTACATACAAAGTGACGAAAATTTCTGGCTCATGTGTAATACATGGTGCAAAGGTTTCTAATAACTTTTTTCAGCCGTAGAAGTACTGCTTTTTTTAAACATTGCATTTAAAGTAAATTTATGCAAAATTTTAAAAGGCAAAATAAAATATAATAAACTTTTCCATGAGTTCTGCTTTAATAATAGGCAAATGAAATGTATACTATGAGTAATAATACTCGATTTACATCGTTGACACGTGCATTCTCTTTTACTTTGATCATTGCAATCCTCTTTTGAGAATTTCTTTTAGTAACAGATAATTTGGAAACGAGATGTTGCTGGAATTGAAGGAAATGTCATACTCTTTATCTACTCCCATAAAAGACATAACGAACTAGATAATAGAGATGGTTAGAAACTTTTAAAACTCGACTTATCTAATGGTTATTATATTCGAAAAATATTATTAAAAATATTATTTTTATTATTAAAAACTTTAACAAAATCCATCCACTTTTTAACTACCGTGTTTTACATTAAGTAACAAAAATCTTATCAATATAAAACTATCATGTGCAATGTTTATAAAAGAAACATTATGTGCAATGTATAGAAAATTCCAACTTTCAAAACATATCGGTAATATAATATCTTCCTACTGATTGAACTCTAGCTTGAAAATTACTGAGTTCAAATTCATTATAAAATAATATACTGCCGTCGCAGTTACTTTGATATTTTAAACCTGAAATCACTAGCTTTTTAATCCTTCTGGTATATACCTTCTTTCTGTGCATTATAGAGATATTTTTTTAAATTTTAAATGAACTGAAAACAAAATCATTTCTGTATCGAAGTAATTTATTTAATAATCCTCTACTCGTCTTGCAACATAAGAATATTTAATCCTCTTAAAAGAGATGAAAATTACATTTTTTTCCCTTCAAAAGTCTTAATAATGCAGCATTCTTATTCATTTCAGAATGAAGAAAAAAGAGAATTAATAATCCTATACCTCGGTATAGTATCAGATTACTTTTGTTTAAATAATTTAAAATTGATTTTAGGATCAATGAAGGTTTTTCTTGCAGAATAATGAAAAAAATAATCCTAGTACGTCGAATTCTTAAAAAAAAATGAATAAGTAAGTTCGTATTTTGAAAAAAGACTCAAAATATAAATTGGAACTAAATTATTTCAAAAATAATTATATTTCATATATTATTTGATATAAATATTCTTATAAAAGTTACTATTATTTGCAAAAGCATTATTTTTTTTATTGTAGGTGTATTTAACATTTTTTTAAAAATGATTGATCGTATAATAAAGCAAAACAAATATCTTAATAAATAAGCTGAAATAATGAAAAGCTGATTTTGCAGTAAGTGAATATAATTATAATATATTTTTGTTTTAATTTTCAACTAAAAATAGTACAGTTTCTTATTTATATACAAATAATATTACAAATTGAAATTAAGTTCAAAGTGAAAAATTACATTTATTGAGTTTTATTAATGTCTACAATTAAATATGTTTTTTACCTTAATTAATTAAATATTTTCATATGTGTCATCTTTTTTCTTCAATAACATTACATTTCTGGGGGTACTCTTATGTTTCTCAAGAATCATCATATATCTTATGAACAGAACTGGGACATTGATCGTATCAGATTAAGACTTTCATTTATAATGCCTTAACCTTCTCCAAGTATTTTTGTTTTGTGAAAACATTGACCAAATAACTCAACCAGACGATTCCAACGTTTTTTATCCTATAAATCGCATTGCCTCTGGACAGGAATGTGAAAGTTGCTGTTAAGTATTAATCTTTTAAGTTGAATTGAGGAAAAGTTAAAATTAATATGCATATTTTATGGAGATCGAGGCTCTCACTTATGATGTCTCAACCTTCCTCAAGTATTTTTGTCTTCTGAAAGCATTGACCAAAATCACCCAGCCATAGGATTCAAACATTTTTTTTTTCCTATTAATAATATTGCATTTGAGACAAAGAATGTGAAAGTTTGCAGTTTAAATATAAATCTTTAAATTGAACTGAGAAAAAATTTAAATTAATATGCATATTTTATGCAGATCGAGACTCTCATTTATGATGTCTTAACCTTCTTCAATTTTTATTGACCAAAATATACACAGTCAGAAGATTTAAACGTTTCTTATCCTATTAATCGCATTGCCTTTGGGACAGGAATGTGGAAATTTGCAATTAAATATAAATCTTTAAATTGATCGAGAAAAAGTTAGTATGATTATGCCTATGTTCCTAAAATTGATTTAATCAAAATTTATTTATTTTAGTAAAAACACTACATGTAATAAGGTTATATTTTTGTTTTTGGGAATCTGTTCAAAGAATTCTGGTGGTATTCACATGTTTCTCAAGAATCATCATATTTCTTACAAACAGAACCTGTACGCTGATTGTATAAGACCGAGAATCTCATTTATGATGTCTTAATCTTCCTCAAGTCATTTTATTTTCTGAAATCACTGATCAAAATAACCGAACCAGAAGATTCAAACGGTTTTTATCCTATAAAACACATTGCCTCTGGACAAGAATGTGACAGGAATGAAAAGTTTGCAGTTAAATATAAATATTTTAAGTTGAATTGATAGAAAGTTATGGATATAAGTTACTAAAAACATAGTTATTAAAGTAAATACTTTATATCTAATAATGGTTTATTTTAATGATGCCTTAACCTTCCTTAAGTCTTTATATTTTTTTAAAGCACTGACCAAAATAACCCAGCCAGAAGATTCAAATGTTTCTTATCGTATTAATCACATAGTCTCTGGGACCGGAATGTGAAAATTTACAGTGAAATATAAATGTTTTGAGTTGAATTGATAGAAAGTTATGGATATAAGTTACTAAAATTGAGTTAAAAAAAATTTATTTATTTTAGTAAATACTCTACATCTAATAAAGTTTTATTTTTATTTTTGGAAATCTACTCAAAGAAATTCATTCCATACCATTGACAAAAAAAAAAAAATAAATAAATAATATTTTGGCCTCCAAGAAAGTAATGAAAAATATATCTACGATAACGTCCAGTTTAGGAACCCAACCCACAAATATCTGCAACCAAAATCTCTTCAAGTGTGAAAGATATTTAATGTCCAGTGGGAATGGCCTACTACTCAGTTTTCTGCAACACTGATCACGATATTTCTGACGATTTACTAAGTTCTCCCCAAAGCGAAAATCGATTTCGTTTTAAACCTAATTGAAAATGTCACCCGGCAATGGGTTTCATTGAAGTACAACGACTGTAACTTACTGTGGACTGTCAGCCGGACAACTGCGCTCAGACCGGATCCCACACCATTATTGGCTTCGCAGAGGTAATATCCGGCGTCGGTGGTCTCCACGCTACGAAAATTGAGAGAACCATTGACCAGTATGTGGATGTGGGAACTGCTCACAATGGTTTTGAACTGCTCCGGAGGCTGATCTGCAAAGAAATATATGATGTTCACTGAATTGCTGTTCTGTTGAATGGCCAAGCGCATAATGAACAATTGTCTGCAGTACAGCAATGCCGCTTGTAATGATGCTTTAGTACTGAATTACTACTCAATGAAATCAGAATAGTATCTCTACTCGCTGCAACTAGGTTCCATAGAAGATCTAGTTAATCAGATTCAGTGTTCATTTTAAATTAGCTTAATTCACGCAGAAATTGTTTAAATCAAAGAAAATATATATGTTACTCAATTCAAGAAAATTATGTTAGAACTGTTGAAAAAGACTATTTTTTTAAACTTTAATCGGTATTTTAAATGTATTAAGTATCGGTAATTTAAGGTTTAAATATTAATTATTTATTAAAATTCATATAAATAACAAGTTAGAAAATATTATAAAATTTTGGACTTAATTTTTCTCGAAACAATAAGTGGAGGCAAATAGGGGTATATAGCCAAGCAAGAAATAATTTCTAACTGGAATCATTATACATGAATACGCACACACCATACACACACATATATAGAACTATATATATATATATATATATATATAATATGTATGTATTTGTATAAAAATATATAAATTTAAAATCTATTAAGTAATCGAAATATAAGCATATACTGATTAAAATTGAAAAGGTCAAACATTAAATTTTTTAATCCCTTAATTAGTATTATACAATTTTTTATAATTAGTAACAATTTCAGTTATTTTAATAACTGTTATGCTTTGTATAACAACAAATAGTATAATTTACTATAAAATTTAAATAAAAATATTTAAATTTAAATTCTTTAGATAATCTGAAAATATAACTGTTGTTGTTATCGTGTCCCTCATGGAAGGAGGGAATAGGAGCGCAGCTTCTGTTCTGATGGAGCACCCGTAGGTAGAAGTCTGACTTCTGCTCCGTGACGCTCTTACAGTCATAAGAGACCGGGACTTACGGCTTAAAGTGTATTCCGAACCACTACAAACATCCATGGCACCCTCCGGGACTCGAATCCGAAACCTGTGGCACCGAGCGCCAGATACTCGGCCATTCAGGCCTCAACAAATATAATTATTTTACATAATAAACTTCTGAGTATGAAGTGACGTGTATTTATAAAAAGCTTTTATTTGAAAAATAATACCATGATTTAATATTATATTAATAAAAGTTAAAAGTAAATTTATGCAGATCATAAAGATTTATAAGTTATACATTTGTTTACGAAATGCTACAGAAACGCCGTTGAACTTTTGTTATGGTTCGTCGTAATCGTTATAACGACCATGAGAAATTTTTTTGGGCAGTTTCATTACTTTTGTTTTGCAAGAAGAGCATAATATATACAGCATAATAATTACACAGAACAGATTTTCTTTGTTTTGTATGAAAAATAAAGAAATAAAATCTTGAAAAAAGGTCTTACTCAAAACGTAAGAAAATTTGAAGTGGTCGAGATATAAAAAAGTTTTGTAATAAAAAATATCGAATTATAATGCCTTAATTTATTTGAAATATAATTAATAAAACTTAATAAACTCGATGTGAGATATTTTGGTTGCTGCTATTAAGTCCTAATGATATTCAATTTTCTATCATGTATTAATAGCATTTGATGAATTAAGAAATTCTACGAGCGTATTAAAAGCATATACCTGAAATTGCACTCGAAATTTTCCCACGTAAATATGGGAATTATATTAATTTGCAGAAATCACACCAGCTGTGATATGCAATTAATTCAACTGCAAAGCATCAAATACCGTTTGGATGTACCACGAATAACTAAGAAAATTCTAATTAAAATGTATTAACTTTTATAGTTATGTTGTAGATTCGTAAAGACATTTTAATTTCACTTAGTTTAATTTAGTTTTTGGACATACTATTGCAATGCGATAATTTTTAATCAGACAACTTATAGTTAGATAATTTTTCATATAAAATAAAAATAAACTTTTTTTTAAAAAAAAATATGCACATTTTACCGATACTATTAAGCAAAATTCGTCACAAACTTTCCACACATAATGATCAAGTTCAAGTTTCAGGGTTCCAAGTTTCCGGGTTCAACTTTAACATTACTCTCAATATACATTCCAAATAATCTATTTTAGCTTGGAATTTGAGAAGAATTCAATGAATAATAAATAGTTGTGACATAGATTTATATCTTTTGATTTGAGTGACTAACCAAGGGAGGGATTAACAAAGTGATTCGTATCAAAAGTTGCATTGCATACGCTGGATATAAACACGTTAAATGAATAGGAAGAAAATCATCTAATTATCTTCATCGGATTAAGCAGATGAGTGAAGATTAAACCCTTTCTATTATGATGCCATCCCTCATTCAAAATTTGAAAATTGTATGTAAAAGAGACAAATTTTATCCAACACAAGTGATGATTTTATTGTAAAATAAAGCCCACTTCGGCCTTTATTGACTTTTGATAACACAAATAAATACAAACAAAAACTCACATATATATTCCATTTACTTCTGACCGAAAAGTTTTATTTGTCTATCTTAATTGCTTTGATGAGTAATTCTGCTAGAGACTACTATGCAATTCAGCAGTTTCCTGAATTAGTTCACCTAATCACTAGCAATATAATCTATTAAGAAAACTCCAGAGGTTCAAAGATTTCCTTAATAGGAGGCAAATTTCCTTCTTAGCAGTCCAATTAAGGAAATCCTAGAGAAAAGAAGCCCACTTTCAAAAGGATAAAGAATGTTTCTCTTAATCAGAGATTGGCTTAATAGTTATCAAATTGATTTAATGTAAAGTAAATAGACAGAATTCACATCATATTACTACTGTGCCCAAAAAGTAAGACCAATTAATTTTTTTTTTTCAAAACTATTTTTTTATTCTTCTAAATTTATTTCATCGCCTTCAAAGCAATCCCCTCCGGACACAATGCACTTATGCCAACTTTTTGTCCAATCTTCAATGCATGCTAAAAAGTCATCGGCAGGGATGGCCGGTAGATTGAAGTCACTGTTTTTAGAAACAAGAAGATATGCTGGCAAATGTGAACGGTGTTTGATTAATACTGACAGTTATTTAGTATGGGGATTTTAGGATTAATCAAATTTAAATTTTGAAAAAAAAAAAGCAGTTGCTCATGTAAATTCTCAAAAAAAAAAATCAATATTCTCTCCCATTATCTGCCATTTCAGGTATCTTTCATGTAAAAAATTATATTTAGGATATTCTATTAATGATATTGAGCTGGATAGCATCATTATTCAGACTCAATTTAAAAACGTATTGTTCATAATTTCTCAAAGTTACTCTACCTCAGATTGTCTTATCTAAATCCACTTGAAAACTGGCATAATTTCAATAACTTTTTTACAATGTAATTTTAAAAACAAAAGTACTATATATAAAAAAATATCCAAAAAATGTTATAGTACATCTGTATATTGTACCATAACCATCGTCCTCATTTAATTCATGTTTAAACTATTACAACCTATCAGTTGTTACAAAAATCTATTTAAAATCGAACAATTTTAAAGGTATGTTTATATATTTATTTACTGAATATCAATTCGAGTTAACATATCATAAAGTTACACCAGACATTTAAACAAAAATTGATTAATTTATAAGTTGGTTAGTCCTAACTGGTGAAATAAAGAGTACCAATAAAATGTTTACATCATTCGACTCATTTTTCCAAAGTTTATGTATGTATTTCTATGGAATTACACAGAGCCTTTATCAATTATAATTGATTGGCCTTCAATTAGAGCCCAGCAAATTGATGTTCACTTTAACGACGGGGCCACTCCCAAAAGCTTTGGAGCCAAGAGAATAATGGCGATATCATGGTTACTTAGGTTTCCTTGTTAAATGATATTACAGTAACTATAATGGAAATGGCTATGCATTTCATTAACAATGCACTTCAATATTTAAAGCTTACTAACAACGTAATGCATCCAAATATACCTCAATTAGAAAAGTAATTGCTAGCTATCCATTTAATACCATTTTTGGTAACGTTTCATTTACAACTAATTAAATGCAGAATTTCAAATCCTAGCTACATAAATGGTAGAAACCAAATTCTCTATTAAAAATTCATAACAGTATTCCATCATAAAAACTATCTTGCCTTAAGAATAGTGAACTATTACTTTAATGTTTTTTTTTGTCAATGTAAATCATATACAATGATTTACATTGACAAAAAACATTAAAGTATTAATTCACTATTGTAACTAGTATCTAGTACTGTTGTAACTAGTAATTAGTATTGTTTACTAGTAATAATACGTTATTGTATATTTCAGCTATGCTAAATTTCTATTCTATTTTATCTTATAAATATAATAGAAATGTTACATCGCTAAAATAGTGTGGTAATATTGAATTATTAATGACTTAAATGTTTAATTTAGTTATTTTGCAGCGTCCGATTAAATTTTGATAGATATATGAAATTGTTATGAAGTACCTCATTTTTATAAAAATCAACATTTGCAATAAAACATAATTAAAGTGTTCTTCATTGAATAAAAAGTAAACTGAAAAAGAATAATTTGGTTTATGTGAATAGCTGCTTTTTTTTAATCAAAAAAAAAAAAAAAATTAAGAGGTAACCAAAATCAAAAGAATTTATAAATGTCAAATTATCGTATTTTTTAGAGGAAAAACAGTTTATAAAAAAATTTAGAGACACTAAAACTAACTTCTGTCCATGTAGCTATTACTGTTGTAAGTCAAATATTATTGATTTTGTAAGCCAAATATTATTGATTTGTGAAATCATTTTATAAAAGTTAATTAATAAAATTATCATTAAACTACAAAAAAAATAACGAATAACTTACTTATAGCCATTTTCCATCTAACATGGGGCTGAGGAACACCATCAGCTTGGCAATCAATCCTGGCTGGACGACCAGCGACTGTTGATATGTCACTCGGTTCCAACATCCATCTGGGAGGAACTGCAAAGTAAATATTAATACAGGAAATATTGAATTATAAGTTATAATTAATAAAACTGATAATAAATTTATTAAAAATGTTCCTTTGTAGTTATGTTTCTTTTCTGAAAGACATAACATGAAAACATAGACGACCTTACCTTCAATAAATAAGGAATTAATAAATAAAAACAATGTGAGCATATTTCATTAATTAATAAAACTTATGATTAAAGATTTAAAAATGTCCCTTTGTAACTATGTAATTTTTCTAAAGAAAGCAAACTTATTCTTAAATAAATAAGGAATTAATAAGTAATGTCAATGTGAGTATATTTCATTCATTTATTATTTACACAATTTCCATTAATTTTTAATAAACATCAAAAAAAAAAAAAAAATTAAGCTGATATTTTAATAAATATTATATTATGATTCACTTCAAAAATTACCTCCATATGAATTAATCTAATGTCATCTTATTCAAATATTTCGAATATATATGTTTCAAAATAAGAGCTATGGGTGTATTTCTCATTTGATCATTCAATTATACATTTGATTAGAGTATTTATAAAATAACGAGAGGTTTAATGTAATCTCTAAATTTATTTGTAAAGAAAAATTTATTTATGTTTCTAGATTTCCTGATTTATTTACATTTCTTGAAAGAATTTAAGAAAATTTTGGTCAAACCATGAAATTTAATATCGGTAAAATCAAAAGAAAATATTTCTGCATTTAAAAGGCAGCAATAAGTTTTTTTTATTATTATTTTTTATTTATTCTATAAAATACGTAACGTCAGCTCGCAGCAAAAAGGCTTTCAAATGAGATTTCTTTTTAAAAACGAGCTGAACTTAAAGATAAAAATCGCCTTAGTATAAAACAATTTATTTATTTTTTATTCATTTTAATAGTTTTCTTGTTATATTGTACAAATAAATTTATTTATTGTCTGTAACAATATGCTTTCCCAGAAATTGCCATTAAAAATTTCTCTGAAAATAAAATTAACATAGTACTTTTAAAGGATTTAAGAAACATAAAAATACAAACCAAATAAATTAAAGTGTAAAAAATGCAAAGAAGCTTACATTTAAATTATCATCTGGTTTTTAGAATTTATTTCTTGTCAAGCTAAATGCAAATGGAATGTGCCTTTTTTTTAATTTTATAATAAATAAAAATATATAATGTTTTGAATAAATATTCTTTAATAAAATGCAATGTTGATTTACTTCAAATCTTTTGTTTGTACCGTGTAGGAAATTCGTGTTTCATATAAAACCATTACCTGATTTTCAGAAGAGGTAAGAATGGTTTTAGTAATATTTGTATTTAGGAATATTTTGGCTTTTGAGTTATTTTCAAAGGGAACTCAGAAAAAATATCTTTAAATAGTTTTCTTAACGTTTTGAGACACTTATACATGTTGTCAATATCACCATCAAGTTTCATTTCTAAAAGCAATGACCACAATGTATGCTACAAGCCCATTCCCGCCTTTGGACCTTTGCAAATTTTGATATAATGTTATTACACGACCACATGTAGAACTACTTTAGTAAGATAAATCTGAACGTAAATTCCCTACTTAATTATTATTTTTATTAATTTCAATATAATAAAACTGTTTTTAGTGATTCTTACAATAGGGGCATCTCAGCCTGATGTGATGTGTTGTGGTATAGTGTATTAGTAGTAGTAATGATTCTTATAGGTCAGAAATATGGAATGCCTTAAAATAAATACAAACAGAATGAGCTTCAATTTATTTTTTTTTAAATCTAATATGTTTAATTTCTTTATAGAAGTGTAATAAATGAAAAACATAAAACGAAACATTTTCAATATTTTGGACACGATTGAGTGTAAGTAAAAGCATAAGATTTCACTTAATATACTAAAGCTTTTAACATTCAACTTCTGAAGCTTTAAAAAGTTTTCTTACGAATATATTTACATTTAAGACGTTTCGAGCTTGTTATGTGCACTTTTTTTAATTACAGGATGCTTTAGATTTAACTGAGCTATATTTATCCAAAATACATACCACTCTCACGAACACAGCATAAACAATTTTTCTCACTTTCGACTAACTCAAATAAGAGTAGTTTATTTTTTTTCTCTCATCCTGTTTTAATGAGAAATACTTGAAATATTCCCCCAAGTTTAGTTAATGAGATGCAGAATCAAGTTTTTAAGGAATAGAAGGAATATTTTTTT
Source organism: Caerostris darwini (assembly GCA_021605075.1). Classification (NCBI taxonomy): domain Eukaryota; kingdom Metazoa; phylum Arthropoda; class Arachnida; order Araneae; family Araneidae; genus Caerostris; species Caerostris darwini. Next base: position 25,028 of record BPLQ01011831.1, read on the forward strand.
TCACACTTAATGGAACCTTTTTCATACTAGAATAAAATTATTAATTGGAAAACAAAAAATTTGGTATTCCAGCAAAATTTTAAAAGCATTCCTTGGTTTCAAAAAAGTACTTTTTTTAATTATTAATAAAAGTGCAAATTTTTATTCACAATTTATACCACCTTAGTTACTTTAATATCTGCATGTTACCTACAAAAATTTTTTTTCTTGTTTCTTATGATACATTGATTATTGAAGCGAAATGAATTCATAATCCTTCGTTTTTAAAAATAATGTTTTTTAAATGGATGTCATATTAACACACTATTGTACGATTTATTATTTTTCTTATTATGTCCTAAATAAAATGAAGAATTAGATGAATCTAATATGCTGCAAATCTTTTTCCTAAATTTTTTACTTTGACTAAGAGTAAGAATTATGCATGATTATAATTGTATCTATGAAATTGTCTTGTAAACTTTAAACTTCTTTTTTTGTAGCTTTCAAAAACAAAAAAAAAAAATTTTTCAAAGTTTGAAAAGAATGATTGAATGTTATTGAATAGAAAAAATGAAAAAAAAAATGTATTGTTCTACAATTAAATTATCAGAAAAAATACAACTAGAGAGTTTTCATTGCACAAAAAGAAATTAATTATAATTTGAAGAGTTAAAAAATAATATTTTTTCAGTGAATAAAATTATTCAAGTACAATTTTGTTCGTTCTCAAAAATCAATTAATAAACATTTTATTTCTATATGTTTTTACTGTACATCTAAGAAAAATTCAGCAAAATTTGCATAGTTGCAGAAAAGCAAGCAATTTACCTTTATAATTTATAAAATTTTAAAAATAAACATTATAAAATTTTTATCAGAAAGAAAACGTGTCGTTTTTCTATAAGAATGTCCTGTAAATCTATCTAATAATTTGGTCAAATATCTTAATTTTGTACTGATAAATTGCGATAAAGCTAAGTGACAGCGTTGACAGCTTGCAAGTGAGCTCAATTTCAAATCCACTGGCAGATGCAGTCACTATTTTCAGGATTTAGGAGACTAATTGGTGATTATGATAATGTGTGTAAAGCATTTCGCATCGGTATTTAGGCTGCAAAATTTACTTATTTTCTCGCATACCTTAATTACTTTACACCTTAAAGTTAAAGTTTACACCTTAAAGGCATTTACACCTTAAAGTTATCCTGGAAGGTAACCTAAGTTATCTTCCAAGTAAGTAACCTAAGAAACTATTAGTAAGGACACCTAAAGTTATCCTTTATGAATCACTTGTTGGTGATACATTAGATGCATACATAATGAATCCCCAAGACCCATTAATGCTGATAAAAAAACTATGTGGTAGATTTATTTTAAATGATTTTTGGTTTTTTTTTATTATCATCATATTAATTTTTGTTGCAAAAATGATATAAAACCTATTGCAAATAAATATCCAAAAACAAATCAATTATTCATTTCATGTTAATCGGTTGCAAGGGTTAACAATCGGTGACTTTTAATTGATATTCTGCAGTGTCAAACATGTGGAAGGTACCCAATTTTTATATGGGATTTAAAATGTCGAAGTTTTCCTTTTTATTTTCGTATTTATAAATAATAGTTAGTGCCTATTATGTTAAATTAAAAAGAGGAAACAGTTACGTATGACTATATTGCAAAAATTTGTTTCAAGCATAACTTTCCTTCGTCTGCTTCTACAGCTCCTCAATAGGTAAACTAAATATGTTTAACAAAAAAAGAATATACGCTTTAATATATGTTTTCCTAAACTGCTGACTAATTATAAATTTACCACTATTTAACGTTCTAAGAATATAATTATTTTCTTAGAGAAACAAAAATTTACCTAAGTTCCTTTTTATGCGTTTGTTTCGGGGAGAGGAGAAAATGCGTGAACTAGGTTTTTAAAAAATAATTTTATAGAATTTTCCTTTTGAACTGCCAACAAGAAATCGATGTGAAAAAAATAATAAGTTAAATAATTACAATTACTTAATCCAAAAAATTTCTGAGATTTTGAAGAATTTTAGGAATTTGTGTATGTTGATGATGTCCAATTAATTATGTTAATGATCACCAATTGGTTAATAATATAATGTCAGTAATTTTGCCAATATCAACCAAATGAAGAGCATATTGACAAGTTTTTATGTATTAAACGTAAAGTTTCCACTTAAATGGGAAGTTTACACACGCAATCAATTACATAAAAGAGGTTTAGGAGTATGCATTGTTCTTCAAAGTTTTATTGCTTATAAATAATTTTAAAAATCAAGGTTGAATATTAAAAATAAATAATATACTTTTGAAACAATAATATTGTTATTGTTTAATTTATTTCCACCAAGCTTATTTAGCTTCAACAAACAATTATTATTTGCTTATGTTTACTTAATGTGTTCTCTAATCCTCTATTTTCAAATAATGGGGTATATTACATATAAGTAGAATCTATATAAAAATTTATTAAATGCTGCACTTCTAATATTTAAACAAATATTAGTTTAATGAAAATAAAAAACAATCTTTACATACAAAAAAAAGCACATTATATATTTAATTGTTCGATTTTTCATGATGAGATTAAAAAAAAATCATATTTGTCAACTGTCTCTTAAATCACGAGAACATAAATTATTATTTTTTATGACAATAAGAACATGGAAAACTGATTTACCTTTCACAGTCAAAGTCGCACTATATGATCCAGACGCTACATCATTGGTGACGATGCAAGTGTAATTTCCATTATGCTTATAAGTAAGATTTTTGAAGGTAAGTGTTGATATGGATCCATCTTCTTCCTGTAGAATATTTACATTCAGTTCTTGCTCCGTTAGCGGTTCATCATCTTTTAACCACCGAAGTGATAATGGACCATCTCCTCCAAGCACTATGCAAGTAACTGCTGTCCGCATTCCTTCATGTAGATTGTCTCGAAATGAGAAACTAGCCAGTTTTGGTCCAGCTGAAAATCATGCATAATTAAGATTAGTTATGATGTCAAAATTACATTAATTTTAAACTGTGGAAAATTTTGAAAAGTACTTAAAATTAAATGTTTAATTTCATTTAATTCAACAGAAAGTATTTTGTTAGTGTTATTGGAATCAATAATAGTTTTATTTAATTTTCAATAAAAATATGACTTTTAATTTTTTTTTTCATAATGCCATGATTTCAATATATAATAATATTAGTTAAAACCCTGAGTATTATATGAATTAACTGACGTCTGAAGAAAACAAATTCTTAATTCCATAATGTTGATAACTGATAAATGCATTTTTATCTTCATTCATATACTGCCTCAAAATTTTATTTGTGTAAAGTTTGGTATTTATATAGGGTTGAAAAATATTTGAATTTGTTTATTATTTATGAAGATTATTATTAATAAATTGACAAATATCAATCCATCAAAAATGATTGCAACCTTTTGAATTATTCACTAAATTAGAAAACTTTTATTGAAAGACTCAAGAATTCATTTTTATTTAATAGTGACTTTGTAGAATAAATAAATATATGCTCAATTATAATTAAATGAACGCAAAAAATTTTATTTTATGACCCTTTTGTAAATAATGTTCATACAATATAAATAAAAGATAAAATAATAAAAAAAATACATATCAAAATTTATGTTAATTTATAGGTCAAACAATATAATTTAAAGAAAAAAATTGCATAATTCCTAGCTAAAATGGATTTTTTTATTCGACTATTTTTTTTAATTTAATTTTTAATAAGATTTTTTTTTCACATTTCTAAACCAGTTATCTCTTACTCTAAAATGAACGGCAAATCACCCATCTTAAGTGATATTCAAAAAAAAGACTTGATGTCTAATATACACAAATATTTGTATTTATGAAACATTTGAAACAATATGTATTAAAATAAAACCGAAGTATCACAAAATGTATAATACTATAATAAAACTAATTTATTTATTAGTGGTATTATTTTTAATAAGAATCAAGGATGTTTTATAAAGACATCTTAAACTATAAAACTACGATAAAAATAATCAATAAGACAAAACATAGAGAAAGCGACCTAATTTTTTATGGCGACCTACTTTCTCTTACTGTGAAATATTTACACCTGTAAAGTTCTTACTAAAAAATTTTTAATCAGTTTTCGGTGTTTTAGAGTCTTAAAATATCAATTCATTTGTTCAAAGTTTGGAAAAAAAAAAAAAAAAAAAAAAAAAACAATAAGAAAAATGCAGTATTTTCGATTTAACTTTCTTCCTTTTCATTTTTGCAATACGACTCTTTACGAGAGCACGTTTTCTTCTTTTCATTGAACCATTTGCTGAAATAACTTTTCGTGAAGTAACCCCCAGAAAGCCCCCCTTTTCCCCCAACAAACAACTTTTATGTACATTTTCCACCCCAACAAATTTACGACTTTTACATCGGTTTATGGTGTTCAACCGTAAATTTTGAACGTAAACTTCTACTTGTGATTGGGGAGGGATCGTTCTTTAAGCACACGTTATCTTATTTATCTGGCTGGATTGTCCCAAACGTGGGTGATCCTAGTATCAAAATTTTATGGCTTTTGGGTGGAAAATCTTCATCTTACTTTTTATTCAGGATAACATGAAATTTATAACATTCCACCAGACATAATAAACTGTGGCCCGAAATGATTAATAAAACGTTTACCTTTTCCTTTGGCGATCCAAATGGCAGTCGCTTATGTTTGAAGTGGATGCAACAATTGATAAGGATCTGTTTCGTCATTTTATGACTATTAAATGTCAACAGATGATGTGTTATAAAATGCCTTGTTTTAAAACGGTTATCAAAATTTACAAATTATATATCCATTTAAAATAAAACGATCATCTATCTTAATTTCAAACTTAATAGAATTTGCAAAGTTTAGAAATTGGAAACAGTATAATTTTTTTGTTAGAAAAACCGTTAGTTTGGAACTGGATGTTTATCTGTAACTGACAAGCCAATATATTAAAATTAACAATTGTTACAATTAAAAGTCAAATATATCATCATATTTTGGTATTACAAGAATATATAAATATAATTAGCTAGTGGTGGAATAACGTGTTTGAAAAATTTCTCATATATAAATTCATGGAACAATTATTTGACAAGTGAATAATTAAAGGCTAATTTTTCTTTATGCAGCCATCACTAAATAAATCCCACACGAATTACAAAGGCCATTTCCATATGTCAGTAGAAAATCTTTTTTTACATACGGATTATTTAAGCCAAGCAATTATTATATTGTTTTTGTGAAGGCAAAATGTATCAAAGAATCTGTATAGGCTATTCTCTAAATGATGTTTTCTTTGAATCTCTTTATAAAAAAGCTGTTTTTTTTTTTTTTTTAAATTACTTCACTTTTGTTTCTTAAAAAATATTAACAATGTTATCAATTCTAAATGTCGATAATAGTGAAGGTATCCTAAATTTAGGGAAATTCTTAATCAGAAAATGTTTTTCATCCTTCTACCTCATTAATGAAAAAGACAAAAATTAATAGAGTTCCTTTAAGATTAAGGGCTTCATAATTATTAATACTTGAAGTTTAAATAAATTTCCTACTATCTAAAAATATTCTATTTACACTATATTTTCAAAATAGACAATGAATGATTAGAACATAAAGGGAACTAATCATTCACTGCTACATTTCATACCGAAACGAAACAACCATATCCATGGAGGCTACACAAATTCCTGCAACTACACAGGATTGCTAAATAGATGGTGCTAAATAATCAATCATTTCTTTCTCCCATACATTGCAACACAAATAAATTCTTCACTCTCACAAATTCTTCAAAAGAAGAGCCCCTTTTTCCAGGCCAAAATGTTCCTTCAGAAACAATAAACAGAGCATAGTGAAGTAAAAGCACTTGCACTTAGTATAAAGAAAGAATCAATATGGGCGAATCGCCTCCGCCACATAAAGAACAGGTGGTAACACACGAACCTCGAATGATGATGCGGAATGTTCTAGACGCTGGCTGCATTCCTTCTCCGGATGTGACCTCGCAGCTGTACTGGCCATTGTCCTCTCCTGGCTGAACGTCCATAATCTGCAGGGTGCCATTTGGATAAACCCTTTGACGCTGGTTGACTGGTAAAGGTCTTCCTTCTGCAAAAGCATAATAAAAATAAAACGTATTTCTTTAATGCCATTTGTGAATATGCTGTGTTTTTCTATCGTGTCCATTTTTGGACTCACATAATTGAATAACTATTATTCTGTAGGTGTGTGGAGGTATGTTTGAGTGCTTATAATTTACATACAAGATGCTGAAAATCATAATATATTCATTAGTTGGGAAGTTAAAATGAAATAACTACATGCAATCATAAAAAAAATATTTTTTTTTTGTATGCTCATATATAATATTGTATGAGCTATATCTGATAAAATATAAATATTTGTCTTTTGTATGCTCAAGGTAAATATTTTTTCAAAATTGGCACAACTTAAAAAAATACAAATTCTATTTTATTAAACTGTCTAAATTTTGTGTTACCTTCATTAATATTAAAATATACTTAAAAAGCAGAAAATATAATTGTCTGGGCTGATATACAGGTTACCTATATAATTAGAATGTAATGTAAAACAAAAAATATAAAGCAATCGTAAAAATACATAAAATAACGTAAAGTATTTCAAAAGATTTTCCACAAACTTTCCACAAACGAATTCTTAAAAGAATTTTACATTACTTAATTATAAAAAATAAATAATATTTGAAATAAATAATGTGTATAAAAAATTTAAAAAAATGAAAATGGTCGGGTATACGAAAAAGGGATCAAGGACACGAAACACTACGCAAAACAATTCCCATAATATTATGGGTAAATATTTTTGCTTTATTGACCATTTAGATTCATTTTATAGAATTTGTGTTTAATTATAATGTTTTTGAACCATTATTTTCCAAGATAAAAAAATTTTAAAAGTCAGTTTCTTAAAGTGAGCAATGTTTAAAAAAATACATTTTTCTCATACAAAATTTACTCAAATAAAATATTTCTAAAATTTTCAACATCGTTCACCATTAAAAGTTTCATCAACATTTCAAAGTTTTTAACATTAAATTTTCATCAAATTGAGTTACATATATAAAATTTTTACAATGACTTTGAAGTAAAATAAATAGTTTAAATATTAAAAAGTGAACATCCATATATTTCTATGTTTTATATATATATATGTAGCATATATATATATATATACATATATATATATATATATATATATATATATATATATATATAGCATATATATATATATATATATATATATATATATATATATATATATATATATATATATCATCCGATTATTTTAAAGTTTGCAACTTAAATTATTTTCGCAATTAATAAATAGATAAATGATTTATTAAAGCAATAACTTAAAAAGATGAATTTCTTTAATGGGTAACATAAAATAATTTTGGAAGAACAACGTAATGCTAATGTATGATATAATAGATAAATGTCATTAAAAGTGATGATGAATATTAATTTTGATAATAATGAGACCATTACAGAAATTTCATTCTGTAGGAATATTGTTAAAATATACAAAATTCTTTTAATATTAAACAATAGTTATAATAAATTCATGCTATTTTAATTTATTCTAATTATTAAGGAATGAATAATTTAATGGTTTTGCCATGTTTATATCATTTTTATTTCTTAGTTCCATTACTTTTAAAAGTATAATTATACATTGTTTGAGTTGCAATCATAGTAATCAATAATCATAATGAGTTGCAATCGTTGCAAGTATCATAGTAATTTAATTAAACAATATCAATTAATATTTTCAGAAAAATTATATGTTTTGTAAATTGTGATGTAATTAATCATTAGTAACTATGTATCGATTTTAGCCATGAAAAAGGCATTATTTATAAAATATTTTAATATTTATCTTAAATGATATCTAACTTTCATAAACATCTTATTTATGAGAGTAAACAAGAATTAATCTCTACGATCATGTCCAAAGATGAAACTTCAGGTGGCATGTTATTTTCCCACATATTTTGCGGCAGCCAGCAATTTGCTTAAGATATGTGCGCATACATAGCACGCATTACAGGCTGCACTTTATGTTCTGGGATGCATACATCGTTGTAACAGGTTTACGGAATTGGTGCATTCCATGTAGCTGTTGCCAATCGTTGCAACAAATCACTATATTTATGTTTCACATTATTTTTGAAGGGCCTATTAAGATTGAACTTGGAATCATTTTGCAATCGGAGGATGATAAATATTTTGTAATAAAACTTTCTAACTGTAGAAATTTTATCAAGCTTTGAATATGTGATCAGAGTTAAAATAAAACAGAGGAAAAATGAATGCAAAAGTTTAGAAATATATGAAAAAGGCCGGACAATAAAATTGAAAAATATAATAATATTTAATTTGTAATTTATTTCGTGGTATTTTGCAGAAAAATTAAAAAAGCAATTTTTTTAAATTTTCTATATGTGATAGTAAAATTGGATGTGATAGTAAAATGGATGGGATAGTAAATATGGATGTGATAGTAAAATTATTTATAGCTAAAAATTTGTAAACGGAGACATCAAATTAATATTATTTAGCTTTTACTTATTTTCTTTATTTATCGCTCGCTTTTATTTATTTACCCTTGCTATTTTTTACATATTTTATGACTGGGAAAAATCTGTTTAAGAAAAATTCAAAAAAATGTGCATACTTTGATTTCTTCAGTTTTTGTCACACTTATTAATGCAAATGATAAAAAATATTTTCCCATGAAATAAGAGGTATTGTTCCTGTTTTATTTCTTTCGTTTTAAAATTACGTAAGTATTTTAGAATACATTTAAGTATTTTAGAGTAAATAAATTTATATCTGTGAAACGTTTCTGTTTTAGTGTACAGAAAACGCGTAGCTGTGTCCAAAATGAAATTTGTTATATTAAAATAAATATTGAACATTTCTCGAATTTACATAAGTTACACTGCACCTAATCTCCATTTCACTATTGTACCAATAATTCGCAGATTTGACTAATCATTACCTGCTTCGATAAGAAATCTTATTTAATCACTTCAGCAAGTTGGAAAAATAACAAACAATATTCAAATTTTAATATTGTATATTAAATGAATTCATAAAATTTATGAAATTATTAACTTATAATTTTTAAACAAAAAAGTTAAGTAAAGGTGTTAAATCAATTATATAACCTTTATATTCAAACAGATAAAGGCTTTGTTGAATCAAGAAACACGCCCTTCTAATCAGGCTTCCGAATTAGTGGAACTCGATTCAAAACTCGACGAATAAAACAGCACCGAAATCTTTTGTATCTACGGTAGGTACAATAAATCTGTTGTCGATAAAATTATTCAATTGGGCTATAGGAGCAGGACAGGGTGCTTTAAATTCACCAGATGTTATCCCTAGTAATGTTATTTGTAAATTGTTGTGACAAAATATGGATGCAGTGTATTTAGCCAACTGCTCAAGGTTCGTATACCTGACTCTGCTACATATTTGCCAATTTACTCGGCATTCGTAAACAATTTCAAATCTCTAATTAAAAATTAACTTTGTTATAAAACATTAAAAATTGTTCTAAGCATTGCATTTGTTATAGAAATGCGGATTTTTGTTTAAAGAAATTATAAAAAAACTTAATAATAATTTTTAATGTAATAAAATAAAATACTACGAATTTACCAGAAAATCCTGAACCTACTTACAGTTATATATTTTGACTTCTATTAATACACGCCATTATATTAGTATTGACCCTTATCAACTTTTCATATGAGATATTGAGATAACATTATTTGTAAATTGTGACAAAATATGGTTGCAGTGTATTTAGCCTCTATTCAAAATTCGTACACCTGAATATGCTACATCTCTACCAATTTACTTGGCCTTCGTAAACAATTTCAAATGTCTAAAAAAAAATTAACAGTGCTATAAAACATTAACAATTGCTTTAAAGCATTGGATTTATTATAGAAATACGAATTGTTATTTAAAGGAGAAGTTATAAGAATCTTAATAATATTTTACCTACTAAAATAAAATATTATAAATTTACCAGAAAAACTTGAACTTACTTAAATTTATCTTGCATTAATACACGCCTTTATATTCATATAGGCAGGTTAACTTAATTTGTATTAACTTTGTTTTGTTTGTATTTAACTTTTTACATTAGATATTGAGATTTTATTATAGTTTATCACGTAAAGATATTTGTATATTTTATTTAAAGTATGTGAGATTTCGAAGATATTTTGAAATGTTTCTTCTGAACTTAATTTACATTTATTAGTCTCTCTGGGATGCATTACTTTTAATGATAAATATTACATGAATATTTGATTATGATTATTTGAATAATTTGTTTAACATAAAAATGATTTTGTAATTCTTTTTTACAAATTTGAGGATGAGTTTTTTAAAGCAAACTCACACTGAATTGTTAGATATAATAAAATTTACATTTTTCTTTGCATTCTTTATTACAAATATTTTTCTTTTATTTTCCAGCGCTGTATAACATACATATGGTTGTCATAATATTTTAAAATTATGATAAATCAATATTCTCGGAATCAGTACTTCTATGGGAATAACTGGTTATAAGGAACTATATATATAAAAGAACTGATAATATAAAGAACAGTATATAAGGAACTGCAATTAAGTTAGATTCATAATACAATGTAAAGCAGAACAGTTACTTGTATAAATAATATTCTGTTTTATATGCAATATATTAAATTCTGGTTTATATTTTACCTTCATATGTGTTCTAATGTTGTATAATATTATATTTTATTGAATACTTATTAATAATATATTATTATAATATTGTATATTGTAGTGCAAAAATTTTGATATTATATTGTGATAATATTGTATATTGTATTGTATAAATTTTCGTATTATATATATATATATATATATATATAATACGAAAATTTATACAAATTATTTATATTGTATAAATTTATTATATTGAAATTTATTATATTGTATAAATTTTCGTATTATATATATATATATAATACGAAAATTTATACAAATTATTTATATTGTATAAATTTATTATATTGTATAAATTTTTGTATTGTATATTGTATAAATATTTTATTGTATATATATATATATATATATATATATATATATATATATATATATATATAATACGAAAATTTATACAAATTATTTATATTGTATAAATTTATTATATTGAAATTTATTATATTGTATAAATTTTCGTATTATATATATATATATATATATATATATATATATATATATATAATACGAAAATTTACACAATACAATATACACTATTATCACAATATAATATCAAAATTTATGCAATACAATATACAATATTATAATAATATAATAATAATAAGTATTCAATAATATATAATATTATACAACATTAGAACACATATGAAGGTAAAATATAAACCAGAATTTAATATATTGCATATAAAACAGAATATATATAGATATATTGGAATATTTAAAATATAATTAACATTAGTATCCTGCTTTACAACCCTTTTAGATGTTATTTTCTAATGTTCTAAACAAAACGTTCTATTACACAAAGAAATTATATTTGTTGTTTTACTAGCATAATACAAGTAGTCTATTTGATATGAGGCATACATTGCGATAAAGTAAAGAAATATATTTAAATACATAAGAAGATTTAATTTAGGGTTCAGTAATGAATATATACACTCACTAAACACACACAAATTTAATTATGCGCATTGCTTATTAATTGTGCATTCTCTATTATAAAGCAGCAAGGAATAAGCAGTTTTTTTGGTTCCATAAATCCGATGAAAAATATTTATCTCGTAAGAATATTATCTTTCCTTTTAATTTAAAAGCAGGCTAAAAAAATGTATTCATTTAAGACGATATAAAGGAAGTCCTAATAACATTCTTTTCAGTAAATTAATGAATTTTTGTTTTATAGTAATTATTAAAACTAAAGAAATGAAAATTTTCATTTACAGTGTTATATACGTAATACATACATAAGTGTATTATTGTCGTATTTTTACAACACTTGTTTTCCTTAACTATTCTGTATTAAATAATATCTGTATTAAATATATTCTGTATTAAATAATATAATATTTAATAAAACAGAATATTTATACATATAGAGAAAAATGTACGTCTCATTAATTGTAAAAATATTGTGAATAATAAGAATTGTACAAATAAGTATCATTTAAAAATAATATAAAGAACAATATAAAGAATAGATATAAAGAATAATATAAAGAACAGAAAAAATAAATAATAAAATATAAGAAATAATATAAAGAAATAATAAAATTGCGTTTTATTATTTGAATAGTTGATAATAATCCACAGATAAAAATTATCTAATAAATGCAAATAATTATTGTAATTATTATATCCTTAATTTTGTCAAAATCAATCGTATTAATAAAGTTTTTTTTTTTTCTAATAAAAATATTGATACTGTAGATTAAGTTTAATTTTGCAATTATGTACATTGAACAACTTTAAATATTCTTTAATTGTGTCTATTTAGATAGCTAAGTAAAATGTCATAAAATAATTATATCTTAATTAAGCCTTGCTCATTACCCTGAAGCAATGCACTAACTTGAATAAAATAAGAAGAAGGTTCGTTTACGGGTAATGATGAGTACTAAAGTTTCTGCTTTCAAAAATGAATAGATTTGCCTGTGATTGGGATAGAAAGTACCGACTACCTATTTAAAATTCTCTTGTTATACCCTATGCGACTTGAAAGTGAGGATAAATTACTTTGATGTGCATTCCGAAGAATATCCCTTCCCTCCCACAAGTCTTGGCCAATATTTCACAACTCTCATGTGCTCTATTAATCATCATAATAATATTTTAGCTCTATTAAACCATTATAAGATCATTTACAAAATTAGCTGTTTGCGGCCTAAATGTATGGCTTTAACGCTTTTTTAAAAATTGAGCTGAAGTATGCAGAGTTAATAGAAAAATATTCACATGCATTGTTAATATATATTTATTAATTGAATGAGTGAGACGTAGATAGATTTTTGTAAAATTTGAAATTAACTAAAAGAAAACATTCCTGTAATTTTTCAGAAAGAAAAGTAATGGAGTTCTTAGGGCTGTTACCAAAAATATGACGCAAAATAACTGCTATATAAGCACAAAGCTAATCTCTACTAGACTCGTGCGGCCTGATGGCCAATTGGCTAGTGCTCTGGCTTTTGGTACCACAGGCTTCAGGTTCTAATTCTCGCGTTGACATGGATGTTTGTTAGTGGTTCGAAATCCATGTTAGAATGTAGGTTCTGAACTAATTCGATTAAAGTGTGCAAAAAAAAATTATCATAGAGCGACAAAACAAATATGCTAATCTTCTATGACACCCAACGTCAAAAGCAACAAGATTTAATAACAATGTTGATGAATAATTTTTATTGCTTTTCTGCCTTCTTTGCAAATGAATCTTTAATCAACGTTGTTGTTATCACAAACCCATTCTTCACTTCTTTTATAAAATTAAAATAATTTTTAATCATTAATAGAGTATTGTTTATTATTAATTAATCAACACTTTATTAATACCAAATTTTAATAAACATATTGCTGATAAAAAATATTTCAACCGGGAAGAGTTGGGAAGATGTAACATAATAACAAAATCTAGAAATTTAGTTTTCCTTTTTTTTTCTCGATTTTGATAGCGATCACTAGCATGAAGAGTATATGAAAGAAATTGACGAAGTGATTTTGTAATTTTTTTTTTTTTATGACACGAAATTTATTTTGTGAATTATTAAGGAAAAACTGCCTATTGAAGAACTTTTCTAGTTGAGATTTAAGTAGCAAAAGATAACGATGAAGATATAAAGCAAATATAATTCCAATCCTTGATTAAGAAAAAAGAACATTCATCTGGTATGTTACAAATTACTAAAAAACATTCATCTGACTATTGGAAATCAGTTACATTCTGATATTTAGACAGCAATGGGAAAAGGATAAAAAAAATAGCAAATATAATTTCAATAAAAAATCACAAATAAATAAAAAATAGCAAATATAATTTCAATAAAAAATCTCGAGAGACATCTGGGTTTGTACTAAATGATCTTTATAACATGAGAAATATTATTGTTTGTATTTATTATTTACCCAATACATTCAATAAATAATTCTAATATACTTCTTAAAGATTCAAATTTTTGTACTTATTACTTGAATCTATTATTTTCAATATACTAACCTAAATCCTTATGTGTACTTAATTCTTCTTTAATGCAATTTTAATAAGAGCGATAATTCATTTAGATTTTATTTCAACGCTTCGCGTTTATGTTATAATAATTAAAATATAAATAAATGACTCTTTAAGATTTTAAATAGTGTTAAGATTGTAACTTGCGTATGCTCATAATTTTTTTTACACTGCTTAACACGGACAAAACCACTGTTAAAAAGGGTTTTTTTTACAACGTCCTGACCGTTTATAAAACCGTTGCATAAAACATTCGTCAGTCATTTATATCCTCTTGAGGTTTGTTTGTTAACTCTGTTTAACAGTTTTATTATCAATATTAGTTAGGGTTTTATTTTTGGACGTAAAATTTAAAAAAAAAAACATCTTTTGAAGTTAAGATTTCAAGATAAAGATACAAATAGTTAGCAAGAAATGTGCTTTATAAGTCAAAGAATATATGTTTTTAATTTGTGAATAAAAAACAAATTTCTTAATCTCAATTAAAAACACGATTCAGTTTCAGTATATAAATCTTCTCTTTGATTTCTCTACTCATTATATAACAAAGATTTGTTTGGTCACTGCAAAAAAAGGAATCCCATACAGTTAATAATTTAATTAATACTAAAAAAATACATAAAAATGTGTGCACAAAATGTTAAAGGGAAATAGCTATACTCTTTAATTTATATCATTAGATTTCTTCGCTCTTAAGACTTCATATGAATAGGAATAACGTCACGTTCGCATTTAATTAAAAAGTTAGGAAAACTTCAGTTTCGCTTTGTTTGACTTGCTTTTTTCTTTTTAAGACAATCTTCAACTTCAAAACGATGCTTTTCTTTTAGATCTTATTTTAGATAATTAAGTAAATTCCTTCTATTTAATTCAATATATAGCTATTGCTCTTTGTTAAAAGATACTTAAGCGTGCAAGGATGAAAAGAATACTTAACTTTTTATGTATCTCAGGCATAAAAAAAAGATTTAGCTTTCAAATATTCTTTTTAACTTTCTGGACATCAAAAAGAAAATAAGTATCCCCTCCCCCTTTTTTTTTTCTTCTTACTCACTCTCTCAATGAAATTTTTGCTTTGCCTCTTTTATTCTAAAGAAATCCTTGAATTTCGTTTGGGAAAAAAGGCTAAATAGCATTATTTAACTTTCAGAGCATGTTCATGGATACTTCATCTCTATAATATATTTTGTGCAAGATAAAATTATTATTCCTTTTGTAAGAGTTTTAATAAAATGTTTAATTTTAAGGTGATTAATAAGTGTTTATAATTATAATCTTTTACGTTGTATCTATGTACAAAATGTTACTATTTTCAATACCGAACTCTTTGACATTTGGTTATCCTCCTTTTTTTGCCGCCTGATGGCCAATTGGCTAGTGCTCTGTCATTTAGTATCACAGGTATAAGGTTCGAATCCTGACGGTGGCATGGATGTTTGTTAGTGGTTCGGAATCCACGTTAAATTGTAGGTCCCGGTCAAATTAGCCCAAAGTATATTAGCCCAAAGAAATATAAGTTTGGAGCATATGTGTGCCCCTCAGGATACCATGAACGAATGTTGATGGGTATTGGAGGTAATTGATCGACATTTGCTTGCCGTATGGGAGAAAAATCTTCCAGGCAGCCTGATTATCGATACAATATGCTTTACACACCACAATTACCATGGAGTTCTCCTCAGCTCTAAAACAAATGACTACAACAATGCCACCAACGGATTCAAATTTTGGACCTACTACCCACTAACTACGCATATTGTCACTGGATAACCAGTTATGTTGTTATTCTCCACTGGAATGCCACTAATATATAACAGACTTAGCGTTATGCAGTGTGCATCATTACAGGCCTGCTACAATTCACTCCCATTTCGTCATCCCAGTTTGGAAGAACAAACCATGAGGCTGAATTTTGTCGGTTTCTACCATTCCCAATTCCTTCCACCCTCTCAATACAAGCAGAAGAAATTTACGGTGTAAGGATTTATCATATTAGTCTCTAACATAAGCATGTTGAGTTTCGATAAGATATACGAAATAAATCCAGAATAGAATTTTAAAAGTTATTATAATAATGATTTACATGTAATAAGTTCTAAACTTATTTTAAAAAAAATATGCTACATTTAAATAATAGTAAAAGCGTATATAGTTTTTACTATCTTAAATGAACGGCAAATTCGATGTATAAATTAAATTAATTACTCTGATGGAAATTAAAACAGTACATCAAAAAGACGGTATGCAGAAAAAAATGAAATTTTAAGGGCAATTCAATGAATGCATGCAAAACAAGTAAATATAAGAGCAAGTATTATACTGGGTTTATCATATAAAACTACATTCCAAATATAGGTGTCTGTGTAAATGTCTTATCTAAAGCGATTGTGAAAGTGAGATGAATATATATCAGTATATGTAGGAATTAGATAGTTCATGGTCTTAGTGATTTGAGTTGTCATTCCGAGATATTACTCTACAAATTAAATATTTGCATATCTATTTGCATAAATATTTAAATATTTGCATATATAACAACATAAATTCCATAATTTCAAGAGGGAGGAAATGAGGAGGCATTCACAACCGGCTAGGTTACAAACAGTTGATATAATATAAATGCTGTCTGCACACCTTGTACACTGAAATAGGAATTTATGTTGTTTGAAGGATGACAATTGTTAGGGCCTGCAGTGCTATGATTGCTGCAAAACCGTGGTCTGTCTGCATGGGGGCTATTTCAATCGATTTCCTTAACGATACAGCAGACAAGATTTCTTACAATGGGCATCAATGACAAGCATGGAAAAAAGAAGGAGCATCTCATCATTTTTTAAACGAATCATGGTTCTGCATAAAGTTTAAATAGCTGTATGCGTATGTGAAAGTAGTGAAAATAACAACCATTGATAGTTTGCATTCGGCAACGTCATAAACATTTAATGAACATCCCAGCCACTTCATGTTTCCCATAGCCGTTAATATAAACAGTCACAATTAAAATAGTGATGTGTTAGGATAAAACTGCGTTTTATTTTTCGAGACCTACACCATATTAACTTTCAGGAAACACTGTTCAGACATCATTTCATACATGTACAGTTCGACTGCTGCCGCGGACAGAATAATTAATAAATCTATCGTGAAATGAGAAATTAAGATCCATGATTGCCTTAGAGACTATTCGCCGTGGGTATGGGTTTGGCGCCACATTTAATGTTGTACTCTTTTCTCCCATCTAAATTATGTTCATCTCGATTAGATTGCATTTGATACTTCAGTCAGTGGCTGCCGTGCTCAGAATTTGCTTTTCCATGCTCTGTACCTTTAAATTTATACATGCCTTCCTCCCAACATATTGGTAAAATAAGTTAAATTATTCTATCTACCATTCATACAACTGCATCAGTTTCTAAAAATTAGGCCTGTAACAGAAAAAAATTATTGACAATTGTTACCATACTAGATTCATTACAGTTGCTTCAGGAGATGGTGTAAAATAAAATGTAATTAAGCATGGATTATGTACTATAAATATCATTATACGTTTGGGAAAATAAAAATAAGAATAAATTTGCTTAATTAATGTTATTAATTTGTAAACTATGAGGTTGTCTCTCTTTCAAATCAATTATTGAAATTTTAAAGCTCTTGAATTGGTGGGAAAAACTGATCTGTTAATCAAAAGCAGGAGAAATTAAAAATTAAAGATGAAAGATTTTCAATCATATATCAATACGTCGAATTTTTCATAAAATTAATATGGTTTTGCTACAGTTTCAATAATTTATAATATATTTTATTTCTATTTTTCAATCTACAAATCTACTAAATTTGTAGAACACTATTCAAAACCTTTATGTAGTGGAATGCAAATTTATGATTAAATCTACATTTGAACTTCGTAGCTTTTGAATTTACTTGATATACACATCAATGAAAGAAAAAAACATTAGTATTTTATAACACGTCATCAAGTAATTCTATGCCTATTGTTGTTATAGATGATGAATAACTTTAATACATGGAGCAACAAGCATTGAAATGTTTGTTGATTTTATATTATTGATTGCAATTATAAACAGTATAGTGAAAGACATTATGTTCTGTGTAACCGTAAAAAATTATTTATTATTGTGATATTTTTAAATACAATAAATTTCAAATCAAATCTTTTGAATCTTAATACATAAAGACGGAATTTCCATCAGTCCTATCATGAATCCTTGAATACACTGTTCAAATACTTTAGAGGTGAGACAAAAACTCTCGCGTGTGGTACATTCGTAAGATTAATGATATGTAATAGAGTTTAGATAAAGACTTTCTACTTCCCTATAATCTAACTTCCTATGCTCAATTTAAAATTCATCATTCTTTACTTCATGAAATTTTCAAAACATTTTTATCTACGAAGTTGCTTTTCCGAAAAGAAGAGTTTGCTGCGTTCATGGATTTTTCTTTTCTGTAATAAAGTTTAATCGTCACTCTAGCTTATAACGACCACAGAAGGAGACAAAAAAAAGAAGAGTTTTCGCGTAACAACTCATGCAAGCAGATCGCGAGGGGATAAATTTTCAGCAAAGTTTACTACCAGTAGAATTTGCAATTCATATTCCTTGGGAAAATTCCGAGTTTTTAACAGGCGATGCACTGGTGAATTTGAATTGCTCAGAGACGTCATTATAATGATGATAATGACGTCCTGAAGTTTGAAGAAGATTTGTTAAGGAAGCAGAAGATAAAATATTTACGTTACATATTTAAAATAAGTGTATGCGAATTCATTATAAGATTTGATTTAGTTCATTTGATGTAGCTGATAACTTTGAAATATGTATATTTACTGTTTACGATAAGACATATTTATACAGAAATAAAGATAGTATGTAAATAAATGGATGAATATTTACAGGATGATTTTGAAAAAAATGGATTGATGCTTTATTAAGAACTATGCATTAAATTATTTACAAAAATAATTTAAAAAATGAAAAACTTTATATGTATTAAATTACATTTTTATAAATATTGCTAATATAGAATATATTATTATTTGTAATTTTATTATTTTAAGAAATTAATCTACTATTATTATCTATAATTCTACTACAAGAAATTATTCTATTAATATAATTTATAATTCTATTATTATAAGAATTTAATCTACTATTATTATTTATAATTCTATTATTTTAAGAAATAAAGTTACTATAAATATTTATAATTTTACTATTTCAAGAAATAAATCTACTATTATTATTTATAATTTTACTATTTCAAGAAATAAATCTACTATTATTATTTATAATTTTACTATTTCAAGAAATAAATCTATTATTATTTATAATTCAATTAGTTAATTAGGAATAATTGTGTTTAATAATTGAAATTGAAAAAACTGTATAAATCTGTTAAATGATAAAATTTAAATGATAAAATTTAACTTAATCAAAGAATGGCAAAAAGTATTTTGAATACCACTGAATAGAACTATATTTAATTTTTTTTTTAAAAAATGTAAAAGATGATTTATATTTTCTAAAAGACATTTATGCATTAGAGATATAAATAGGGTATTTAAGTACATTATTATTCAATTAATCAAATAGAATATTAAATAACATAGAAAAAAATTAAAATGCCAGATTTTATTGATTAAAAATCAAAACAGGTTTCTTATTATGGTATATATTCAATGATTTGTTTATTATTATTTAAGTAATTTGAAATCTTGCATTAAATATTGATCTTTTTAAATATACATCATTACTAAAATTAATAACACGTAGTAATACTGAATAGCCAATGAAAAAATACTTAATGAAATGTATACGAAAAAATCTAAAAAAAAAAAACCCGTATAAATTATAATAAAAAGTTATGATTTATAAACAGCAATTAAAGCAACATTGTTTATTTTGTCTTAGATAATAAATATGAGTAGCATGTGTTTGCATACTAAAATTTAACTAAATAAAACGAGAGCTGGAATTCTGCAAAATATAGAGAAACATGAAGTGATACTTCCAATTTAATACACAAACATTTTGTTGTTAATTCTGAGGAACTCAATTTTTCTTTACATTTTTCAATAAAACTATTTGCATAATAATGTCGCAGTAATTAATAAATCACATTTATGAAGGGAGTTGTCTATAAAACCATTATTTTTCATCGTTAAAATTGAACATCATTTATTAATTGGATCACAGTTATTCCAGTTAACTATTACCGATATTACGATGCCAATGTAATCAATGATAACAATAAAGAACACTTAAGCATGTTAAGAAAAATGAATCACATTGTTGAAACAATCATAATGTTGTTTACCAACGAAAATAAGGACATTTAATGTTAACAAATCAAATTAACTCTAGAATATAAATGATCACAATTGAATAGAAAAGCAATTTAAAAAAATTCAGTTTTATGTGGTTTTGTACTCTTTTCAACGCATATACAAAGAACGCTAACATTTTGAACAAATAATAAGCAATTCTTTTAAAATCCTTTTTTCTAAATATATTTTTCTACTTTCTCTAAACTATTACAAAAATAGGCACTTGTGAGTAGATTAATAGTTTTAGGAAGTGCTTTTAAGATGTAGTAAATCATTGCTTTTATTTTTATTTCCTTTTAAGTGTTTTCTACAATGTTGTTGGAGTTTGATGGAAACAATTCAATTCTTGCTTCAAACTTTAAACAATGAACATCTTTATATATATTTGTAAAAACAAATAACAGGAATATTTTTCTGTTTCTTTAGGTAAATAACTCTTCAATTGAAATTTTCATTTATTTCTATATTATTATTTAAATTTATATAATTTTGTGTATACATTTTATTATATTATATAAATTTTTTTCACTAAATATTGATGTATAATTAATAAAATTATGAATAATTTTATAATAACCAAAAAATAAAAACAGGTTTATTTAAGTTATTATGTTAATTTTTAAAAATGTAATTATATAAAAGAATATTTCAAAATAATTTTAGTTACACTTCCATTATAGTTGATAAAGAATTTTTAACCTGTGAATAATTACTTTTTTCTAAATAAATTTTTCTACTTGCTCTAAACTATTACAAAAATAGGTATTTGTGAGTAGATTAATAGTTTTAGGAAGTGCTTTTAAGATGTATTAAATCATTGTTTTTATTTTTATTTCCTTTTAAGTGTTTTCTACAATGTTGTTGAAGTTTGATGGAAACAATTCAATTCTTGCTTCAAATCTTAAACAATGAACGGCTTTATAAATATTTTTTTCTGAAAAACGAACGAAAATATTATTTTTCCTGCTTTTTTAGGTGAACAACTCTTTAATTGAAATTTATATTTCTACAAACTTATGTCTATATTAGCATATAGAATTAATATAATTAATAATTATATTAATTTCTATAATAATTATACTATTTCTATATGTGAAACTTAAATTATAATTAAACATATTATATTATAATGATTATATGACTTTATATAAACTTCTATTTTAATAAACTTATATAATTTTTTGTATAAATTTTATTATATTAAATAAATATAATACACTAAAATATTGATGCATAATTAATTAAATTACTAATAATTTTGTAATAATCCAAAAGTATTAAAACAAATTTATTTAAGTAATTTTGCTATTCTTTTAAAAATGTAAGTATATAAATGAATATTTCAAAAGAACTTCGTTTAAATATTTCCAACATGATTGTAGAATTATACCTTTGAACAATGTTTCAAATATGCAATGATATTTATCCAATACAGCTAATTAAAAAAAAAATCTAACACAAATATAACCTTCAAGTCGATTTTCTTAACATCAAAATTAACATTCATAATTATCCACACACACACACACAACATACCTTAATATACATATATAGGTCTTAACATACGATTAATATATTATTTTTGCTATGTAAAATACGCTACACAGCAAAATCGTTTTTCTTTAGTCCTATACCTTACTGACTCTAAAAGTAGGAATATTTTGTGCATTCCATGTTACCGTAATACTTCTCTAGACATGTCTTTCACTTGCATCAAATCCTTTTGCGAGCAAAAGTAACATTGTTTTTAATATCCTGATGGTACGTGTTCCTCGATAAAGATATCGTACGAGGTAATAATGTCTCTTAATTTAATGAATTTTCCTTTTATTTTGGTTGTATTAATTTTTGTTGGGTTATTTATACTTCCTGGACAGAATTTTTCATACCATTATTTTGTAAAATTAGTTTTCCTTTTCAACTGCCAATGCATTTCTTGCAGTTTAAACTTTTTGATATTTATGTTTCTCTAATAATTTTCGGTTTCGTTGCCGTATCTTGTGAGAACCTTGAATTTTGAATAATTTATTAATCTTTCCCTTTCTTGGGATGTCTGAATGAGAGGCACTTTAAGTTTTTTGAATTGCAAATGCTATTAGTGTTTTATTGCACAATTTGAGTGTAGCAAATACTGTTGTGCAAAACGGAAGTATTTCTAAATTTTTACTTTTCTTTATTTTAATTTATGTATTCTTTACACACATATACACACGTTGTATATGTAGATATGATCAACAAAGAAAATATTAAACGGCATTTAAGTGATAAAGATGGTTCTTTATTTGACACTTGAAATGGACATTGAAGTTCTTCCTTATGTTGCAACATGATGAATAATCGAACATTAGTCAAATACAGAATATAATGATCACATCAAACCATTTATAGACTTATCAACTGCTCACGATATATAACTATTAACAAATACCAATTGGCATTAAAAATATGGGAAACGACTAAACATAAACAAGGCGTTAGTTGCCATAAGTTGCCTTTATTTGACACTTGAAATGGACAAGGAAGTTCTTCTTTATGTTGCAACATGATGAATAATCGAACATTATCAGAGACAGAATATAATGATCACATCAAACCATTTATAGACTTATCAGCTGCTCACGATATATAACTATTAACAAATACCGATTGGCATTAAAAATATGGGACACGACCAAACATAAACAAGGCGTTAGTTGCCCTAAGTTGCCTTTATTTGACACTTGAAATGGACAAGGAAGTTCTTCTTTATGTTGCAACATAATGAATAATCGAACATTATCAGAGACAGAATATAATGATCACATCAAACCATTTATAGACTTATCAGCTGCTCACGATATATAACTGTTAACAAATACCAATTGGCATTAAAAATATGGGAAACGACTAAACATAAACAAGGCGTTAGTTGCCATAAGCACAGTTGAATGCAGACTATAATGGCTTGTTTGTAAGGATAAACGTCCTACAGTAGCTGTAATTGCCAAAGATTTTATATGCAATAATAGAAATGCAGCAGAAAAATTAATTGAACAAACACTTACGTTTAGAGTATAGCTGAGCCAACTCCCATTTTTAGTTCTGTTTATTTTCCTAACTCATGTTATGCCATCATTCTTATTGGTCTAACTTATGTATAAATAAACTTTCTTTCATATACAAATCTGGTTTAAGATTGAAAATGAACTAGTTTTGCTGTAATATTTTCTGTTGCAAAACATGAAACATTGAATATGAGAATATTAAAACAAATTATTTAAAAACTAAATTTGTTTCTGGTACAAATATAGTGTGATATATGACGATGACGTTTTAGTGCTTTATTAGAGGGATCGTTCAAAAGGGGATTATCGTTCATATTTACTTTAAGACACGATTTATTTCCAGAATAGATGTTTATGAAATAATTTTTTCGAAGATTTTGGTTGATTGGTGTACTTATTTGTAATATTTAGCAATAAAATAATCAGAATTTCTGAATTCTTCATTTACCATTTTTTTTTTTACTCTTTTATTTGTGCCTAAACGTTATTGCTTTAATTAGAATTTTCATTATGTTTTATATATATATATATTTTTAATTTCACCTTTTTGTCTCACAATTTGTTTTTTCTTAAATAAAATTTAAAGATTTTTTTTTAGGTTTATCTTTTTGAATTCAAAAATGAGAAATTTTACAAAATAGTATAATATGTATTATTTTAAAAGTTAATTCTAATTTATAAAATTTATGTTTAAAAAATAAACTTGCTTTAATTGTAATGTTAAAAATTAAGACTAGAAAATAATTACTAAAACATGTACAATCATTCCATAACTAGTGTGATTTTGTATATCCATTAACCTGTTAATATTCATTATCCTACTAATATATCATTGATATATGCAAAGCAATTAGCACCCTATGCAATATAGGAGTACTATAAATCATTATGTTGAGTTAATATTCCTAGCATATCAGTATGAACCCATCTCTCTCTCTCTAGAATATATTTCAAATCTAACAACAAAGTATAGTAGAATATACTATAATATGTTTGAAAGTATATATATATATATATATATACTATATATATATTTGAAATATATATATATATATATAATATAAATATATACATATATATATATAATATATAGTATAGTATATTTTAGTATAGTATATTTTTTTATTTTCTGTGTTCGTTAGATTCAAAATATATTCTAATTTTCCATAAATCAGTTCAAATGTTGAAATGTAATAAAATTAAAATATATTTTACATTTGTTCAATACGTAATAACTCAATATTTTTGTAAAATTTGGATGTATGCAAAAAAATAAAAATAAATTAACTAAAATTTGTATAATTTTAATTTTAAATTGTACAAAGTTTTAATTAAAAAATAGTTTTTGAAGTTGTCAGATTTAAAATTACTGTAAAATGAAAAATGGTTTTGATCAGAATTCATTCACCATAGAACGGCAATGATGCAAACAGATTCAGCGCTTGGCTTTAACATTAACATTACTCCAAATTTAAATGAATCTAAGGTACCATCTATAGTTTACTCCAATACTCCTCGAGCTTTAGGTATAGCATATAAAACATATTTATCTTGTAAGAATAGACCAGCATATACATGGAAAATTTTAGTTCGACGTTGCTAGGGTACGACGACAAATAGAGTTCAGTTCATTGGGTTCAGAAACCTAATGAACTATTAAAATTGGGTTTTAATGTTAACTTTAAACACTCAATTCCTTTCAATTCTTTAATAAATTTTATTTTGAATATGCATATGTAAATTAACTTTATAACTGGTGCGAGACTTGTGTATAATTTCAAAACTAAATATTTTTGTACTATAATCTGTGTTTTATTTTTCAAAAAAAGATATGCACATTTTTTGAAGTATTAGTATCATTATTTTAGGATTACAAATTTAATACCTTTGTCACTGTCGTACGAGCGATTGCATTGGATGTTACAATGCGCGCTGTTCACTTCTTGAGATAAAATAAATATCGTCCAATTTAATAAAATATAGCTATTATTGTTATAGAAACCAAAAACAGTTTGAACATATCATATTCGTCCGGAAAAGACGTCCTGAAAATCCCCGAAATATATATATGATTGTTATTACGCAGATATTGAAGATGTCATTTCTAGGAAGTCTTAAAGACGTCTAGCGAAAGAACTTCTCTAGAAGTTGTTTTACAGGCTTTGAGGAGGTTTTTTGTTATTGTTGCTATTAAATTTGATTATAAATTCACTTGAGATTGATTTGGTAAATATACATGCTTTTGGCATAATCTTTTTTTTTAAATTATTTAATAGTAGTTGTTGTGGTGATAATTTTAGCATGACACTTTTGCGGATATATGTCTTTACTTTTGTATTCCTACTATTACATTTTCCAGAAAGGTATGATAGCCAAGTGGCTGCTGGTCTGGTTCTCGGTACCACAGGTTACTTGCCGTGGATGCTTGGTTGTAGTCATGGTTGCTCTGCCTATTTGCCATGAATGTTTGTAGTGGTTTGGAATCCACTTTAAACTGTAGCCCCATGTCTAATATAATAGTAGAGCGTTGTGTGTGTGGGGGGGTAATGTTAGTCGCGTCCGTAGCCTGTCTTCAAGCTACACGTGCCCCCTGGATAGTGTTAAATGAGTAACAGCGGTGCAGCCCTTTGCTGATGGCATAAAGATGAAATGTCTTTTAATGCAAATTGCATTAGAACAACAACATGTTACATCAGGCGTCTCTTGGTGAAATGTAGAAACCCAGTCAGTCAGTCTTGGATTCACGAATTGCCTTGGAACCGTAGGGGCCTTGAACTCCTAAATTGGGTTAAAAGCATTGATAGGATAAAACATGGCAAGGCATTAATTGATCATGGCAAAGCATTAAAAGGCAATTAAGTGATCATGGTCTGCCCCAACAAAAGTAAATAAACATACGAAAAGAGAGTGAAATTAGAAAAATGTTGGATTTTTTTAATAATTATTAAGCATAATTAAAGAAGAAGAGATAGGAAAAAATACTACGAAATGGGGTTGCTATTGCTAGAAATGATGACTAAAGGAACAAGTCAGGGTCGAACCCGCAACCAACGGAAATGACGCGCATGACGACTGAATAAGGTCGTCGTCGTCGTCTTTTCAGGATGTCGGAGTACCTTGGCCCGAAGAAGCCTTAAACTCCTATCTGCATCTGCTGGAACTTATGATGAAAGCGAACATTGGTAATAAAGAAAGTGAGATGATTAAAGAATATTGTTCCAATATAAAAAATTAAATAAAAATAAAAGCGAATAAAAATTAATTAAAAATGAGAGCTAAGAATTAAGAGTAAAATAAAATAAAATACGAATTTAAAAATAAACAAAATTAATTAAAAAGTCTAATAGCAAATAGAAAAAGGAATCCACAGCAGGATGAGATAATAGCCGCTAGGAATGATGACTAAAGGCGCAGGTCAGGGTCTAACCTACAGCCTTTCAGCTACAGAGAACAACGCTCTTGAATAAGTGCGTCTAGGAAAATTGCAAGTCATATAGAACAGCCCTTGGGCGTTTAGCATTCTCCGGCAGACTGAAATTGTATCTCAGTAGACTGTAGTAACCGAACCAACGAGATCCGAATGCAGTGTTTCTTAGAAGACTCGCTTTGCTAATATCTCCTGGCTTTCCCCTGATAATAACCGCCATTTTTTCTTGGAATCGTAGCTGATCAATTGTTATCATCGTAAACTCATACAAAATGGTTTCTTTTTTTCACGCAGTAATCGTTTTATTTACACACTTCCTTACCAGTTCAGAAGTTTCGACCCTCGAATGACCTTCAATAAATCAATCAGATTGCTTGTTTGATATTATTACAGTTGGCGCCTGTTTATTAAAGCTGAATTGTAAAATGTAACTGAATTTTTCTTATTATAATATGTTTTGTAAAATGTGTTCTGATTTATACGTACAATGTCATTGGGATAGAAAAACACAATTTAGGTCCGACTATATGTTTAGATATCCTTCATTAAAAATATTTCTTTCTGGGGATAAAATGCTACTTTTGTGAATGCAGATATAAAAAAAAAGCCGGCTTTATTAAAATTTCATTTTGTATGATGCAATCCATATCAAACAAAGTATTTTAATTTTCTTTAATTATTTGACAGTTTAAGAAATATATAAGTATATTTAATATTTAATATTAAAAATGTGTGAAATATCCAAAATTAGTTTATAAAACAAACCTGATTTTAATTTAGTTAAAATTATTGAGTAGCATTTTATAAATAAATATTTTTTCTAAAGAAAAAATAATGAATTCACCAGTTTGTTGTATGCAATTCATTAATTATTTCTAAGTAAATTTACAATTTTTACAATTAAAATTTTATAATTTTTTTTTAAATATAAAAACTTCCCATGGAATATATTACTGTCTAAAGTCTATTTTATATTTTTTGGAAAAAAATATAAAATAGAATTTAGGAAGTATACTTTACCAGGTATACTGGAATTTAGAAGAAGTAATAGTTTCGATAAACTATTTTTTTACATTTCAAACTAAAATAATATATTGTAATATATTTATTATTCGATGAATTCCTACCAAATAATAATTGTTAAAATGTAAATTTATACAATATTTATTTGTATAAAATTAAAGCTTTTTTTTAGGGAAATTAATAGATGATTAACTTAAAAGACTTTTATATTCATATGCAGATGAGCTTGTGTAACATCAATAATGTATAAATATTGCAGAACTGAGTTTTATCTATTGCAAAATAAATTAATTTAAAATTTAATTTTTTAATTAAATTTTAGAAATTATTACTTGTTTTTTTTATTAATATTATGAAAACAACCTTTTTAACTTCTTTAAATTAATAATATTAAATTTTTGCTTAAATAAGATAAAATATATTCATCAAGTTTAAGTTTAATTATGAACATTTTTGATTAATTATGAATTAATGCATTCAACTGTTATTGACTCAAACAAATTTTTATTTATTTACAATTTAAAATTAATATAAATAATTAATTACAAAATTGTGAATCATTTTATTTCTCAAATTATTTATATAAAAATATTGCAAACTTTTAAAGAGAATTTACTCATATAGACATATTTTTACTTTACTTATTTATTTATTTCTTCTAAAAAATTAAATCTTATTTTCAATAATTCAAAATACTATAAATCCAGAACAAACTGTATTTTCTTCATAAGAAATTTTGTTCTTTTTCCATATGTTCATAACATATTAAAAATATTAGTTTAATAATAATTAATAACTAGTTTAATAATAATTAAAATTAAGAAGCACCTAAAATTATACATATTAATATAAAATTATATCACTTATACTATAATTATAGAAAATAAAATAATATTTTCAAAGCCTCTGAGCAATATTTAAAAAAATAGTTTAATTTATTTAATATTGTTACAAACTTAGTGACCAACAGAAATATGTACAATAAAACAGTATGCATTAAACGGAATATTATTTTGAATTGTGTTTGTAACTAACTGCAAATCAAGTAAATGATTATGTCGCAAAGTTTACATGAAAAATATGTAAAAAATAATGTTCACGAAATACAGTTACAGTTCTAAGTATGTTGCTAATCAGTGATATTAAAAATAGCAAATAAATACTGCAAGAAATTTATTCCAGAAATTCCAACTACATGGAATAGATAAGGGCAGCAAATTTCGGTTCACAAAGCATCAAGGCTATCGTCCTCTACAACATATTTTTTCATCGAGCACATTATATCCCGATTTTTAATGGCCTATAACTTCCCAAAAATTAATTGAAATTTATATTTTTTTATTTCACCACTAAAGATGTATATAGTTTAAAATTATTTAAACAAAAAAAAAAAAATTGTTTTGCACTTTCTCCTATTTGAAAGTCCACTGTCCCCTTGAGGATATATTGTTTTTAAATTAAGAAGAATGTTATTATTTTCGCACTTGAAAATCTTTGCAGTTTTACTTGCAGTTACGTTTATATTTGAAAAAAAAATTATGCCTTTCAGTCTGAAATTCTTAAGCTTTTCTGTCTTAAATTGTAAAACGTTTTCAACAAGCTATTCTATTTATCATAGATACTTATTTATAGAAAACATTAATTTGACAGGAATTACTTTTATTTTTTAATGAAAAAATTAGAAACTCTGCATGCATTTTAATATTCATTAAATGGGCAACATGAAAATACGAAAAAAAAATTCTCCTAACAAAAATTACCCATGTTTGTGAAAAAATATCTCTTTTAAAGTTCTCTAAGATGCTCGACCGAAAATGCTTCTGGCATACTCCAAGACGGAAATCTGTGGGATGTACTCATAAGTCCGGTTGGACGGAAATGGACAGATTTCTGGGATTCTTAAGCCGTTCTCATGACTTTTGTGACCCTTCTAAGAAGGAATTCAAATTGTCCAAGAACATGCATTTGGAACTTATTTAGATGGAATTTGTGCTTTGTTGGCAATGGAATAGCACACACAATGTATGTTAAGTTTTTCAAAAAGATTGATTTTAGTCCTTTACTCTGTAATAAATATCTATTTAAAAAAATTAAATTGTATGTTATGTAATATGCATTTAAAAAGTTCAGAAATATATTTCCAGTTTCATTTGAAAAAATAGGGCTTCTGACCGATATGGAATCCTCCTTGAGGTAGAAAAAAAAAGTTCATTTGAAAAACGAAATGAGCTCCAGTATATATATATATTTTTTCAATGCAGCTGGCAAACAGACATGGACGTCTTGGATGCCTTAAGGCAAGAGCTGCACAGACGTTACTCACTTTGCATTACCCAGGGGCGCGTGTAACCTGAAGATAAGCCACGGACGCAGAGTAACAATGCCCCCGCAACGCTCTACGATCATATTAGACCACGACCTACGGTTTAAAGTGGATTCCGAACCACTACACGCATCCATGGCACCACCGGGACTCGAACCCGAAACCTGTGGTAGCGAGCGCCAGAGTGCTAACCACTCGGCTATTCAGGCCCGAGCTCCAGTGTATATATAACCACCGTATTTCCATTACGCATATTGGTTGTAAATAATTCACTTTTTATATACCAGAACTTTTCAATGTAATCAACTTATAAAAATGTTTAGGTTGAATTTTAATTTTAAATGTATTAATAAATACACAGTAAAAACATTGTTAAAATTATTATTAAAATGTATTGTTATATAAATTGTTAATATTTAAACATGATATATATATATATAATTATTAATATTAAATAATAATTATTATTACAATAAATTGTATTAATGAACTAATCAATACATCCCGTATCACAGATTTTCCTAGTTAGTGCTACAGCATTTTTAAATTTAGTTTGATTCACAGAATGAAAATAAATTTTGTAGAAAATATTTGATCTGGATCAGATGTTTCATAATACATTTCAGCCATTATAATTAATATATATTTTTATTTAAAATCTTATGAGTTAGGAATATAATTACCTTTTATTTAAACAAAAAATGATATGAAAACAGCTATTTAATAAACGAATTTATACACGAACTCTAAAAAAAGTTCAGAGAAATATGCAACAAATGAAAAGCTTAAAGACAATTGAATAAATATTTCAACTTAAAGTTTCACATGAGTTTTTTTTTTCATTACTGTAAAGATATCAAGTGAGCATATCACTGAGCATGCGGTATAAAAGTTTATTTATATATGCATTAAAATAATTTTAAGTGTACTTCCTCCTACGCACTGCAAGAGCGCCCTGTGGCGTTCAGTAGAAATAGTCAGTAGGCGTACAGACTTCAGATCTGCAACCCACACTTCTTCTGATAGACGTTAAGTTTGTAATCTCTCATCCCGAGAGGAAATATATTTAAAGCAACCCTGCGTAATATTTGGCCTGCACACTCACCCGGAGAGGCAGTATTATATTAAATGCACCTTAATATCTTTATTTTTTGCGTAAAAGTGGAATCCTTCCAAGAATCTATAATTATATGTCTTTAAATGTGTTAAATATTGTATTTGTGTTGTTTGTGCGTGTGTAAATAAACCTGTGTGTTCTCAAACCCGTGTCTAAAGTCTCAACCCAACCCCACTCAGCTACAATCCAGAGTTGCTCCAACCCACAACACTATAAAAGTTAAAAAAACTATTCAATGTTTATTTTTAAAAAATTATAATATTATAAAATATATAACTTTCGTTTAAGTTGCATACAATATCCTTGTTAAATTTTTAAATTAGAAAAGTTAATTTGATAGTTTTGATTTTTATTGTCATTTCATTTTTGTTTGCTTTAATAATATTTGATGTAATTAAAAATTTATAAATTACCTATTCTATCAAATAAATTAAATACAAATTTTAATTAAATTTTTACAACAAAATTAATCTTTCATATTGGCAAAGTAATATTAAATTAATTATATTTATTCAAAATATTAATTCTTTATTTTTGTTACCTGAACACACAGGGTAGTGGTTAAAGAAAATTTAATTTTCTAGAAGTTTGCATTTCTTCTACCAAAATCATTCTAACAAAATTTAATTAACTATTCAACAAACGAGTTAGGAAAATAGTTAATGAAAAGTCAATTTGAAGTTTGGCATCTGTCTGTATGTACTAAAATTTTATTTTAACATAATTAAATTCTTTCCATTAATTTCTTTCCTTTCATATTTCTTTTCTATTTCAATAATTTATGAATACTATAAAGTTTAGAGTTACTACTAATATTTCAAAGGCATCATACATTAAATTTAATATTAAAAATTTTTGGTTTTTATCAAATAAATAAATTATTGCATCAGAAATTGCACATGCTTTAAATAGACAATTATACATTTACGTGCTTTCAATTGATTCTGAATAGACTTATATTAATATACTTAATTTAATAAATATAAAATGAAAAATTTAAGCCTCTTATTTATCCATCAAACTGAAGAATAACATCTTTCTTAAAAATATTTTTAATGGGTGCATATTTAATATAATTATTTTTAATATTTTATGAATATCATACTACTTAGAGATAATACTAATATATAAGACATCATACATCATACATTAAATTTAATATTCAAAATTTTGTTTTTATTAAATATTAAAATATTGCATTAGAAAATACACGTTTTAAATAGACAGTTATACATTTGCATGCTTCCAATTGAATCTGAATAGACTTATAATAATAAGACTTAATTTAATGAATATAAAATGAAAAATTTAAAGGCATCTTACTTATCCATCAAACTGAAAAATAACTTTTTTTCAAAAAATTATTTTTAAAGAGAGCAAATTTAAAAAAATGAAAAACATGATTTATTATTAGTTAAACATTTCTTGCAACTTTCTCTAAGGCTTCACTAAAATGAGTTAATTTATAAGGCACCTCATCAGTTAATTTTTTGCATTTTTGATAAGTATAAGCTGCAAAAAGATTTATTTTAAGTGATTGCTAATCTAATGCAAAGAAGTTCCAAACTTTGCATTTCAATAAGCTTTAATGTTGTAAAATTCCATGCATGGGAAAATACCCACATGCCATGTTCTGCTTTAACCTTTAATGATGCTTCCAAGTAGCCTTTAATATACTACTTTGGGGAAAAGTATCTGCTTCATACTTGTTTAAAGATTAGAATATTTGAAGATGTGTACCGCTGTAACTTAAAATGATGAATAATAGTTATGAATTGTAGTCAAGTGCATCCATTTTGTAATGTGGATCCATATGGATAGTACTTATGTCTATTGGTTAACTATATATGTTGGTAAAAGAAAAATATATATAAAAATAGCAATACATTTCATAATATAATTTTAAAATATTGTATATATATATTGTTAATTTACTAAATGTAATTGATGTCTTCATTATTATATTGTGATGAAATATTATATTGTCTCAAAAATGATTAATGAATTATTGAATGAAATGATTAATTAAAATGAATATACATTAAAATCTATAGGAAGTTAAAATACATAACACTGAATATTTTGTTATTAACGTGTTTTAATTTTAAAGTATAAATAATAGTTATGAACTGTAGTCAAAATACAACCATTTTGCAAAGTGGATCCATATCGTTAATACTTAAGTCTACTGGTTACCTATAGTGCTATGCAAAATAAATATATATATTGAAAAGAAATGTAGATAAAAAAAGTGAATAAGTATATAAAAAATAAAGATATGTTTCTTAATATAATTTCAATATGATGGATATATATATATATTAGTAATAGTAGTATTATAGTAATAGTTTTATTAATATTATTATTATTAATTTACTAAGCGAAATTGATAATATATATTATTATATTATGAATAAATATTATATAGTTTCTAAAATTTCATAATAATATATTAAAATCTTTCAGAAGTTCAAATATATAAAGCTGAATATTTTTGTTATAATTGTGTATTAACTTAATGATGACTAATAGTTATGAACTGAAGTCAAATGTATCCATTTTACGAAATTGATCCATATGGATAATACAAATGTCTGCTTGTTAACTACACTGCAATGCAAAATAAAGATATACTTATTAATATAATTTCAATATAATTTATATATATACATATATTATCAATTTGCTAGGCATTGATAATGCACATCACTATGTTGTGAGGAAATATTATATTCTCTCAAAAGTTTCAAGATAATATATTAAAATTTATCAGCAGTTAAAATAAATAATACTTAATATTTTGTTATTATCGTGTATGAAATAATGCCTGCCTCTCTGAGAAGTCTGGAACAATAGCAAAAACAATTTTCAGGAACATAATAAAGTATCATTAATATACCTATGAACAAAACTACAAATAAAGTAAAAAAAATATATAATTAGAGAATTTTCAGGAATGCATTTAGTTTACGTAAAAAAAATAACATAGCATTTACTATGTATAAATCTGAAGCGCGCATAAGCTGTACAACGATACAACAATTATTAGATTTATTTATTTATTTATTTATTTATTTATTTTATTATTATTATTGATAAATAGGTAATTGGTAAAATATTGCAGACTAAATAATAAAAAAAAAGTGTGCAAAATATACAAAAATTGTGCTTAATATAAGTCACCCAAGAAATCAGCAAAAATTCATAATGAATTAAATATAGCTTCTTTAATATAGCTCTATCAAGATATACCAAAGTATTAGAAATCTTGTTTATTTCTGCTTGCCAGACCACATCTAATTCAGTACAAATCAAGCGAAGTAATCCTAGCATAGATATTAGAGATGGGAAAAACTGTTCATTTTTTTAACTGTTAGTCTTCTTCTTCTTCGTTGCGCAACAGCCCATGAAGGCCGTCTGCCTGCTGGCAGGTTTCGAGACATGAGACGATTTATTTTAGATGATTTTAGCTGGGTAAGTTTGTCATCCCCACGACCAACAGTTATATAAGACCGGGTCCTAAGGTTTAAAGGGATTTCGGAACTACTACAAGCATCCATGGAACACCGTCGGATATATATAAATATAAACATCCACGACACCGTGAGGCTTCTAACCCAGAAGCCCAGAAACCTTGGGTTAGTGTTCGATCAGAGGCTTCTAACCCAGAAATCACTGATACAACACCAACCCAGAAGTCACTGATCGAAATGACGCTAATCACTCCGCCATCAGGCGACTTCTGTGTTAATCGTTAATGCTAATATACATTATCATATATAATAACATAAATTTTAACTGTTAAACTCTCTAATGTGTGGTTAAGTTATGTACATGAATATTATAGAAACAACAGAATTAATTTAAATTGTAATATGGAATGTATTTATTCTTCAAACCCAATAAAAGAAATGTTACATTTTGTGTTATATATTTTTTTATCGGAAATTGATTTACATTTTATTTTTCGCTTGAAGAAAATTAAATATCCAAATTTAACTAACGGAATAAAATATTTAAAAAAAAGTGCATGTTGATTTAGTTTCTTTTCTTAAAATTTTATACTAAAAGATATATTAGTTTTAGAAAATATTTGCTGTCAGAAATTTTTAACCCCAATGTTTAATTAAATAAAAAATTTTTTTATCATTATAAAATATAATAGAAATTTTTTTAAAAGGATAGATAAAAAATGTTGTTTGAATTTATGAATTTTTTTATACTTAAATATTAATAAATTTTTCTTCTGCGCATTTCCGAAAAAGATGGCAATCACAAATTTTTGCATAAAAAAACGATCTGTTGATCCATGAGTGAAATATTTTGTCGTTTAAAAATAATACTCTTTCAGAAGAAATTTTTTTGTCCAATATTTCTTAATATATAAAACAAAGAAGATTCATTATTTTTATAGTTTAACAATATTTAATTCAATAATTTTTTTGACAATAAATTATTAAAATTGAATTAAATTGATTAAATTAAAATAGAATTGAAAAAATATCTGTATTATATAATAACATGCCTTATATGTAATGTATATTATATGCATGAATGCAGTCTAAAGTATCGGTAAGTGATTATATCAATCACTTTACAAAATGTTTTCAATATGTACCTATAATTTAATCATACACAAACCATTAAAAATAATACATTATAAAACCCCCAAACAATGAACAAATAAATAGTAACTGTCAAGCGATAAAAAATGATCGATAAGAATGCATGCTTTAATTTTAAAATATGCTAAACTTATGTGTTAAAAAATAACGCAGCCCTGAGTTTTAGAATTGTATTTAATTGAAGTTAAGTTTAATACAACTCTGGAAGATATGATAAATAACCTTTCCTTATAAATGAGATTAACTTCTTTAAAGGGTGTTAAAATGAACTGCTAATATTAAATACTTACTATCCAAAAAAATTCAATCGACAGGTGTCAAACTTCACTGAGCATGAAGGCTGGGAAGCAATGTTAAGTAACTGTTCAAATAAACTGTTATAAAGCATTCACTATCCAAAGAGATGATTTCAACTATGTTACAGTGACAAAAGAATAGCCAGCTCCTAAGGCTGTTTATTGTAGACGTTGAGTAAAAGCAATTACTATTAAACTGTTATTTTTTCATTTCGTCAGCTGAAGTTAACCGCCAATTCTCATCTACATAGTTAAATTTAAAATTACTGCAATATTTGCTCAAGCCAAATATATATAAATATATACAAATTTCTCCCCAAAAGCTATTCTTTCTTGTATTTAAGTACATTTATTTAAGACATGCAAACATAAATTAAATTTTGGTTCTATTGACTAAGCAGATAGAAATAAAGAACAACATAGTTAAATAAAAAGTTGGTGTTTAATATAGAAAGAATTCCATTTCTAGGACATAATTTCCATTCGAATTTGATTCCGTATACTCCCATTGGCTATACCAATACCTTTCATATTTGGTTTGGAACAGTTTGAGAACATTTCACTAATTGAAAGAGGGAGTGCAATTGGGATAAATAATGGATAATGAAACTCAAAAATCTCTTTGTTTTATTGTTTGAGCGATGCAACCATTCTACGATGTTGTAATGGTGAACCATGACAGAACACAGACTCAAGAATACGGATATTAGAAAGATGGTTAACATATAACGAACATAAAAATCACGAAAGCGTGTTTTACAGCAACTAATACATCAACGTGCCTGATTATCCAACGAGTTTAACCAGGAAAATATTTGTAAGGACATTGATAGAATCTTGTATCGAAGCTCCCATTGTTTCAATTGTCTTTTACCTGTGCTCACTAATAAGCGTGGGTTGCAAACCAGGAATTTCAGTGATTGTGACACAATATGTTTTTATTGATGAATCTTCTTTGAATTGAACCATCTGAATTATCTGAAGTTTACTAGATGACAGTGGATTACTAACTGGTTGTCATTCCTTAACAATCAGTAGTACATTTACACTTCATTTCATAACCGGTACTGTTTGATTATAATCTGTATCATATATACAACCGGATTGGATGGTGAAGATGTGCAACTACCTGCTGAGTTGCTTTGAATGTACTGTATTCACGTCTTTTCATATTATCATGGAGTTACATTTATACCGTAAGAGAACCAGTCATCCAGGACAATTATTTCTATTAATTGTCTTTGCGCTTGGAAAATAAATAACTGAGCAGCCATGTAGGTCATCAGACATCAACGTATTAATATACTAGTATGTATAGAATCTAAATAGTAGTTACTTCCAGTCGAACTAAGGTTACGTAGATATTCGACAATTGGTGTGAGTTTGGCAAGAAAGCCGTAAGGACAACTGTCAACTCTAGGAATCTATGACAAGATGGATAACAAATTGCCAAATTGCAAATGAGCTAAACGTTTGGTGACAACTGATTGATATTTCACTATATGAGTCATTTTTATAAGATATATATATATACATACTGTAAATTGAATTGTAAAATATATAATCATTGTAGAGTCGTTAGGATCGGGAATAGTTAGACAAACATGGATGGCTTTTTATTTAAGCCAAATAAGGCTTAAAGCCTTGATAGATATCAAGGGTTCCATGAAATGGAATAAAAATGAAACATTGATTGTCATAAACTACAGATTTAAACAATGAGTATTAAGAATGCTTTTGAAAACTAAAATAAATATTAATAACATCCAAACATTCTGCTAAGAATAATCCCATATTTCAAATGTGACAGAGCGCTTCAAATTAGTACTGAGCACAGTTGAAATGGTTTATGTTACTAATGCTGATGCACAAGACAATTGAAATTAATTATTTCTTGTGCCTAGTGTTAAAAGAAATATTAATTAAAGTTGCCCGCAATTTTTTCCTTTTGAATTTGATTTATAATGTCTTTTTTTTAAGTTACAGTTTTTAATAAACAGTGAAATAAATGGAAATAAATTATTCCAGAAAATAAAAATCTCGTTGGATTTAAATATATTTAAACTTTGTTAAATGATGCATAATATATGAAATATAAAATAATTGTTTCATGAACAATTTCCAAATAAGGGACATTTTATTTTCTTATTTTATAAAAAGAATCATACCTCAGAAAACCATTTTCTCCAATGTCTCTAATGAAAACATTTTTAGAAAGTGTCTGTTAAAGTTAAAATATGTCACCCAAAGAAATACTCTTACACACTGTAAGCTAAGTAGCAAGCAGAATACCTAAAACTGAAAAGATTCATCCTTCAATCACTCCGTAATTAAGAAAATAATTGGAGTTCCTGGGAGAAAACTTCTTTTTTTAATATTTCTGTAAGTTTATTTAGTTATTTTTTCTTTTTGCTCCCTAAATTCAAGT
Organism: Caerostris darwini; assembly: GCA_021605075.1. NCBI lineage: Eukaryota > Metazoa > Arthropoda > Arachnida > Araneae > Araneidae > Caerostris > Caerostris darwini. The sequence continues at coordinate 64,015 of BPLQ01011831.1, forward strand.
ACGATATCGAAGTTTTCTTTGTTTATCGGAGTAAAGATGGCAATTAGCTGTTTCAAACATCATCTGAATGAAAGAAGAGCAACATAGATAAAGAGGTAAGTATAGGTCCAGTCTTTTGTTTAATTTATTTTGCGTTCATGATGTGAATGTGAATTACAGCTCCGTAAGGACTTTAGCTTTTAAATTAGGGTAAATAAAGATTTTGGTATGCATTGTGTTGTTTGTTGGATACCAAAGTTGTTCTTAATGATTAGTGAAACTGATTAATGAAATTCGCATTTCAAGTCTTCTGTTCGCTTGGCTGTAAAAAACAGATAAAGGGCACTCTGGCATTTTAAATCTGTATCATTGTGAAAGATTTTGGGGTCTTTCGTTTCTTTTGATAACAGGCATTATATGATGCGAAATAATTACCATTGTTGACGTTATTTGGTCATTTTAAAGATAAACATTGTATTTAAAATGGATTCTTATAAAGTAAAATTGTTGTAAGTATTCATTATAGTGTTATTACATATTATTAAAACTATTGAAATTTCAAAAAATTAAAAAATAAATATATTTTAAAACAATTGAAATCTGCTCGGCAAATTTCAACTTATCATGTGTGAACATGATAATTTGCATATATGCAACTAGACTGTCGGTTGGACATCTATTGCTTATTATGCTACATTGGATATCCATCATTATCACCTTTCCTGTCAATTTGTGTGTCAAAATTCCATAGATCGGGCCCACACCCAGGCCTTGGATCGTCGTCTTCTGGTGGATCGGACGTACGGATTCTTGTTTTTTCCCAGGGGACTTGAACGTTAAACATTGTTTAACATTCGTTAAACACTTTTACATTTGTGCATTGTTGTATCCATGTTTACATTTGTCCATTGTTGTATCTATGTTTACATTTTCCCATTGTTGTATTTATTTGTTTACTGCGCTTTTTGGATTGCGCCAAGAACCCCTAACCAGGACAACATCATGTTCACACATGATAATAACATTTGAAATATTACATGTTGTTAAATATTTAGGTTATTTACAAATTAATATATATTTTACATTCATTTTTTTAAAATTATTTAATTTTATTTTAAATGATGTGATGCAAAAATACTTAAAATGAACTTTCAGTAAAAAATTTACAAAACCTATTAATGTTTTACTTACTATCAAATTAACACAAAATGAATGAAAATGAATGAATATGAATTGAACGAAAATTTTAAAATGAATTGTTTTAAAATAAAATTTTTGTAATTATCCATTATACTTTAATAATTTAAAACAAATATTATTAAAACATTTAAAATTTTAGAAAAAATAAAAATAATAATAACGTTTGAAATATTATAGTTATTGAAAATTTTGAATGATAACAAATGATTATGTATTTTACATTCATTTTTTTTTTACAGTTATTGTATTTTATTTTAAATGATGTTAGGAAAAATACTTAAAATAAACTTTCAATAAAAAATTTACAAAACCTTTTAATTTTTTACTCACTATCAAATTAACAGAAAATGAATGAATATGAATTGAATGAAAATTTCAAAATAAAAATTTGAGAAAAAGAATTTTAAAATGAATTGTTATAAAATAAAAGTTTTGTAATTATCCATTATTGTTTAATTATTTGAAAAAAATATAGTTAAAGCAATTAAAATTTCAAAAAATAAAAAGAATAACGTTTGAAATATTATAATTATTGAAAATTTAGGTTATTTGCAATTAATTATTTATTTTACATTCAGTTTATTTAAAGTTATTGCATTTTATTTTAAATGATGCGATGTAAAAATACTTAAAATGCTTAAAATAACTTTAAGCAAAAACTTTGCAAAAGCCTTTAAAAGTTATTATCAAATTTACAAAAAAGGAAGAAATCTATTTATAAAACAATATTTGTGTTTAAGTGGATATAGTTATAATTGAAACAGTATGTTAATGCATTTTGTTCACTCAATTTACAAGAAAATTTATCTTTTACAACTGTGTAGTGGATTATGTTTTCAAATTATACATTTTTGAAAAAAGGTATTAAAGTAAATATAGTAATAAATAAAATTCTGTAAATAATCAGGATAATTTTTATTTTAATGATCAAATTTTTTTAATCTGAAAAAGATATAATATTTAAAGTATTTAAACTTTAGTGTAGCCCTAAAACTACCCATTAATGATAAAATACAATTTCTTATATATATTTGAAATTCGTGTAGAAAGTTAGAAGTAAAAAGAAACAACCCTTTTTCCAAATGTATATTACCATGTAATTTTTATACAAAAATGCATTTATTAATCTTAAAACAGCTGATATAATTTTCATATATTTCCAACTATTCAGACCAGTTTGAATAAAATATGATTAAAAAAGATTCATTTTATTATGAATGTTGAACATGGTACTTTTTAATATATTTATAATTCTTTAATTTGTAAATAAATATTAATAAATGTAGTGGTATATATGCTTTTTTCATTTGATGTAACCGATTATTTTATACCCTCAATTATTTCTTTAATGCTAATTATTTTAATTTATGTAAAAATAACCCCATTCGAAATTGAAGAATATTAAACTTCAAAGGTATTTTGCATTTTGTTTGATTGCGAGCTGTTTATTAACAAATACCATTATCCTGAAAATATTTGTGATCACAACAAACCTATTATTATCTACTTTAAAAATAATTTTAGTGTGTATAGTAAAAATGTGCATTAAATTACACCAATTAATAAATGTGAATTAAGATTAGACTTATTTATATAGTCTGAAATTGTAGAAGAAATATTTAGAAAACTATTTTAATTTAACAGTGTGGATGTAATTTATACAGTTTTTTGGTTGATAATCATTTCCAGTTTCTGAATCTAACCTATATTAAAATATCTCACTCAAAAATATTTTTTAAGCCCAATATACTGATGTTCAAAGACTTATCATCTAAAAGGATTAAAACAATACTAATTTTTAATAAAAACAAAGGGTAAGTTTTTTATTTATGCTGATTTAGTTATGTTGATAATGTTAAATAAAGGGAAAAATTAGAATAGGAAAAGCATTTTTGTTATTTGTTTTTTTATAATTTAACATTTATAATTATATATTATACATACATTATAGGTGACACTTTAAAACTTTTGTACATTTTAATTGATTTATTTTATCTAACTAATAAACAAGTAATAAAAAAAAAAAATTAAAGTCAATTCCTTCATTTTTTTCACTACATTGCAGAAATTTTTTTATAAATAAATTTCATTCATTTCGTTAAGTTTATCTGGCACCATCTATTGGTAGAAATATGCAACTTAAATCTAAAAAAAAACACTTAAATTAATTAATTAAATTTAATTAATGAATTAATATTTGAAAAAACTGTATTAGCATCTAGTGTCATCCACTACAAGTTCAAAAAAAATGTATTTGAACTTGAGTGGATGAATAAAAAGTATAAAAGTAACGATTGAAAATTTTAACAAGATATATATATAGGGATAGTGTGAGCCAATAGAATTAATTAAAGAAATAGTATCTTATTAACGATACAAATGAAAAATTCAAATCAGACTAAACATACGTGTGTGAGATTGAACCAGAATATAAACATTTAAAAGCGGTATAGTTCGCCGTCTTCTCGAAATTAAATTGGAATTTCTTAATAACTTTCTTAATTACAATAACATTTTCAGGAAAATATCTTTCCTAAAAAGGGACTCAAAATAATTAGCATGGTTCAGAATAATAGATTAACAAAATTAATTAGGATGTTTAATTACCTGTAATTTCGAAATTTTTCGAATACTCTACCCGAGAGTTATAAAGCAATCAATTTGCCATATATTGATTAGTCTATTCAACCAATTATATTCAAAATTTTCAATTAACTGTTGAAATAGTTAAATTAGTTTCGTATCTTACTTTATTAAAAATCTATTATTTAGTTTAAACTTTAATTACCTTTTTAATAATTATTAAAATATATTTAATAACTTTCATTGAATATCATTAGAATACATTAATTAGAACTGTTTATTTATCATTTGTTGTTTTATTTTTATTATATTAATATATCTAATACAACTTAGAATAAATAAAGTTAAAAATAACAAAATGCTATGAATATATGGTGGAATATGAGGTTCTTAATTTATTCTTGATGTAAATGTATTTTTCTTCCCAATGTAACCTTATTTTAGTTATACAAATTGTTTTTGATTTATTGTGACCTCAACATATTGAAGAAATCCGAAATCAATATAGGAGATCTTTAACTTTAATGAAGTTCAAAATATCAAAAAAGGAAACTTTGTGACAAAATTAATAGATAGAATAGATTCAGAATAATATATTAACAAAAATTAATTAACATGTTTAATTATCTGTTTACTCTAAATTTTTCCATTAATGTAGCCGAGAGTTATAAAGAAATCGATTCGTAATATATTGATTAGTCTATCCAACCAATTATATTGTAAATTTTCAATTAACTGTAGAAAGAATTAAAATAGTTTTGTATCTCACTTTATAATAGTTTATTCAAAATATTATTTACTTTTTATTAGTTTATTTAAACTGTTCCTTAGTTTAAATTTTAATTACTTTTTTATAATTACTAAAATATATTTAAAAATGCAATATATGTTTCATTAGAATTAATTAATTATAACTGTTTATTTACTATTTGTTTTTATATTTATTATATTAAAATACTTAATATAAGTTAGAATAAATAAAGTTAAAAAAAATGACAAAATGACACGATTACATGGTGGAATATATAGTTCTTAAATTTAATCTTGATGTAAATGTATTTTTGTGTCCTAACCTTAACTAATTTTAGTTATTATTATTATTATTATTATATTTTATTGTTATATTATTTTTGATATTTTGCAACCCCAACACAACGTAACGGTTTTACGAAGAAAGCTGAAATCAATATATGAGATCTTTAACTTCAACGAAATTAGAAAGATTAGAAAATGAAATGTTGTAGAAAGAATAAATTCGGTCATTTTGATTCCGAATAACAGAATCCACATAAAGATAAAAAAAATATATATATGTGGCTGTTCAAGTAATTGGAATTTCATCTGTAATTTTTTACTTGAATTGTTGTCTAAGTTACAATTTCTGATCATCCATCATCTTTGCAATTCATAGGAAATATATTTTTCTATACAAAAGAGATAAAAGATCTTCTTGAATCTTTCATAATCTGTGTTTCTTTTCAAATGATTGTATAAATATTTTGCTGATCTTTGATCAATTCCTTTTTTTTCTTTAAAAAGAAGAATTTGTTGCTAATAAATTATTTGAAATTTGAAAACCTTGACAAAAAAAAAAAAAAAAAAAAAAAAAAAAAAAAAAAACTCCCACCTACAAAGGAATGAAATGAAACATTTTTTTATATGTTTTTTTTTTAAATTAACGGAATTCCTTCTTCTATTCCTCTAATTTTAAGAAATAATTCTTGTGATTTAATTTTCTATTTTAAACTAAAGTAGTGTTTCAGAAATTGTAGTTAATAAAAGTACGAAGTACTTAGTATAAAAAGTACTAAAAATACTAAAGTATTAAGCTACTAATAGTAGCATTTCAGAAATTGTCATATTGATGGTCATTTGCTAAAAAGTGCTAGACAGTATGTAGTGAAGGAAATGGTTGTTATGTTTTCAGATGATAATTCATGCTACAATTACAATGTTGAAAACATAGTAGATTCGATAGTTATTCTGGTAAAGTGCCTGTTTGGGGTTTTAGAATTACAAGACACTTAAATGCATTCAAGTTTTAAAGTTTTTCCGAAACTAAGTTCCTCGATTTAAGAACCTATACTCAAAAATATTCTTTTGCAGTCATTTCTTCAAAAATGTTTTTATGCAATATTTTTTTTTGTGATTTTTAGTGCGATGTTTCAGAGATATTTTGTTGGTCAATATGTGAACAAAATGCTCATCAAAAACAACTAGCTCTCTGGCGCTTTGTACAGCCGGTTTCAGATTCGAGTCCCGGCTGTGTCATGGATGTTTGAAGTGGTTCTGAATCCACTTTAAACCGTAGGTCCCGATCTAATATGATCGTAGCATATCTTATCCGTAGCTTTCGTTATATTGTGTCCCCTGGGTAGTGCTAAATGAGTAACAACGGTGAAGCCCTTATTTATGGCATAAAGATAACTGTCTCTGTATTTGACAACTGCATTAAAGCAGCATAGGGAAAAATTAATAAAAAAGTATTATATTTGCTTTATTATGGTGCCTGTCTATTCACAAAAACACGTTTTAATAAATAAAAAATTTACAACATGAACAAATAGTACATAGGTTGCATGGTTCAAAAAAGTAATTGAATAATTAACATTAAAACTGTTTACTTACATTGTAATTGTAAGTAAGTAATTAACATTTAAATAAATTAATTAATTAATGAACATTTAAAAATGAATAAAGAAAGTTTAATTTTCTACATATTTGAATTATTCTCATTCGATTTGAATGTATCTGAAATATAAAGTAAGAAATCTATATTTAAAAAATTGTACCATACAATTGATTTAAAAAACCCTTTCATTTCCTTTTATTAAACTTTCAAAACATTCATTTATTTACTGATACCTGCTTTAATTTATAAAACAAAAACAAATATCGTATGATTTGAGGAAAATATTCCGTTGAAAGAAATTTTTAACTAAACCATTTTCTAGTTTCAGAAAAAATTACTTAAACAAATTAAGATATTAAATTAAAAATTTTCCCAAATGTTGAAAGCGTTAAGTTATATCAAATAATTTGAACAAAAGTGTTTAGCAAATTAAGTTTACAATAATTTTCATTTTCATTAATCTCCTTCATTAAGCTTTTTTGTTTATTCAAAGTTCACTTTTTTTAATCCATCATATAATAGCAATTTAAGCTAAAGTCAATCTTTTTTAAAAGTTAAAACAAATTTCTCATTTGAATACAATATTTGTTTACGAAAAAAAAAAAATGGAAAAGCATTTGGAAATGTAAATAAATTCTGGTTAATTTAATTTTTCAAAAATTTTCATTTATCTTTTTTTGTTTAAAAGTTTTAATATGAGCATTAAATGATGTTTTGTTGCAATGGATACAAACAGAGAAACAATTGCCTAGGGGCACGCACAAAATACTTTTGAGCAAATAACTGCATTTTGCTTCAATGCCTGATTAAAAATCTAATTGATGCAACCTCAATTACTTTATGAAACGAATCAAGTATAATTATAGCTCAACTATTTTTTGGTCTTTTGTTAAATTAAAATTAATTCAGAGGCATGCATATAAAAAAATCTTTACATTTAACCTATCACAGCTTTTATAATAATGATTCAAAGAAGTAGAACTCTCACGTTAATCGAAACATATAATTAAATATTTCGTTCACCTCAAAGAAAAAGAAAATGATCTATCTCAAAGAAAAATAACCCTGTTGTGTTTAGTACACACTCCCCTTTTTAAATCATTAATAAGATTGTTTGTAAAAGTTTCTGAAAAGATATAAAAAATCTAATTTATTAATTTTGCATTATTAAAGCCTTAGTCTTTAACGTTAGATTCTCATTCACAAGGGCATTCTCTTGTTTTGTGTTATTTAAGATATTTTTTTCTTCAATTTATCAGATGATGTTGCCAGCAACCCCAAGAGTTTCTGCTCTGATTTCATTAATCTTCATATTTTTCTAGAAGATTAGAAAGATATACTGTGACTCCAAAATTGCCGCAGTTTCTGTAGTGAAGAAACTTTTATTTTATTGTGCTGAAATATGATGGTAGACATATATTGTTGCTACTTAATGAAGATGCATTAAGCTAATTTTTAACAATTTTGCAGCTGGTGTTGCCTGGAAGCTTATATTTTTCTGTATATTTTTCCTGAATATCACTATTTTTATGAATAATAATAAATTACGAAAGATATGGCCTTATAATTATACTCAAAGAAAATAGATTTTTAAATTATATATTTGAATATAAAATGTATCCCATTAATATTTTTATATCAAAATAATTTATTATTTGAACCCAAATTTGTATGAAGGCTTTTAAATTGTTTAATCATTTTTTAATTAAATTAAATTAAAAATGACTAAGTATAAGCGTTTTAGTTACATTTTTTACATTTGTATCAATAAAAATATGTATCATTTGTATTTTTTACATTAGCTTTATTTTTTACATTGCTTTTGCTTCGGCTTACAAAAATGAAAACGCATCATATATATTAAAAAAAAAATAATAATTATTATTATTTTTTATTTGTTAATTTTTATCAACTATTCTTAAAATTAACTGTAGCCTTAACTATGTAAACAATATTTGAATATTGGAAAATTTAGTTAATTAAATTTAAAAATTAATTAATTAATTTAATTAATATGTATTAATTTAAATTAATAAATATTTATTGTAATATTAATTTAATTAATCAGATTTAACAATTTTTTTGCTTCATGTTTTTTTTTTTAATTTTTCAATTGTAGGAATAAAATTTTGAGTATTATAAATACTGCACGTTTAAATGAATGCTTCTTGTTACATGTTTTGAAATTTATATCACTGCAATAGTCCATGACTAAAACATAATTTTATAAGGCTTTTCCATATTTGAATCTTATATCTGAATTTATTACTATTTCATTAAATAGTAATAAATTCAGTTTGTACTATTATGCTATTGTATTTATGTATATGAAACTATGCTATTTCACCGAAGCAATAAGCGCATAATGGTATCTATAATGAATAATGATTCATATTGTGTGATTTTGAACATCAATATAAATAGATTTTCTCAACACAAAATGCAAACCACATTATGCCGCACATTATGATCAATACGTAATCATTGATGTACTGTTGTTTGATTTAAGTTGGCCACAAAACATAGATTAGAATTCTCAGCATATGTTATCTAGTTTAAAATGCAGTTTTCCATTAATGGAAATGCAATATTTGCAATTTGAAAAACTAGAGTTCTAACATTTATTATCGCTTATAATTCTATTTCAATATTTATAAGACATTACATTCCAAAACTTTCGATAGTTATATTGAATTAAATTTCAATATTTTCAATAATTATATTCTAGCATTTTTCTTCACGAGAAGAGTTTTGGCATTTCATTCCTAGGGAGAGGAATGTATGTAATTTCACAAATGTATAATAAACCAATAATTCAAATTTACCAACAGGCGAGCTTTATTGGGGATAGTTTATATTACATGCAATTAGTGTTTTGTACTAATGAGAACAACCTGTCACTCAAATCTGATACCAGATATTCTTATGTATAAGGAAGAAATTACCGAATGTCTGTGTGACCTTCACATGCCGAAACAACTAATTGAAAATGAACTATACCATGAGTTGTTCCATCGTGATTGGTGATAGATCACGAGCTCAGAAATACATACTCCATTGAGCAGTGAAGGAAGATGATCCTCCTCTTGAAGTATTGCTTTAAAGGCAGATTTTTTTGGTGAAGACGTTTGGTTTGGTTTGATTTGTAGCTCTACGATCATCTTGTGCACACGAGGGTTAAACAAACTGGGGCATACAGTTTAAAGTGGATTCTGAAAAAATAAGAAACATCCGTCCACCGCCAAGATTCGAACCTGAAGCGTAGGATACCAAAAGCCAGATCGCTAGCCACTTGGCCACCAGGCCGGTTGGTGACGAGGAGAGAGTTCTGCGAAGAGTCAACCAGAAGTTTTGTTTTTCTTTTCTTTGAAGTGACTGAATAGTCAAGATTCTGTGTGTTTCCAAAATGAGTCCTCTTGGAGATTCGTGTATCACGCCATGTGATAGTTAAGGTATGCCGTAGACCACTTATTTTTAGATTCGATGTAGACTAGATAACTCTGAAAATCTCTGGCCTTGAAATGAACTGTACTTGTGATTTAATCGTGCTTTTGTGAATCAAATTTAAATCTTTAAATTTAATTTATTGTAAATAATAAATCATCCAGATAACTGTCTAGAGTTCTGTATTTGGTATATATACACATATACACTGAAGTGACAAAAGTCATGGGATACCTCTTAATATCGTGTCGGCCCTCCTTTCGCCCGGCGAAGTGCAGCAACTCGACGTGGCATGGACTCAAGAAGTCGTTGGAAGTCTTCTGCAGGAATATTGAGCCATGCTGTCTCGATAGACGTCCATAATTGTGAAAGCGTTGATGGTGCAGGATTTTGGGCACGAACAGACCTCTCGATGATGTCCCATAAATGCTCGATGGGATTCATGTCGGGTGATCTAGGTGGCCAGATCATTCGTTGGAATTATCCAGAATGTTCTTCAAACCAATTGCGAACAGTTGTGACCCGGTGACATGGCGCATTGTCATCCATAAAAATCCCATCGTTGTTTGGGTACATGAAGTCCATGAATAGCTGCAAGTGACCTCCAAGTAGCTGAACATAAGCATTTCCAGTCAATGTTCGGTCCAGTCGCACCAGAGGACCAAGTCCATGCCATGAAAAAACAGCCCACACCATTACGGAGATACCACCAGCTTGAACAGTGCCTTGCTGACAGTTTGGGCCATGGCTTCGTGGGGTCTGCGCCACACTCGAACCCTACCATCAGCTCTTACCAACTGAAATCGTGACTCATCGGACCAGGCCACGGTTTTCCATTCATCTAGGGACCAACCGATATGCTCACGTGCCCACGAGAAGTCGCTGAAAGCGATGTCGTTCTGTCAGTAAAGGCACTCGAGTCGGTCTTCTGCTGGAATAGCCCAAGAAAGACAAATTTCTCCGCACAGTTCTAACAGACAAGTCCCTTGTAAGTCCCACATTGATTTCTGCGGTTATTTGACGCAGTGTTGCTTGTCTGTTAGAATTTACGACTCTTTACAGACGTCGCCGGTCTCGGTCGTTAAGTGCAGGCGGTCGACCACTGCGCTGTCCATGGTGGGATGTTATGCCTGAAATTTCATACTCTCTGCACACTCTTGACACAGTGGATCTGGGAATGTTGAATTCCCTAACGATTTCCGAAATGGCATGACCCATGCGTCTAGCTCCAACTAACATTCCGCTTTCAAAGTCTGTTAATTCCCGTCGTGCGGTCATCATCACGTTAAAACCTCTTCACATGAATAACTTGAACAGAAATGAAAGCTCTGCGCATTTATACCTGTTCTACGCGATGCTACTGCCATCTGAAAATTTGCATATTGCTATCCCATGACTTTTGTCACTTCAGTGTATAGTGCTTGTAACTAAAAATAAAGTGTTCCCAAGAACTTGAAAGTGGCCCTCTTCTTGAAACCGTTATAGGTCTAATATAGGCCAGCACGTTAAAATATTGAATCCGATTTTAATACCTAAATGAATATCATTTCTTCACATGAGTGAAAATCATTTCTTCACATGAGTGAAAATCATTTCTTCACATGAGGGAAAATCCTTTCTTCACATTTTCCTGAAAAATATTGCCGATAATGCATCTATATAAACTCATGTATATAACAAATATGATAGAATGTCACTTTGTAATATAAATTTTAATTAGTATAAAGTAAAAATTTGACCAATATTTATTTAGTAATTAATTAAAATAATTATCTAAGTTGTATTTAATTACAAAACTTATTCTTAATAAATAGTATTTAGTCGGGATATCCAGCTATAAAAAACTTTTTTTATACAAAACTGATTTAAATATCTGTAATAAAATACTAACAAACACAAAAAAAATTTCTTGCATTCGCAAAACATAATTAAATTTTTTGCAACATAAAAATATATTCCTAAAAATTTAATATTATTCTTAAAAATAGTGTAGGAAGTAAAAAAAATTGATCTGCAAATATTGTGAAAGGTAAATTTACACTGAAAGGATTAACCAAAACTTTTTTCTGTTTTATGTAGTACAAAAAAAAATATTTATTTAATTTTTAATTAGCGCAAATTGTAAAAGGTATTGTAGAGAAATTTTGCTACTTTAAAGAAATAAAATTTTGGATAGATAATAATTAATAAAAGGGAACTTAGTACCCATATATTAAAATTAATAATTTAACATCTTTCTTATTGAAAAAATTTAAACTTACAACTTATACGATTCTAGGGCAATAATTCTTTATATAAAAGAAACATTAAAGTTTATTCATGATAAAATATAAAACTTAGAAAAGCCTGCATTATTAATTAGTTTTTAAGGCTGAAAATAAGAAATGTTTTAAAAATTTATAAGAAGATTAAATGAAACACATATTTAATTTATAATAAACTGAAATGAACTTTTATAGTTATTTTTGTTTTAATATATATTTATTATTTTGAATGTAAATATTTGAACACATTTTTTTATTGCATTTGTATGTTTATACATGTATATTTGTGTGTTAATTTATAGGATGGTATTAGAGGCTTTGTACATGTTATTAATTCATCAATATTAAAATATGTTTAATGTTTTATTATTTGTTGCAATTAAAAAATGTTTCTTGAAATTTTTACGTATCTATTAAAATACTTTTGTTTGTCTTTATTAAATTATTTTATTCCCAAATAGTTCAATATTTCAAGTATGGATAAAAGTGGAATTTATCGATATTTTAGTTTGCATCTTATATTATTAACAAAAACATGTCTAAAAATAAACGAAGATTGCTATAAATTTTAGCGAATGCAAATACTTAAATTCTTTGTTGTTTTATTATTTATTTGAGATGCTTTTGGTTACAAATTAAGAAAAAATTAAAATATTTATGAACGATTCAAAGCTATAGATGATGCATCAAAGAAGATTTTTTTTTCTTTACTGCATGATTTAAAATGAATTCCTAAGTGTATGAAAAATAATATGTGTGCCGTCATTAAATTATTTTGTGCCAAAATAGTTCAATATTTCAAATATGAATGTATGCATAAATGGAATACATCGATATTTTAGTTTACAACTTAAATCTATTCGCATCTTATAATATTAACAAAAACATTTTTATATAAACAAAATGAGATTGTTATAAATATTAACGAATGCAAATACTACAAATTCTTTATTGCTTTATTATTTTTTGAGATGCTGTTGGTTTCAATAAGAAAAGTTTTAAAGATTAGGAATTGGTTTGGTTTGTTGCTCTACAATCATCTTGTGCACACGAGGGCTAAACAGACCCGACCTAGATTTTAAAGTATAGGATTTATGAGAGATTCAGCGCTATCCATGGTCCATCAAAGAAATCAAGATTTTTTATTGCATGATTTGAAATAAACAAATACATACATGGCGGTCTGATAGCCAATGGCTAGAGCTCTGGTCATTGGTACCACAGGATTCAGGTTCGGACATTGACATGGACGTTTGCTAGTGGTTCGGAATCCACGTTAAACTGTAGGTCCCGATCTAATTAGCCCAAAGGCACAAAATCGCCATAGAGTGACAAACCAAAACTACATGTATGAAAAATAGAATGTGTAAGTTATTTTTTTACTTGGCAGAAGATAGGATACTTTCTTCACAGTTATAGGATCCTTCATCTTAAGGATTTATCCTGCTTAATTTTTCTATAACAACAACAAAAACTTTTATTTCGAGTTCACTTATTGGCTTTCGAACCGAGCTTTTCTGGTTTGCAAACCAACGTGCTACCCGCAAGACTACAACTGGCCAAAAATTGTTTTATTTGAGCTGCTTCTACAAATTTTTATTATTTGAATAAATTTGAAATTTGAAATTTAATTAAATATTTAATTAAATTTAATTAATCTTCGAATTTAATTAATTTAAGTTTCTAAAATTTTCAAATTTTATTATTTCATTCTTGCCTTTGTTAATTTGTTTTCATTGATGTTTGCTTGTTAGAAAGTTTTGTTTAAATTCAAAACTATTTCAATAAAATAATTGTAATTGTAAATAATGTAAATTTGAGTTCAACTTGAATGACAACTTATAAATTAAATAAGTACTTGAAAGTAGTAGGAGAAAAAGTTATGCAATTTAGAGAATGCAAATATTTAAAATATTTATCGAAATAAGTTTAAAATTAAAAACTAAAAACTGCAAAATATAATTTTCACACCATTCCCCCGTTCACTAGAAGATTGCATTAAAAAAAGTTTTTGTCTCTTCAGCACGAAGATAATATTCGTTCTCTAGAAATAAGTTACACATTAATTTTGCGGAGAAAAATTTTACATTATGACATCCGCTTTGGGAGTTAGGGGTGTCTTATCAGCTTAACTTTGAACAGTAAAATTAGAAAAATAAACTTGCGATTACATAATGTGAAAGCAAGGTTACGGTGATAGTAGAATGAAATGCTGCGGAATTTTTGAAAAGTATGAAAAAATATAAAATATAAAATGAAAAAAATGAGGAAGATATTTCGGAATTTTCTCTGTTTGTTTGGAAACAAGCCTGTTAAATCAATGTTAGCATAAATGTTCTTTCAAAAAAATAGAAACGGTTTTATAATTGTAACTACAGCAATTAAAAAATGGATTTATGATCTTATCAAATATATTATTCAAAAAATATCAGCAGAAATGTTCACTGATGAGAGATGTTTTTAAAAATACATATCCATTGGCTTAAAAAATAATTTGAGGTATATCAACAAGGAATAAACATAGACAAGTTTTATAAATATATATATATATATGTAAATAGTAAATAAAGTTTGCATCATATTTAAAAAAAAAATAATTGTCTAATTTAAATTAATAATTCATTAAAAAAATAAATAAATAATTATCTAATTTAAATTAATAATTTATTTAAAAAATATATTATTGTTATAACTTAATATAACGGGCAAGCTATTGTTTCGCCAAACTCTATGTGTAACTTGGCAAATTTGGATATGCTACACATCGGCTGTTAAATATACATAGTAGTCACGCAGGGTAAAAGATTAACAATCATAAAAATCCTCATCAATATTTCCAATATGGCGTACTATTGGACATAAATTGTGAATTTAAGTCATACCTTACTTTGAGGTTTTCCTTTAAAACATAAATATTTGGAATGTAACACTGTTTTTTTTATAGTACAATATATCTTATTTTAAATTTCTACATTCTACAGTGGTTACTAAAGCATAAATGATCAAAAATGTGTATAATTTTGATGGAATTTTAAATGTTTTACGATCAATTAATTTTTTCTATCATTGGAAATCTTCTTTAAATTTTATTGTTATAAAACAATTTATATTTAGTCATATACTAAAACCATTTATATTTAGTCATATACTAAAACCATTTATATTTAGTCATATACTAAAACCATTTATATTTAGTCATATATTAAAACCATTTATATTTAGTCATAAACCATTTATATTTAGACATATTTTTTTACCATGAAAGTGGACACAATTCAAAAAATGCATTTAAAAATTTAGGATATATGTTAAATTTTTATTATTTACCTTTGTTTTCTGATTATATCTTTGATAAAAAATTTAAATAAATTTACCAGTACTTATTACATAAGTTTTATTTTTCTTTTGCCAGTTTGCAACTATGTTATTTTATATCATACGTACCATAAAAAAATTGAATAAACATTTGATGAAAATATTGGAAATTTGCAATGCAAAAATTAAAAGATTTTTTTCAAATACTCGAATATCATTTGATTTTCATGAGCTTATTATTTCGACATGTTACCCAATTTTCTTTTGTTCATTAAACTGTAATGATTTATTAAATTCTGTTGAACTCCAATATTTATATTTCCAATCATTAGGAAATTTTCTAAAATTCAATGTATGTAAAACTGGAAATCAAAATACATTTTTCATTATTAGAAATTAATTAGTTACGTTCAAAATTTCTTGAACAAATATTTTATTAAGATTTTAATAATTTGGAGCCATGATTAAATTCTTCCTGTAACTTTAGTATAAATCCATACAAATTGAAGTAATGCACTATGGTAATTAATTTTAATGCCTTAAGGCACTTTCTGAGACATATTTTTCAATAGGAAAGATCAATATTAACGTTAAAATTTCATAAGCATAAATAAATAAAACAAATCCTGAACTCAAGACAGAAATTGAATGTTTTGAAAAAACTTTTTTTTTAATATAATGAAAAAGTTAAATTTTATATACAATTGAGTCTAAAATAACATGGTGAATAACGCAGTTGTTTCTCGAATTGGCTAGAAATTCAAGTTAAACAGAACCGAACGTATTTGTGTTAAGTTGGGCACAATAGTTGGGAGCGAAAGTTGGGCACAATAAATCCGTAGGCCAGAAATCCTTCCATTATGATTAAGGAGTAAGAAAAGAATCTTGTAGCATTTTTTTCACACGAAAAGAGTTTTCGCATTTCATTCCCAGAAAAGAGAAATATATAATAAACTCGTCACTCAAATTTGACAGTAGAGGATCTTTCTTGTGAGTAGTTATATTACATGAAATAAGTGTTTTCATCTAATGAGAAGAACCTGCCACTCAAATCTGGTAGCACCTGAGCTGATAGCTTTCCTGAGTCTCATTATCATTGATATTGAAGGAATTTAGCTAATGATTGTGCGAACTTCACAGGTCAAAACAACTACAGATTGAATATGAACTATACTATGAGTTGTTCCATCGTGATTGGTGATAGACAACGAGATGAGAAATTTCTACTCCAATGAGAAGTGAGGGAAGCTGACCCCTGTCCTTGACGGATTGTCTTATTTATTTATTTATTTTTTTTTTTTCTGTGAAGAAGGAAGAGAGTTCTGCGACGAGTCTACCAGGAGTATTGTTTTCCTTTTCTCATCTGCTGAAGTGTCTGAAAAGTTTTCCGTCTGTTTATAAAGTGAGCCCCTTGGGGTTTTGTGTATCACACCGTGTGATAATTAAGGTCTGTCTCAGAACATTCAAGTAGATTCGACGTAGCGAGAACTCTAAAAACTCCATGTCCTTGGAATTAACTGTACTTGTGATTTAATTGCGCACTTGTGATCAAGTTTTATTTTTAATCTTTATAATAATCTAGAGTTCATAATTTGTCTTTCTCTCTCTATATATATGACGCTTGTAAATAAAAATGAAGTATTCTCATGAACCTGAAAGTATCCCTCTTCTTCAAGCTGTTACAGGTCTTTTATAATCCAAGTCATTACAATATGAATCCCTAAATGCATCTCAGAAATGTTTATGCTCTAATTTATACAGTTTTAAATGTTCATTATGTTAAATTTTGCATTCACCCTGAATTACTCCATAGCTGCTCCATATATCTAATAGTAAATATCACTAAGTAATTGCTGGGTACTTGAAATAATAACTTCTTATATATAAATATCAAAGATACCTGAAAAATGAAGACTTATATAAGGACCAAAAATAGAAGCCTTTTCTGATATGTGATTCATTTCAGAACAAAAGAGCACCTGGCAATTGATATAATTTGTCGTATTTGTTTTCCTGTATTAGTTTACCGTTACTAGGAATGCTCCCAGCATCGTCAACGATAACTAGAAGTCTGATTAGGCATAGACTTTCTGTATTGCGTGATTTGGATTTCCTGTATTTGTTTTATCTAGGTCCTTTTATGTAATTCCATTATGGGCGTTTTTATGGATGAATGGTGTATTCTTACTTATTGGATCAGAAGCAGTATTAGGGATTATTCGAAAAATACTTAGGTATGAGGATAAATAAAACATTATGATTTAAATATAAAGTCATAAATAAAAAATGTAAATATATTTTTTTTTTTTTTTGTAAAATTGCAAAAATATTGTTTTAAACAGAAAATAGTTAAAAAATCGAAAAATTAGTGTGATAAATGGATTATTTATCTCATGCTATTTTTATAGACAATAGTTTTCTGAAGTAATATCTATAAAGTAATTTGTATAGTAAAATACTATCTTTATTTTAAATAACATATTTTTAAAAGTAGAATTAATTAAATTAAATTTTAATAGTAAGTGAATGTAAATTAAAATAATAAATAATCTTTTTTTTAATATTTGAATGATTACAGAAACTTTTCTTTCAAAAGTTTTACACTTTTTTTCAATTTTGACTTTTTTTTTTTTAAATTTTTCAATGGCTTATAATGAAATGTGATTTTTCATAAATGGAAGTAAATAATTTTTCCAAAGTGAATTTGTACTCTAAAACAATAAAAAACAGCAGTCCTTGTAGATTTGGTTTATTTTGTCACTCTATTGTCAATTTTTGCACACTTTCAGCTTTTTAGAACGGGACCTGCAGTTTAATGTGGTTTCCGAACCACTAGCAAACTTCAATGCCCCAGCTATTATTCGAACCTATAGCCTGTGGTACTTACTAATGTCCAGAAGGCTAGCAATTTGGCCATCGGGCCGAGCAGACCTTCTATAAGGTGGACGTTTTCACTGAAGTTTAGAAGGAAATTCGAAGTTTTTGCATACGTTTTCATATTTTTTCACAAGAATTTTTTAACACAAATTCAAGAAAATGTTTTATAATAATCAAGTTTTTAGTTAAAAAAATTTTGAATTTAGATAATATTAATTTTATTATAACAAAGACTAAGAAAGAAAAAAATATATTTAAATTAAAACGAAAATAATTATTTAAAATAATAGTTAAACAAAAATAAATAATAATTTTATCTAGTTATCTTTAAACTGATTTTTTTCAGCACAGGGTTTTCAATAAATTAAGAAAATATTATGTTATAAAACCAAATGTGATTTATAGACCATTTATATTTCCATTTTTACCTTAAATAAAAATCCAGTCACATTTAATACTCTTTTTAATTTATGCAAAAGTAATTATTTCAAATAATAATAATTTAACAAAAATAATAATATTACTTAGTTCGCTTTAAACTGAATTTTTTCAGCCCAGGTTTTCAATAAATTAAGAAAACATTAAGCTTTAAAACCATACATAGTTCATGAATCTTCCATTTTTCCATTTTTACCTTCAATAAAATTTAAATGGCATTTAATACTCTTTTTCAATTATGTAAAAATAGTTATTTAAAATGATAATAATTTATCGAAAACAAATAATAATAATAACTAATTATATTTATATTAATTTTTGAGTTAGTTATTATAAAATTGAATTTTTTCAGCATAGACTTTTTGATAAATTAAGAAAATATGATTCTATAAAACCAAACATAGTTCATGCATCATTAATTTTTCCATTTTTACCTTCAAAATTCCAATAAAATAAAATTCCACAAACCAATAAAATTCCAATGACATTTAATACTCTTTTTCAATTATGTAAAAGTAGTTATTTAAATTAATAATAATTTATAAAAAACAAATAATAATAATAGCTAGTTATCTTTATATTAATTTTTTTCAGCGTTGGGTTTCAATAAATTAAGAAAATATCAAGCTCTAAAACCAAACATGGATCGTGGACCATTTATTTTTCCATTTTTACCTTAAATAAAAATCCAGCGACATTTAATATTCTTTTGTCATTTATGTTTATATGTTGAAATTCTATTGACCAAAATTCCAAAATGAAAAGAATGTGGCCTAAATCCCAACTGTACACCAAGTGAAACCTTATTGGGTTCGTTATTTTTGACATTTTCTTCCACAGATGATTAGTGTAACTGTACACAGATGTTTCGATGCGTCCAAAGAATCCAAGCCCAAGTGGGGTAATAAAGATCCTGGCCAAAACTGGATCGATATGGAATTCATTCTTTTCCATCTTGCAGTACTGTGTGATCTTACTTTCTATAATCTTCCGCATCTCGCTTGTTTAATGCAATCACATCTTTCCGTGTTTGAGCTGCTGATGTGTCTTGTCTTGATGCTCCTGGAATCTATATATAATGGATCATCTGAAAGCAAACGGGGAGTCTTCAGAGCAAATAATGTTCCGGGATAGTGTTTGCACAGATGTTTCAAGTCTTCCCAAATCCGGTGTTTGTCTAGTAGATATTGGAGTTGAGGTATTACAATGTGATGGGCGTTTCTTGATTCAGTATGTTGTTAATCATTTATGTGCGCTATTTACATACTTGGATATAATCTCAGAACATGATCGTATTAATTAATCAGAGGAAATATTGCCTTTTTATATAAACAATAGTATTCAAGTTTTTCCGATATACTATTGGACATAAATAAATATGAAATGAAAGTACTAATATTCACACTTTGCATATTATAGAATGATGATATTTCAAAATTGCTTAGAATATTAAGGCTTACTGAAGTTTTTTCTCGAACTCTTTTTTCATAAATTAAAAAATAATTATTTAAAATAATAATAATTTAACAAAAAAAAATGATAATAATAATAACTATTTAGGTTTAAATTGAACTTTTTTCAGCATACGTATTTCAATATATTAAAAAAATAAAATATAAAACCAAATATTATTCATGGAACAATAAGGGGCCTGATGGATGTGTGGCTGGCATTCTTTCGCTCGGTGCCACAGGTTTCGGGCTCCAGTTCCGTCGGAGCTATGGATGTTCGTAGTAGTTCAAAATCCTTTTTAAACTGTAGGTCCCTGTCTGTTTAGCTCTCGTGTGTAAAAGTTGACCATAGAACGATAAACCAAACTATACCATGGACCAATTACATTCCCATTTTTATCTTAAGTAGAAATCCAGTGACATTTGATACTCTTCTTCAATTATGTAACAATAATTATTTAAAATCATAATAATATTAACTAGTTAGCTTTAAATTGAACTTTTTATGAAAATAGGTTTTTCAATAAATTAAGAAAATAATTAAGCAATAAGACCAAACATGGTTTGTGGATCATTTATTTTTCCATTTTTACCTTAAATAAAAATCCAGTGACATTTAATATCTTTTGTCATTTATATTTATTTGTTGAAATTCTATTGACCAAAATTCCAAAAATACACCAAGTGAAACCTTATTGGGTTCGTTATTTTTGACATTTTCTTCCACAGATGATTAGTGTAACTGTTCGCAGATGTTTCCATGCGTCCAAAGAATCCAAGCCCAAGTGGGGTAATAAAGATCCTGGCCAAAACCCGATCGATATGGAATTCATTCTTTTCCATCTTGCAGCACTGTGTGATCTTACTTTCTATAATCTTCCGCATCTCGCTTGTTTAATGCAATCACATCTTTCCGTGTTTGAGCTGCTGATGTGTCTTGTCTTGATGCTCCTGGAATCTATATATAATGGATCATCTGAAAGCAAACGGGGAGTCTTCAGAGCAAATAATGTTCCGGGATAGTGTTTGCACAGATGTTTCAAGTCTTCCCAAATCCGGTGTTTGTCTAGTAGATATTGGAGTTGAGGTATTACAATGTGATGGGCGTTTCTTGATTCAGTACGTTGTTAATCATTTATGTGCGCTATTTACATACTTGGATATAAATCTCAGAACATGATCGTACTAATTAATGAGAGATAATATTGACTTTTATAATAACAATAGCATTTGAGTTTTGCCGTTTTACTATTGTACATTAATAAATATGAAATGAGAGTATTAATATTTACACATTAATTTATATATTAATAATTTTAGGGTGTTATAATTTTAATTAGTGGGATAATATTTAAAAATTACTGAGAGTATTAAGACTTACTTATTTTTTCAAGAACTCCTGGTAAATGTATCATCCTGTTTGATGGTTTTAAATGCTTAATACTTTGATTCGGATCATTTGTCCTTAAAATGGCAAATGCGTAGCAAATTCAGCCTTACACTGGTAAGAGTAATAAGGGAACATTGCTACACTGCACTCATATTACACCATGAAAATTTTGACCAAATGTCTACAACGATGGTATCTAGGTAATTTTTACCCTCCTATTCAGTTCTTTAATACTTAAAGAAAAACATACCTGACAACAAATTTACTATGTCTATAACCAAAATAAACATTAGATCTTTTGAATCGACTTATTGATCTTCAAGCTCGGCCCTTTTAAATAGAGCCTAGGGTTTCCAAAGGTTCATGGGCTCAAATTATATTGACACATCACCCACGTCTTTCTCAATTTGTAAAGCAGAATCTGAACTCTAGTCACAATGATGTAACGGGGAGAAGAAGTTAAGAAACAAGCACAGTGACGTAGTGTGGTATAATATGAGTAATAATAGTTTAGAAATCAATATAATGATGTTGTTTGGAGTGATATCAGGGTTTAGGAGCTTTACGAGGCTTCTTTGGGTTAGTGAATCAATCATAA
Organism: Caerostris darwini; assembly: GCA_021605075.1. NCBI lineage: Eukaryota > Metazoa > Arthropoda > Arachnida > Araneae > Araneidae > Caerostris > Caerostris darwini. The sequence continues at coordinate 86,186 of BPLQ01011831.1, forward strand.
TATATGTTAATTAAAAGAGGATTATTAGGTTTGAAATAATAAAATTTCAGAAAGCATTATTACTTATAAAAGCAAAAAAATACCTTATAAAAAGTATACAATTTTCAAATTTTTATTCCAGTCACATGTCTTAGCTAAACGTGACATTAAATAACGATTATTTTCGATATAAAATGCCTACTCGGGAAAAAGTATATTCGCATCATTTTACGAAATGGCAATGTTTTTATTGCAATATGTGTTTCCAGTGCTTGCAATTGTTTATTTAGAATTATGTTTACCCCGTATCATCCGCACTACCAACGTTCGAGAGCTCTGAGGGAGTATTGCCTTTACTCTAATAAAAGCTAAATGGAATATCATCAGGCATAATTCAATTGCAACATAGACATATAATATGTTATGAAAAAAATACGTATCGAACATTTAGAGGTAATGAAGGATTAGATTTCATTATTATTTTTTTTTAAATGTTGTTCCCCTTTATATAAATTATAATTTTTTGATATATTATGACTTCATATCTGATCATTCTTTGTAAATTATCATATATTGCTATCATATATACATTCAATAAAGATAGTTTATATTCTCTATTATTACTTTCAGCAAAAAATAGCAGCTACATCGTTTTTAACATCATTTCATAATTTAAAATTAATACAGGTTTATTTAGTTTAAATTATCAAAGCATCTTTCTTTTAATTCGTCATTTAAACCATCGCCATATTGTATTAAAAAAATGTAAAGGTTTCAATCACACAGAAAGCCAAAAGGTTAATAAATTGATGTCAGATATTTAGGACTTCGTTTAAATAAAAAAATTTAATTGTACACCAAAAATTATTTCGGTTATTATTTTAATATATTACTCGTAAATAATTCAACACGTACAATTAAGCATTTATTTTCCTTTAGAATAGGGAAATAGAAGTGTCTGCTCAAATCTAGTTATGCACTGAAATTTTAACAGCAGTCATATAAATTTCAGAAGATTTGTAATATGAAAGTCTTGTAAGACGAATTTATTGACAATTCAAAAAGTGAAAAATATCTGAAAAAATTTCAAAAAATGAGAAGTTATTCTTTCTATTAGAGATCTGAAATTAAAACAATAAATATAATTTAATGTGTTTTACTTTCTTGTCCAAAAAGTATTATGAAATTCTAATTTGAATTTGTATTTCGTCAAACAAATATTTCTCATTTTGAATTTCTTGTAGTATATATAAAAGAAAATAAAGTAAAAAAAAAATTTAATAAGTAAAATATCGTATTTTAGGTATGCAGTGTTTTGATAGAAAATAACAACAAATATAACAGAAATATAATTGAAAAAAGTATCAAAATATTTACGCAACAGAACTATATCAAAAATGTAATCACTCAATTCATATTTTTTTTAAAAATTATAAATATCATGTCTGTTATAATTTTAACTAATACTCTAAAGTGTCTGTATACAAAAAATATTTTAAATAAATAAAACATAAAATATATTGAATTTGAAAGACAAAAAAAACAATAAGTTGCATTTAATTAAACTTAAAAAAAATCATACAATTACTCCTCCCTCAAAAAAAAAAAAAAAAAAATATATATATATATATAACAAACAAATAAAAATTAGCTGTCAATTGCATTAATGCTAGTAAACGAATCACTTGAATAATTTTTTACGTATTTCAAGAAACCTGTCTCAAAAAATGTATGATAAAATCAGTTTATCCCAGCAAAATAAATTAATTAATAATTAATGCTTAATCAATTTTTTTGAATATCATAAACATTCAAAATTTCTTTCAGTGTAAAACGAATTATCTATTTGAAATTTCTAGTCATCTAATAATTTATAAAGTCGAAATGGAAACACAAATATTTAATAATTTGATCTTTTAATGAGAAATTCAGAAGATATAATTATTAGGTATCCTCTAATTATTCAAATTCTATGCAATAAAATTAGTTTTTACATATTCATTATTTAGATAATTTGGCAGTCATTTAAGTAATAAAAATTAAACTAATTATGCATAAGTATAAGATATAGTATCCTTTCCTTTCTACATTTGTGCAAATATTTGAGATAATGATTAAATAACACGTATTTAAAAAACCCGCCATATAGTAGAATTAAAATTAATAAGAGATTAAATGTGTTTAATGTAAATTGTGTTATTTAATTATTAAGAAACGCGTATTTTTTGTCGCCAAAAATTAATTTGGATATTTATAAATTCTCTAACAGACAAATAAGTACATTTTCCCGAAATTGCCAGCATTCGTATGATGCAGTGCTGTATCAAATTATGATTAGCAAACTGTGAATTTGCTGCATTTTATGGTCACTAAGCTCGTGATCGAAAGTAAGTTTTAAAAGCATTCTGCAATTTTTTTAATTAGCTACAGAGAATTTAATATACATGGTTTAGATGTAAGTTCTTGATAAAGTAACTGAAAAATTATGATAATGAGAGATTGAAAGCAAAACAAAGCTTCTTCTATAATAGAAAGATAATTTATTATGAGCCTTTCTATAATTTTGAGATTATGAAAAGCAATTTTAAGTACAAAAAAAAAAGCTAGTAGATGTTATAAATTAAAAAAAAGTTACAACTATATGTGTTCTTTATTACCACTGTACGTAGCTAAATGCAAGGATACACAGAATTTCTGTACCACCCAACTCTGATCGTCCCTTGTAATAATCACTTGAATGATGGCACCCAGATGCATTATATGCTAAATTATAATGCTAAACCACAAAGCGATTAATCGATAGGTAAATCGACCTGCTTCGTAAGGAAAATATTTTGCATATTGGTTGCTCAGCATTCTACTTAGACTTGAACGTGATTGAGCTTGTTGGAGATGCTATAGATAGAGGGAATTGCTCTAGAGAGATGTAAGTAGCATGATGTCCAATTGGCTAGCACTCGGTCTTTGGTATCACAGACTTCAGGTTCGAATACTGGCGGCGGTATGGATGCTTGTTAGTGATTCGGAATCCACTTTAAATTGTATATCCCGGTCTGGTTAGCCTTCGTGTGCACAAGATTAACGTAGAGCGGCAAATCAAATAAAACTAGCGGGACGTATTGAACACTTAAACTGCACACTGCAACACTTTAGCATCTTGGATATAGCAATAGGCATTGACAAAAATTAACATTTGTTGCTAATTGAATTTATAAACTGACAAAAAATGGAATTTCAATCTCTAGGAAAGTCCAGGCATAGAAAATCTTCTACTTCCGTCAATATTATAGTTGGACTATCGACATTGTTGCTCTCAATATCAAAACCACATTAAATTCTAAATAAAATTTACCTGTATACCTTTTTTTTACCTGAAAATTTCAAAAATAATTTTTTTTTCAAATTCTCTTTTTTCCAGAATTTAAAAAAAAAGAAACGTCTTGTGTTAAATATTCCATATTGGAGCTGATCACACATTGTACTCAAATACTATGATTTTTAGCATATTTCCATTATGTATATGTCACCGACAGAACACATTATTACATAAAACTTATATGTTTTTATGCCTAATTGCAAAGTAGCATTTGATTAAAGTTTTTGCTTAAATTCCATTAAATCCTAATGGATAGAAATCGCAGAATTGGAATTTTTTCATATTTTTACATAATTTTTAGGAACCAGTGTTTGTTAACTTTTAATCTGTTCACTCGGCGTTTTGTTAAAAGGAATCGTTAGTAAAGTTTCTTAATTAGTTCATCGAATAAAACTATTAGGTAAGATTTTAGTTTAGAAAGAATAAGAATGAATAAACTTAATTTCTTTTAAAACATAAACGAACTATTTATTTCAATCGTATGTTAAAATTTAACTTTACTTTATTGATGTATACGGTGTTTCAAAAGTTGAGCAAAAAAGCGATTTGCGATAAAAATAACATCTAAGCGTTGTAGAGACACACTATTTTCATATTAATATTTACTGTGGCATGGGATTTTGTATGACACTAAAAAATATTACTTTAAAATCTTGACATTAAAGGGTGCTACTTCCATGAAAGTAATATGTGTATATCACTGACGCAATGTATAATTTGTGTATAAAAACGATATTGCCCACTAAAAACTCATTTTTAATACATGGAAAAATTGTATTCTTTTCATTATTGAAAAATATGCATGCTATCTATTCATGTTTTTAGCCTTTCATCTGTCGTATGTGCAACTGCTGTTTTGGGAACCTTCCAATTCCCATTACGAAGGCCTCCTCATAAATACAACATGTTCAGATGATGTACCAAAACACGAAAACCCGAAGCATTTGCATAGTAGAACTATTTTTGAAAATAGAGGAAGATGACAATTCATAGTTTAAAATTTTATGGACGGATTAGACACATTTATCTTCAAGTAAGGGAATTAATTCTCAAAATTGGGGAAATTGAAAATATTTTAATACTCTTAAATACAGTTGCAGCAAGAAAAAGTAATTCTACTGAATTTACCATACCATTTCAAGTACTGAATTTACCATATCATTTATAATTGGTCGTTTGAGAAATGCTGTACCATTGGCTTAAATACGTGCACCCTGCACTATAAGAGAGGTACGCTATTATGATTTATTACGTATTATTTTGTCTTTAAACTACAAGATCCAATAAACTAGAGAAAAATCGTTTTCATGCATGAGGAAATTTCACCACACATGGACGTCATGTGAAGTAGCTATTACTGACAATATTTGGTACCGGTAGCCTTTTTGAGCACTTTTAACAGATATGAATGGCATCCAATATCATCATCTCTTACTCTTTGTGGGATTAACACACACCCCAATTTTGTGGAGGAAAATTTTGCTCTTACCAGCACTTAAGAATGTCATACACCAAGAGATAGCAGCTCTCCCCGTTAATATGCTATTCCATACTGCATCAAACAGTTGCTAAGCTCAGTATTGGAATATGGTGATGGACACACAGAGCATTTTCAGTTGTAAATCAAGAAGATGTAAATGTCTCAAATCGCAACTATTACTCCATTTGTATTTGTCTACTTTCCCCTGAAAACAAAGTGCACGCTCCTGTACCTCCAAAAGTGAATTTTACCTAAATCGTGTGTCCATCGTTCCCAAACTGTATAAGGGAAAAGTCAACTCTAGGCACAGTGATGTGGTGTGGTGTGGCTAGTAGTAGTAATAGTTCTATTAGACAAGAACCTACAGTTTGAAGTGAATTCCGAACCCCTGCATATGTAAAAAAAATTTTTGAGGGATTAAAATGAAACTACACAAATTATATTAATACAGTGAATATAAATGTTATGCTTTATTTACTCAAGAGAAAGGCAATGCTACATCCCCTCCAGATGACCATTTTGTCCATGTTTGAAAACTTCTCTTTGCTTTCTCACAAGCATCCAGAAGAAAGTTGTGTAGATGATGAAGCGTCAATCCACAGTAAGAAAACCTTTCACTCGGACTTCCCTTCTCGCTTCAGGTATCTCTGCTCTGAACGTGAGACACGAGAAAGAAGGAAGAAAGGAAAAAAAAGAAAAAGACCCAGTGTTGGAATCGGCGAATTTTCATGAGGCATTCATTTTAAATTTTTCTAATAACTTCCTACCGTTAGTTTGGTCACTGGTTTGCAAAAGTGAATTTTTGTTAATTATTATTATGAAATTTTGATAATTATTATTGCTCGCTTTAGGCTAATTTGACAGGGACCTACGGTTTAACGGCGATTTCAAACCACTAAAAACATCCATGCCAAAACATACATACCAGGATTTTAACCTGAAGTCTGGGGTACCAAAAACCTGAACACTAGCCAATTGGCCATCACTCAGCCAACTTACAGGACACAAGTTCTAGTAAGATATTCAGATGCTTTGTTTTTACTGCATTTAACAAACTGATTGTGAAACTTGTTAAGCGTCTTCATTTACGGAGGATGTCTTCTTTTACTTCATCACTGGTGCAACAGCCCCATGATGAGCCAAGATCGTCTGCCTACTGCGAAATTTCGAGAGGCAAAGATGTTTTCTTTTTATCAGGATAGCTTTCGCAGTCCTATGACCAAGATTCGTTACATTATACCAGAACCTCTGGTTTACAGAGGATTTCTGACCACTACAAACATCCATGGTACACCGATACTCAAACGCGAAACCTGTGACGCTGAGCACCAGAGCGATAGAGGATATCTGGTTGGAATTTTTCGAATTTTGTACAAATGCAAAACGTAAAATTTTCGATGCATTAAAATAAAAATACACAAATTATATTAATACTGTGAATATAAATGATATGCTTCATTTAATACTGAAGAAGAAAGCAATGATACATCCCCTCCAGAAGACCGCCATATTAGAAAACTTCTCTTTGCCTTTATACAAGCATCGAGAAGAAAGTTGTGTAGATGATGAAGCGTCAATCCCACAGTAGGAAAACCTTTTCACTCGGACTTCCCTTTTCGCTTCAGGTATCTCTGCTCTGAACGTGAGACACGAGAAAGAGGAAGAAGAGAGGAAGAGAGGAAAAAAAGAAAAGAAAAAGAAGCAGTGAGATGGAATCGGCGAATTTTCATGAGGCATTCACTTCCTCGGAACGCACTTCCGCACCGTTAGCTTGCATATTTCATGCTCCAAATGAGAAGTTAAACGTTCCGTGAAGAAGTAGAAAATACATCCTCCAGATATTTTGCCTTCGTTTTCTGTGTACCATGGAGTTTGACAAGCAGTGGTTTGAGTCACTGGGTTCCAAAAGTGAATTTTCCGTTAATTATTATTATTAGGAGAGTGGTTTGGATAAAAAAATTACCATCGAATTATTTGGGCAATAAACCCTTCATTCAATGTGTTTGCTTTTTCAGCAAATATAAAAGGGAAATGTAAAAAAAAATTAGGGGAAAAAATAATACTTCGTAAACTTAAAAAAATATGTACAAGCTTACATTTCTTTTAAAAAATTAGAATTCAGTGTTTACGATTCATTAATTTGTTGATAGTTCACATTTTAATATGTTTAAAGAATTTTTTTGGTATTTTTTTAATATCTGCATAATTAATATATAGAATGTAGTAAAAAAGATTGATATGTAAAACATAGTTAATTAAAGCAGTTCTGAGAAAAATTTTCGAAACTTATTTTTAATAGCATTAATTGCTTGGTAAAAACAAAATATCACTACGTTAAAAAGGGGTTAAAATGTAAAATAAGTGCAAATATTTACCTTAACTACTAATATATTATAAATAATATTTTTTATTTTAATGATTAAAGTGCATTTCCATTAGCTTGTCGTCTGATGTTTTTTATAGAAACATAATTAGAAAATTCCTGAGGTTCTTGAAAAATAGTAATTATACCACAGGGAATAAATTTTAATATAATAAAAATTATAATAAAATAAAAAATTTACAAAAAATAAGTAATTAATCTTTTTAAATAAATAAGTTTTGTGGGGTTGGGTAATTTGTGGCTATAATAAATTTATTAATTATTTTATTATATATTTTAGCATCTTTTAATATATGCCTTGTCTCATTATATACTGCAATAATTATTTTAACCTCGAGTGTTTTCTGTTATTTTTTATAAAACTTATTTATTTAAACTTATAAACTTATTAAATTTAATTTAGATTACCCTGAACATGCAGTTCAATATTATTTAAGTTCCTATTTTTTTTGTATTTTAAACGAAAAGAGTCACCTTATTAAACAGCTAAGCATTTATTGTTTTTTTTTTTTAAATGTTTTGTTAAAATTTTTTTTACATTTTTTAAATGTAAAAATAATATAATAAAAAAATATATTGTGTACTATTTAAATAATGTGTTGAGTACTATTCAAACAATTTTATGTCTACGTTTCAAAAAGTTTTATGTGTAATATTCAAATATTCAAAATTAAAATAGGGTTTGCTTTTTTTTAATAATTACGCATAGTTCTTCTGCAATTGAGAAGTACATTAAATAAATAGTTTAAAATGTATCGGCAAAACTCTTTAAAATATATTTGGACATATTTAACATTTATTTATTAACGAAAATGTCATTATTTATTATGTATCAAACGAATATAAATAGTGATTAAGTTATTACACCGAGAAAAAAAAGTATATTTTTTTATTATTTAAAATATCTCTCAAAATCGAATAATATTTTGCTTCAAATAGCTCCAATTATTCATTTATATTATTTATTGCTATAGCTATATAATTTATTTATTTCAAATAGCTCTTTATTTATTTATATCTGATTGGCATATTATTATTATTTATTTTAATAATTATTCCTTCCTTGGTAAAATCACACAGATCAATATATTTTTATTGTAATCGACGGCAAAATATTTTTAAAATATTCAGCTTATAAAATATTATCATTTATTATTTCAAATATTCTCATTTGATAAAATATTATCATTTATTATTTAAAATATTCTCATTTATTATTTAAAATATTATCATTTATTATTTAGAATATTCTTATTTGATAAAATATTATCATTTATTATTTAAAACATTCTCATTTGATAAAATATTCTCATTTATTATGTAGAATATTTTTATTTGATAAAATATTCTCATTTATTATTTAAAATATTCTCATTTGATAACATATTTAGAAGTTGCAAATATACTCATTTCTCAAAACCAATTCTGATTGCAACGTGCATCAATGTGGACCACTGTTCCTCAGATCACATTCTAAAAAGCCAATAGCCATCCTGGACTTCCTTGTTCTGAAATTCTTTTCTTATTCGAAGATTTCCTTCCGTTTCTAACTACCAGGAAACGTTTTAAACTCGGCCCTTAAGACATTTAATAATCGTTTTCGGCTAGGGAATGGCAAAGAGTCCTCGGGATATTTACCAAGGAGATGATTCTAATGGAGTTTGTCACAATTTTAAATAATGGCGTGCGCCATTGAAGATTCTATACTTGGAAGAAACTTTGTAGAAGAACGGATAACTCCCAGTTCAGAAATAAGTTGAATTTGAAAGGAATACTTTTAAGTGGCTTAAAGTTGCAGTTTTATTATACTAAGAAAAGATGGGGGGAAATCGAAACTTTTAGTTCCAAATCGAAATTTTTGGTCTTAGTAAAAATGACATGCTCTAAGCACTTTCTGTATTTGGTATTTTGTTTGACATACTTTTCTTTTTTGAGTTAAAGTTTATGATTTGTAAAAAATAACAACACATTTTAAAAAAAATTTTCTCGAGAATTTGGTAAACTAAATTATAATATAATCAGTATCAATTTTATTAAATATAAAATAACAAGAATAATAAAATAATCAGAATCATCTAAATAATCAGAATTAAAATTATTAAATATAATCACAATCAAAATTAATATAAAATAATAATAATAATAAAATAATCAGAATTATGATAAATATGGATAAAAATAATTAAGTAATCAAAATCAAAATTAATAAATAAAATCACAATAAGAATTATTAAATATAAAATAATAAGAATAATAAAATAAAGGGAATTAAGATAAATCTGGATGATAATATTTAAATAATCAGAATCAAAATTATTAAATAAAAAATAAAACACAAAAATTAGAATCATAAAATTAGAATCATAAAATAATCATAATTAAAATAAATTTGGATAAGAGTAATTAACTAATCAGAATCAAAATTATTAAATATAAAATAATAAGAATACTCAAATCATCAGAAACATATAAAATAATCAGAATAAGATAGATCAAAATAAGAATAATAAAATAATCAGAATTAAATAAATCAGAATAAGAATAAAGAAATAATTGGAATAAAAATTATTGAATAAAAAATATATAATCGTATTTTTTTAATTAATTTACTTCCTCAAATTTAACAATATTTCTCGAATTATAATTTAAATATAGCAATCAAATTCCAAAAAATTTCTTTTTTTCAATAAGCAGTAAAATTTATTGCTTAACACTTAGAATACTGAAACAAAACACTTTAAATAATTATTTATTCATACAGTGATCAAATTTTAAAATACTTTGTAAGCTTCAGAGAACTGAGAAATAACTTTTCTACCAAAATGTATTTTGAAACTTGGCTTTCTCTAAAAGGAGTATAATCAAATTTAAGCAAACTTAATTACGCTTGACTTTTCGGCCGAAAGAAAGGCTTTCGTACTGGAAAAAAAATAAAAACAAATTGTGTAAATTATTTTTATTTTAGAGCTGCTTAACGACGACGTTTCTGTGATAAACTAGAGAAATGCGATTAGGAAATGAAGTTTCTCTAGAATTTCCACACAAACCTACTCCGCTGTTTAGGTGCTTTGAAGCTAATGGTTCTCGCTTGTTGTAAAACGCATTAGGGATCTTGAGGAAAATACTTGTAGAAGGACTTGAGGCAATTTGAAAATAAACTTTTAGCATACCGTTTCTTAAGTCTGTATGCCAGAAGTGATTTTCTTACTCCATTATTTTTTAGGAATTCAGAGAATTTCAGTGTTATATGAACTATTTTTTTTTTTTTGCTTTTGAGGTTGAAATGATTCTGTTCCTAAAATTGTTTACCTGTGTAATGCTATTTGAAACTTTGTAGAAGACAAATAAAACAATTTATAACCAAGAAAATTGTTAGCTTTTCAGGAATTTTTTTGCACTTTTTTTTGCATTTTGCAATTTTGAATTCATATGCATCAAATTATTTTGACATAAATAGTAATTTATATCTGTGCAACAAAATAAACATTCGTGAAATTAAATAAGCATATTTTTAAAATTAAATTTAAATTGCTAAATTAAATAATTATTTCAACAAATTATTTCTTTAAACGGAACATTATATGGTGAGTTGGATAATTTTTTTTTCAAGAAATATTACTTAAAAAATTAGCATACCATACTAAAGTTTGTATGTCAGGAATGGTACTCCATTGTTCCTTAGGAATAATCTCAGTTTTATACAAAATATCTTTAAATTTAAATGTAAATATGAAATTCTTTATTGATGTACTTTTACTTAAAATTTTTAAATCATAAAATAATTTTTATATAGTAAAATTGTTAGTTTTATTCATGAATTTCCATGCCATTTGTAACGTTTATATATATACATATATGTTTTGACATATTGATTTTTAGTTATGCATCGATTTAAACCATTATTCAAATAATTTTAATATCATAGTTTAACCTGCTGTATAAATTTGTTTCATAGTGAGCTGAAAACCATTTATTTTAAAACATGAAATGAAATGGTTGATATATCAATAAAATATTTATTTAGACAAATAAGGGTAGTAATTTTAAACATCAACAGATTAGTTGTTAGAATTGAGATTTTTTTTTTTGCCAAATTTGATTATCGACATAAACGTAATATTAAAATTTGAATGAGTTCAATGTAATTCAACATGATGGAATTATAATTTATTTAATTAGGTTGAAGAATGTGAAAAAAATTTGTGATTTCAAATTTCTTAAAATATTTATTACTTGAAAAAATATTGTATCAATAACGAAAATGAGAATCAAACTAATGACACTTTATAAAAAAGCAATTATATATCCCCCCTTTATTATGTGCAACTAAAAAGTGTAAAAATATTCTCAATATTTTAGTTTTCTTTAGGCAAATTTAGTTATTTTATGTAATTGTATATGTGATTTATTGTTTAATAACTAACACGCAATACATGCAATATTTAAAAAAAATCATTATTAAATATTTATTATTACCCTTTATTTAACTAAATTATATTTGCAGTTATAATTTATTCATAAAAACCTTTTAAATCTTTGATTCTGCACTCTAATTTGAATTGAATGTCAGTGAATTATGATTAATGACTCAAATATTCAGATTTGGTGATTTTAACTGATAAGTGTCAAAATCCTTTTTGTACAATTCAATTGATGAGTTACAAACATATGTTGCTATAGTAATGTTTAGATACAATAAGAGCGATCCTTTTATGATTCGTAAGTAATGTTGATATGTTTTCAACAGAAAGATAATAATAATTATTATTTAAATAGCATGGACAAAATTCACCTTCAATATATATATTTCAGCTTTCAACTGTTTTTGTATATAATGAAAATGTAATCATGCAATTTATACAATTATTTGAATCAAAAATATAATATATAAATCTAAAACAATAAATAAGGTTTACTTGTCAATGAGTTAAGAAACCTATAGTCAATATTACGAGAATCAAATTACTGTTTTGAAAAAATTCAACAATTTTCAAACACTATGTATTTTGTTAAATTGGTATTTTGGTAAAATATTAAAATGATTAGCTCATTATATTACTTTGTACCAATTTCTGTAATCATTATGTTTTAAGTTTAAATTTAAATTTCAACGATTTTATAGAATGCAAACTTTTTCTACTTGACATTAAGCTAATTGGTTACTTTACTAACTGATTTCTTTAATTTAAAAACTTGTGCTACTTGTTATGAAGCAGCTTGATTAATTTTGCTACTTGTTATTAAGCAGCTTGATTAATTTTGCTACTTGTTATTAAACAGTCAGATTAATTTTGCTACTTGTTATTAAAAAGTTAGATTAATTTTGCTACTTGTTATTAAGCAGATAGATTAATTTTGTTACTTGTTATTAAGTAACTTGATTTATTTTGCTACTTGTTATATTAAGCAAATTTATTATTCTATTACTAAAATTCCTACCTCTTTTCCAAGTAATGCTTTCATATGGATAACCTCCAAATGGGCACATCATACTGAAACTTGCCCCTGCCAGTGCTGTCAAGTTGTCAAGAGGCCTTACAAACAATGGTCCGAAAACGTTCAATCTTCTAGAGTGTGCAACCTTGCCTGCATCATTAATAGCTTCACAAGTGTAAACGCCACTGTCCAAAATGTCTATGGAACTGAAGTTAACGTAACTCGTGACCACGCTTTCGCCACTCAAGTAAGAACTGACCAAGATTCCTGGACGAGTAGAGAGTGGCCAAATGCCATCCAGCTTCCATTGGACATGAGGGTCTGGATTTCCAGTGGCGATGCAGGACAGAGATGCATAACTCCCAGGGCGGACTGTTTTTTCGACGAATACTGATTTAAGTTTTGGTGCCAAATCTGTAATATACGAACAAAGATATATTTGGTATATATTATTTTTATATATTTGGTCATATTTCAATAAAAATTATAAATGTTATTTACAAAAATATTATAATATATTATTTTCTATAAAAATGAGGCCATATTTAGCTATATACAGGGTGATTATAATTAAAGTCCCACTTTCAAACTGCTGTAATAAAAGAACCATTCGTCACAATGAGTTCAAATTTGAACTAAAGATACTTGAAGAAGGGGAAAAGTAGGAAGAGAGAAGGGTAGATATGGCCTTAAAAAAGAGTTCCACCGATTTTCTCCATCGAATTTGGTATGACAGTGATGCACTTTCTACTAACGGTGTCACAACTGTTGAATGACTTTTTCAGTAGAATGTTGAATGATTTTTTTGACTGTCATTTTTTTCCGTCAAAAAACCGAAAGAATCAAGCACATAAAACACTACAGTTGGTTTAATGTGCAACTCATGCCAGATACGTTGTAATTTCTATTCAAAATATCATTGGCAACCGAATTCACTTTCTTTATGCCGCTTACAGCGCCATCTATTAATACATTTTGGAACTTCTTCTGATGACATATCATTTTCCCCTTTATCAAGTATCTTCAGTTCAAAGTTGAACTCATTATGGCGAGTGGTTGCTATTTTACAACATTTTGAAAGTTGGACTTTTATAATCACCCTGTGTTCGCATAGATATGTCAGTTTTATGTTATCTGAAATAAAATATGATATACATTTAATTTAAGAAAAAAAAAGCAATCTGATATGTATGTATATACATCTCTGATGTACTTATTACATTTAATTACTAAATAATGCACATTATTAACAGTCTTATAATTTGCTGAATCCAGTAATATTTTCCTAGCGTCCCTTTGTTCTGAAATGGACTCATCCAAAAACTACATTTCATACGACTCTTTCACAGTTCTTCTTACTTTCCTGCCCAGTTGCATCGTATTTGCTAATTAGGGCGTTTTCTTTAATTAAAAATTGGGTTAAAAAAATCGACCCCTTAAAAAAGATACACTTTTTATTTGTTTGTATTTTTGCCATTAATTATAATACGTCATTATTTATAATGCCATTGCTTATGATTGAAAATAGAAATAGGTGATTATAAAGAATTTGGGATTAAAAAAATTCAGATTTTTAAAAAAAGAAAACTGTATAAAAAAGCTATTCGAAATAAAATTCGATGACGTTTCACATCATCTTTCTCCAGAAAATAATTGTGCTCTTTTAGAGATTTGATAATCGTAAATGACCCCAGAATTCAAGAAACTAATAAACTAAATAAAGATTTCGTCATAAAATATTTCAATGAAAAAAATTAAAGTTCCTGTATATAAGTATACTAGATACAAAAATCGATAATATTATTTTCATGCGATATTTTAAGAGATATATGACAAGTATATTATGATATATCTAGTTAATATAATATTAACCAATTTGCATAATAATCCCTTTTGTGTATTATTATTTTTACACATTAAGTAATTTGAATGTTAAGTACCCAAATCATAAAACTGAACAATCATAAAATTTTAATATTGGATTAATTTTTGTTGAACACCGTTACAAATTAGCAACTAGGATTCTTTACTTTAATCGTACAAAATCATATTTTGTGAAAATATCTATTATAAATAACTCAAATATTTTATTGTTACTTAAAAAGTTAGTACTTGATAAAATAAAATATGATGTTCTAAAGATATTTACAGTTGCATTAATAATGAAATATATTTTTACACTAGAGACTTTATAGGAACTAACAAATTTTAGAGATTTTAATGTAAATACAAGTATTGCTTGTATTAACATAAGCAAAGTTATAACAATAAGTTATCAACAAGCAATAAGCAATAAGTTATATAATAAATAACGCTTATCTTATTGCTTAATGATGCTTATATACTTTGCTAATGTTAAATAATGCTTATGCTGTTACAATTGTACCAATAAGTTATGTATTAAATTAATGCAATAATATACGAAAAGATTATTATCTATTACAATTTTACAGTTAAAAATTCCGTTCGATTTAAATTGCAGAATAAAATAATATAAATAATAAAAAAATATTTTTGTAAGATTGTTTGATAGAAGTAATCAAGCGCTATCATTTCAAGAAATATATATTCAAAAGTTGTGAACATTATTTAATCACATTTTAAGCAAAATAATTTATTACTGATTTACTAAATTATGTATTTATTTACTTATTTTATATCAATAAATTATTCCATATAATTTGAAAAATGAATGCAATCTATCAAATATAAAATATTATGCGTATAAGCACAAAACTAAGCATTAAATAAGCACAAACATTAACTAAGCCTAACTAGCACACATATTTATGTAAAGCACATAAGATATTTTAAGTAAAACGATTTATTACCCATATATTGCATTTTACATTTATTTACTTATTTTACATATTAGTAATTTATTCCATACAATTTCAAAAAGGAATGCAATCTATCAAATATAATATATTTAAGCATATAAGCACATAATTAAACATTAAATAAACACAGGCATTAACCAAGCACATAACTAAGCATTAAATAAGCACAAGCACCAACTAAGCATAATTAGCACACATATTTAAGCATAACTAACATACTTTAAGAATTAAGAACATTAGATATTTTAAGTAAACTGATTTATTAGTCATTGCACATTTATTTACTTATTTTACATATCAATAATTTATTCCATACAATTTGAAAAATGAATCTACAATCTATCAAATATAAAACAGAAATATTCGTACCTCCTATAACTAGCCTTGCCGAAGCCTGTGCTGAGTACAAATCTCTGTTCACGAAGCACTGGTACATTCCCGAATCGGATCTCTTCAATTGGCGCATCTGCACCACGTACTTTGTTGGGAAAACCACTCGAGGATTTGGAGAGAGCATCCTCATATTTTTCTTCCAAACAACCGAGCCCAACGGATTGCCGGAGACACTGCAATTGAAAGTGGCTGTTCTTCCAACATCCATCTGAAATTCCCTGGGAGTTATTGTCACTCTGAGTGGCTCTGAAAAGAACAGAAACACAATGCGGTATAGAAGCATTGGATTGCTATTTGGGTTTTGTGTAATTTGTATTCCGGTATTGAAAGAGATGTTTTGTCACTTATATATAGATGACTTTTGTGCTATACGTATAAAAGATGATAGTTTTAAAAATTATTTTTCCAACAATTAATGAGATATTTCTTTTTTTCTTTTAAGAAATATTATTAAAAATTTGGAAATGAAATTGTTCAATGAGCAATTTTAAAGAACAATTGAAAAGATAGAAATACAATGTGGGGAGGAATAGAAACACAATGTGTACCAGGTTTGCATTGAATTGTCATTTGGGTTTCGTGTAATTTGTATTTCGGTATTGAAAGAGGTGTTTTGTCACTTATATCGATGACTTTTGTGTACGGTAAAAGATGATAGTTTTATAAATTATTTTTCAAACAATTAATGAGCTATTTCTTTTTTTATTCATTTAAGAATTATTATTAAATATTTGGAAATGAAATTGTTCAATAAACAATTTTGAGAATGCATTAATTACAATGTGGTATATAACCAGGGGTGCATTGAATTGTTGTTTGGGTTTCATGTAATTTGTATTCCGGTATTGAAAGAGATGTTTTGTTACTTTTATATAGATGACTTTTGTATTATATAAGATGATAGTTTTATAAATTATTTTTCAAACAATTAATAAGATATTTTATTTTTCATTTAAGATATAATACTAAATATTCGACAATAAAATTGTTCAATAAACAATTTTAAAGAACAACTGAAACGAACAGAAATACAATGCGGTATATAAGCAGGAATGCATTGAATTGTTATTTGGGTTTCGTGTAATTTGTATTCCGGTATTGAAAGAGATGTTTTGTCACTTGTGTCGATGATTTTTGTGTTATACGATAAAATATGATAGTTTTATAAATTATATTTCAAACAATTAATGAGAAATCTTTTATTCATTTAAGAAATATTAAATGTTTGACAACGAAATTGTTCAATAAGCTATTTTAAGTGACTTTTCTAACATTTATGGCATAAATGTTTTTGTTAAGCTTATTTTTGCTGAAGTAAAATCATTGTGAAATTCTGAGCGTATTTACAAATATAAATATGACTTCTAAAAGCATTTATATGTATTGTAAACTTAATTTGATGCAAAACTCATACCACTTCTTATCATTGGAAAATTATCTAAGTGCCATCAAATGGCCTTCCGTTAAAAAATTAAGGAAATCACAATTTGTTTAACTGCAACAATTTACATCATCCATTTAATATAAAACGATCAAACATATATATTTTTGGCCATTTTAAGACTTAATTTGATGATTTTAAAATTATAGTTTTTTCAATCCAAATTTTTTCATTAACCAAAAGGGAAAAAATTGGAAATTAAAAAAAAAAAAAAAAAAATATTGAAATGAAAAGTACCACATTTTTTTGTTAATCTTGCACATTTACACTCAAAATTGAAACCAGGATATATTTATTGATTACTGTAAAATTTTGCTTTTATGTTTTCTATTTATCTTGTCAACTTATTGACACTATCGTAAAAAAAAAAAAACAGAAATGTGGAATTAAAAAAAAAAGTCACTGAAAAGTTTACATGATTTTTGATGGTATAAAACATTGAATATGAATAAGAATGGTATGAACAGGAATGGTATAAAACATTCAAAGCATTCAATAAATATGAAGGCCAGAAATGAAGAAGAAGAAGAAGACCAGAAATGGTAACCGACGAAAGCATGGAAAACATCAAGAATAGGAGTAAACATGCTCAGGTATTTTAACTTGTCTAAATTTTAAAAAAATAGAATTTTTTAATCAAATGCTTAAATTTGTGAAATGTTTTTCCTAACAACTGATATAAATGTAAAATCTCTTAACACCATATTCATAAAAAATTTATAAAATTTAAGAAAAGGATTAGAGTTTTAAGAAAAAGGCAAAACAAAAAAAAAAAAAAGAATTTGATGCTTGAAAGAAATAAAAATTAGAACATTGCAAGAAAAAAACTAGTTTTACAAACTGATTATTTTCAGAAAAAAGTGCACAAAAATGAAATAGAGTCTGCACCACATTCATTATTTTAACTTGTCAAATATAGAAAAAAATTCTTTTTATTCTCTGGAAATACTAAAAAACAACAAATTTCAACATTCTTCCTAATACCACATTTTCAATGTATTGTTATTAAAAAAATTCAACTTAAGAAGCAAACTTCAAATATTAAATATACATATATATATGAAAAAAGAAAAAAGTAATTAATATGTTTTAGATTAATGATTGAAAAAAATTAATTATATAATTATGAGCAAATTAAAAAAAGAGAATGAATGTTATTAAGATATATTAAATTACTTAATAAAACAATTGTTTAAAAAATTTTTTGGCGATTTTCGTAATCATTTTAAATCTTGTTTTTGTCCATTGAATAGATAAAAATAAATATACTTTAAATTAAAAATGACAATTTAATCATATATTCGAGTAATTAAATAAAAATAATAGTGTTTCAGTATGAGCTTTAAAAAAATATAAATAATTATTTAGACTGTGAAAAGGTTAAATAATTTCAATTGGTATATGTAATAATAATGCATATAATAAAAACCAGACACTTGATCTCGTGAGTTATTTTTTAATTATATGTTAGAAATTTTTATTCTGTAACTGCTAAACTTTTATCACGAAAAATCGTCACTAATTAGCTGCTCAGAAAATGTCACAACCAGCATGTATATAAATATATCACATCATTACGTATGTATGAATTTGTTTATATTTAAAAAAAAATATGTAATTAGAAGTCTTTCACTGTAGATATTATTTTACCCACCCTTTTTAAAAGTGCAAAATGATGTTTGGGTTGTGTTAATTTCGAACACAAGAATCATTGCTTTGAAAAACGAGTTGAGTGAGGGCAGCCCTTGTAGCTAATTTTCCTCTAATTGGTTTTATATATTGTTTCCCTACATTGATGAAGTATAGCATATTCCTCCCCCCACCTTGGGCAGTGCTGAATATTATTATTTTTCTTGATATACATGATAAATAAATGTTTAACATTTCTTTTTGGCTTATTTATTCGAATGTTTTGGGAAAGGATATCTAGCCATCTAGATTGTAGAAGTAACTTGAATTGTTAATTTCCAAGATGCATTTTTCACCACCTTGGTATTTCTAAATGTTGCAATTAACCACTTTGACAATACTGAATATTGCAATTAACCACTTTGGAAATGCTGAATATTACAATTAACCACCTTGGGCAATGCTGGGTATTAATATTTTTTTTTATCTACGTGATAAATGAATGTCTAAAATTTCTTTTTAGGCCTATTTATTCAAATTTTTTTGGAAAATAAATCTATATCTTCTAGATTTTAGAAATATTTTGAATTGTTAATTTTCAGGATGAACTTTTCACTATTATGGCAATGCTGAATCTTTCAATTGCCCACCTTGGCCAATGCTGAATATTATTTTTTTTCATGATCTACATGGTACTAAAATGACTACTAAAATTTATTTTTATCCTTACTTACTCGAATGTTTTGGGAAAACATATCTAGCCTTCTAAATTGTAGAAATATTTGAATTGTTAATTTCCAGAAGGCATTTTTTGCTACTTTGGCAATGCTGAATATTGCTGAATAATGCAATTGACCACTTTGGGTAATGTTGAATGTTATTATTTTTCTTGATTTACTTGCCACATAAATGTCTAAAATTTATTTTTATGCTTATTTATTCAAATGTCTTGGGAAAACATATCTAAACTTCTAGATTGTAGAAATATGAAAAATTATTACTTTTCAGGATGCATTTCATGATTTAGAATGCATTTGTTTTATTTACTTGATGTATCATTTTAATTTCCTGTTCTTCTTGTAATTTCAAAATATTTATTTTTTTTAAAAACTCCTTTTAATTTGCATACGGTCCCCACATATTTCATTCTTCTTTCCATAATACCGTATCAAAATTAAAGGGAAAAAAAGTATCAAGGTTAGGTCATCATTAATGAGTAAACTCTCACATAATGTAGGAGGTCTGATTGATTACATCTTATTAAGTTCGTTAATCATTATGTTCGAAGACTTGATTACAGATCCTTTTTCCAAATTAGTTTTTATTTCTGCTGTTAATCACGAGGCGACGATTTTTCATTAAATTTATAGGTAATATCTTTACACTTTCTAATTAATTAATGCATGTATGAATATTTCATACTTTCTGCGCAAATATTATTTTGCTACTACCAATAAATATAAGTGAATATTTTTTTAAATAAAAAAAAATTGTTAAAGAAATATATTTTGAAAGTAAATCTTTAGAAAATTATGTTGAATATTGTTTACTTAAATACAATGTGCATTATTCTAACAATAGCAATTTAAATATAATGTAGTATTGTTTAACATTTTTCTAAAATTTTAAAAATTTAAAGTGCTTTTTAATACAAAATAATTATTGTTTGAAAATGAACAGATATGAGTAGTTGCTTATTTGTTGAATATCTGTACGATATATGTCAAAACATTATAAAGGATTAAAATAAGACAATTTTAAAATATTTATTAAAATTAAACTTATTGCAAATCAAAATTAATACAAAATGTCTTAAAAATTAAAAGGAATACACAAAATTTGGGTTTCGGTCGTATTCTTTTATATTGAACTTAAGAAAAATCTGCAAAAATTACTTTTAATGACATTTATTGTATAGTAAATACATTTTTATTATTTTCATTTAAAAAATTTCCTCAAATGGTATATGAAAAGACCAAGATAGCTTAATATTTATACATGTAAATATATTGTAATCGATATTTTAATTAAAATTATTATTATAGAATGCAGAGTATTTTTTTTTTTTATTTTACAAATGCCGAACATTGGCTTCTAAGGCATTAGTTCACTGGCTCTCCGGTACTTTTTGACCATATCGATACTTTTTGACCATATTTTTGACTTTTTCCCCATATCGAAAAAGTGCATTATAATTATTTAAATGTTCAAAGGTCCTAGCCCAACTAGAGTCACATAAAACACAGTTTGGATAATCTACTACTCTATTGCTATATTGGTGATCCCGTAAAAAGTCAAAGGTTTAAATAAAGCCATTGCTGTCTTTCTTGGAAAACTGAGAATTGTTCTCTCTTAACACAAAATTCTCCCTCTACAACCTATTGAATCATATCTTGTGTAAAAATTTTCTTAAGAGTCAAGTTAACAAACACTTTAGTCGTATGAAACGAAAGTTGCGATGAATGCGTTGCTCTATCAAAGTTCCTTTCTTAGCTAGTATATCATCTTTTTCGTTGTCCATAATTCCACAGTGGGTTGGAATCCATTAAAAAGAAATAATGTGTGCCAGTGTCTTAAGCAAAGGTCTACAGTCCGAGATACTTTAGGAACTATTTTGATTATTCAAAACGGTCTGAAGTGCCCTTTTGGAGTCGGAAAATGAGACTGCTTTTATAACAGAGTGACTACGAATCGACTGTTG
The DNA here is from genome assembly GCA_021605075.1 of Caerostris darwini. Lineage (NCBI taxonomy): Eukaryota > Metazoa > Arthropoda > Arachnida > Araneae > Araneidae > Caerostris > Caerostris darwini. Next base: position 107,844 of record BPLQ01011831.1, read on the forward strand.
ATGAATATCCACATAAATAGCTTCGATTTCGAAATAAAAGGCAATAGTAAAAGGCTCCACAGGTAAAAAGAAATTAAAAAGTTCAGTTATTTTATTGTTATGTAATTATAGTTATATTTTGTTGGTGGGAAGAATAACGTTTGTGGTTTTATATATAATACACAAATGTTCAAATTGCAACAAAAGGTGTAAAATCTAAATTCCTTTAGCTATATACCGCAAAGTGCATTTAGTTAATAAATTTTTGTTTTTCTCACATGTCCTATCATGTCTAAATAAATGTTGAATAATGTCAATGAAGTCTACATAAGCGCTGTTCTATCAACGAATGACTTCAGGTTAATATAGAATGGCCTTGAAATATTTATAGTATCTATATTTTCTAAAGAAGGCAATGTATTCACACCAGAAATCTTTAAGATAATTAGAAGTCTATAATTGATATCCATAATTGATCCATAAGTCCGTCAAGTTACAAAGAAACATGTAAATTTGCGTAGTGAATATTTGCACTACTGTATGTATTGTTCTACTATTAACAAAGTCCGATGCAAACTTAAATCATTTTCGTGTGGTTTTTTTCTTTTTTTTCTTTTTTTTTTTCCTGCTTAGAAATAATTTTTTTATTTCCTAAATTTTTTTATCCACTTTGAAATTACTCTTCATTTTGAATACGAAACAATATTTTAATAGTATAGTAAAAGGTTTATAGTTTTTCAGAATTAACCATGTATAAAACGAGAACGATAGTGTGATATATTTAATTTTATCATTTTTAATGTTTAAGGAAATAATCGTTCAATCGAATTTTTTACATATATAATTTAATTATAATAAAATGGAAAATGATACTTATTAAAGACATGGAAAGATGTCTTAATAAGCATTCAATCATTTTATTTCATTGTAAAAAATGTAAATAAAAGCAATTTTTTATTTTATTACGAAAAATCAATATTCTTCAATTCCAATAAAAAATAATAATAATAACAATAATAAACATGTAAATTTACATACTGAATAATTATGCTACTATAGATATTCTTATTCATATATTTTAAAACAAATATGGTGAACCAAGAGAATTTCAAGAGATAAAGATACATTAAAAATTTCAGTTCAACATTAATAATTTACATCCGCTGGTAAATAAAATTAAACAGAAGATTTTAGAGGAAAAATGTTATTTTTCATTTGAACTGAATTTAATCGGCACTATTATTAAAAAGAAAAACAGGCTTTAATACATTTTAAATCATTAGAAAGAAGATTTCTAAGCATGCGATTTTAAAACGATCAAATTAATTTACGAAATTTAGAAAATCCTTCGCATGGGAAATATTTAATTGGACGTTAATTTATCTTTTTTTTGTTTGATAAGAAATTTAAAAAAGTCAGATACAATTTTAGATTATTTTCTTTTTGTTAATTTTTTTTTTTCATGGAAAGTTTACTTTCCTGCATTTAAAATCATAATAATTCCAATCCTCAAATTCGTAACCATTCATTCTTTTCAGAAAGTAATTACTTGTTAAGGAGAGAAGCTTCGAGTTTGCATTTTCAGTAATTTTTTTGTTTCGTGGTTGCGTTTTCTAAAACCTCCTGAGTTATTGTTGAATCTGGAGATCTTGAATGTAATTTTTTTTTCTGTAGCACACATATAAACATTCGAGAATTATAATTTTTTCTGCTAACTCATTAAAGAACAGTAAATCTGATGTTTGGATCAAAAGAAGAACTGCATTGTTTTAGATTTTTTTTCCTTTTTGTTAAGGAAAAAAATGTACAAATCCCCTTTTTTATTTACCTTGAAAAATCCTTTGGACTAGCTTTTTTGTGAGAATTACTTTTTTAAGAAGATTGTAATAGAAATGCGGTTTCTTTAAATTTTGTTGGAAAAACAAGGCTTGTGCTTTTTCTTAACAAGTTAACGCAATGCTCTAAACTTATCATGAATTTCAAATGGAACACTAAAAGTAAGCAATTGTTGGTTTATACTATAAAGAGAACATTTTGCAAAGCCCATTCTAAGAATAATTTTCTTTTAATAAACATGCATAAAATAAAATAAATAAAATTAATTATTTGTAAAATATTTTTTGTTTTTCAATAATATTTCTAATTTTGAGTATCAAAAAGCGATTTATTTTAAATAAAATTGGTGATATTTCAAATTACGAGAAAAAAATTATAAACAATTTTTTTTTTATTTTTAATATTTCCTAAATCTACTACGAATATAATCTACTATACGGTCTACTTTGAAATTACTCAGAATTCATTTAGAATTAGTGTAATTATAACTATATTTTGTATGATTGGTTTCAGATAGAATACATATATGTTCAAAGTTCAACAAAGGAAGTTAAACCTAAATTCATTCATCTCTAAAGTTGAATTTTGTTAAGAAAAGGGTTTTGTTTTTCTAAGATGCACTTTTAGTTTCAAATTAACGTTGCGCAATTTAAATGAAGTCTATATATGTGTTTTTCTATTAGCGAATGACTTCAGGTTAATGTGGCCTGCCCTTGAATATATATATATTTATATATATATATATAGTACTATCAGCAAACCTGTTTGATGTAAATATAAATCTCTAAGAATAATTGATCCATAAACATGTCAATCCACATAAAAACAAGTCCATTTATATAAAAACATATCAATTTTGCGCTACTGTATGTATTGTTATTCATAGAGTATAATACTAATATTCACCAAGAGAATTTCAAGAAACTAAGATACACTAAAAATTTCAGTACACTATTTATCATTTACATTTGTGGGCAAATAAAATGAAATGGAAAATTTTAGAAGTAAAATCCATTTGAACTGAATTTAATCTTTACTATTATTAAATAAAAACAGCCTTTAATAAATTTTAAATCACATGAAAGAAGATTTCAAAGCACGCGATTTTAAACCGATCAAATTAATTTACGAAATTGTAGAAAATTCTTCGCTTGTGAAATATTTAATTGGACGTTAATTTATCTTTTTTTTTTTATATGCAATCAAAAATTTTTTCACAGATGCACCATCAGTTCCAAATTCATGTTGCAGAATTTAAATGATGTCTGCATGTGTGCAGTTCTATCAGTGAATGACATCAAGTTAATGTCGCCTGCCGTTGAAATATTTATAGTATATATATATTCTAAAGAAGACTAAATATTATCAACAGAAATCTTTAAGGTAAATAGAAATATGTATAATTGGTCCGTAAACATGTCAATTTACACGCATAGAAACATGTCAATTTATATAAAAACATATCAATTTATGTAGAAACATGTCAATTTATATAAAAACATATCAATTTATGTAGAAACATGTCTATTTATATCACTGTATGTATTATTCTTCATATATTTTAATACACATATTCAATAAGAGAATTCAAGAGGCAGAGATATATAAAACTTTTCAGTTCCCTAATAATAGTTTACATTTACAGACAAATAAAATGAAATAGAAAATTTTAGGAAAAGCAATATAATTTTTCGTTTGAACAGAATTTAATCGTTACTATTATTAAAAAAATACAGCCTTTAATGCATTTTAAATCATTTGAAAGAAGATTTCTAAGCACACGATTTTAAAATGATCAAATTAATTTACGAAATTGTAGAAAATTATTCGCTTGTGAAATATTTAATTGGACGTTAATTTATCTTTCTTTTATACGCAATCAAAAAAAGTCAGATACAATTTTAGATTATTTTCGTTTTAGATGTGTTTTTTTCCATGGGAAGTTTACTTTCTTGCATTTAAAAATCATAATAATTCCAATCCACAAGTTCCTAACCATTCATTCTTTTCAGAAAGTAATTACTTGTTAAGGAGAGAAGCTTTGAACTTGCATTTTCAGTTATTTTTCTGTTTCGTGGTTGCGTTTTTTAAAACCTCCTGAGTTATTGTTGAATCTGGAGATATTGAATGTAATTATTTTCTGGTGCTCACATATAAACATTCGAGAATTATAATTTTTTCTGCTAACTCATTAAAGAAGAGGGAATCTGATGTCTGGATGAGAAGTAGAACTACATTGTTTTAGATTTTTTTTTCTTTTTGTTAAGGAAAAAATGTACAAATCCAGTTTTTATTTACTCAGAAAAATCATATGGACTATCTTTTTTATGAGAATTACTTTTTTTAAAAGATTGTAATAGAAATGCGTTTTTTAAATTTTGCTAGAAAACAAAGCCTGTGTTTTTCTTAAAAAATCATTGTAATGGTCTAAACATATCATGAATTTCAAATGAAACACTCTAAAAGTAAACAATTGTTTGTTTAAACTATAAAGAAAACATTTTGCAAAGCACATTTTGAGAATAGTTTTCTTTTAACAAACAGTCATAAAATAAAGTAAATTAAATGAATTATTTATAAAATATTTTTCTTTTTTAATAATACTTTGAATTTTTAACACCATAAAGTGATTTATTTTAAATAAAGTTCGTGATATTTTAAATTACGAGAAAAAAATTATCAACATTTTTTTTTAATTTTAATATTTCCTAAATTTTTCGATTTTCTTAAATTTACTTAGAGTTCGTTTTGAATACAAAAAAATAACTATAAGTATAGTACAAGATTTATGGTTTTTCAGAGTTAACCATGTATAAAACGAGAACGAAAGTGTGACATATTTAATATTATTTTTAACTTTTAAGGAAATATTCGATTAATCGATTTATAGCAATCGAATTTATTACATATATAATTTTATTATAATACTAAAATAAAAAGGATATTTATTAAAGACATGGAAAAATATCTTAATAAGGATTCAATCATTTTAATTTGTTGCAAAAAATATAAGTAAAGGCTATTTTTTAATTGTGTTACGAAATTTAATATTCTTCAATTACAAGGAAAAATTAATACTCTACAATTTGAATAAAAAATAATAAAGAATAATAACAATAATAAAATGTCGATTTACATACTCAATTTTTATGTTACTGTATGTATTGTTCTTCATATATTTTAATACAATATTCACCAAGATAATTTCAAGATATATAGATGGATTAAAAATATCAATTCACTGTTAATAATTTACATTTACAGGTAAATAAAATAAAATAGAAAATTTTAGAAGAAAAATTTAATTTTTCATTTTAACTGAATTTAATCGTTACTATTATTAAAAAATCAGCCTTTAATACATTTTAAATCCTTACAAAGAGGATTTCTAAGCACGCCGTTTTAAAATGATGAAATTAATTTACGAAATTGTAGAAAATTCTTCGCTTGTGAAATATTTAATTGGACGTTAATTTATCTTTCTTTTACACGCAATCAAAAAAAGTCAGATACAATTTTAGATTATTTTCGTTTCAGTTGTTTTTTTCTTTTGCATGGAAAGTTTACTTTCCTGCATTTAAAAATCATAATAATTCCAATCCTCAAGTTCCTAACCATTCATTCTTTTCAGAAAGTAATTACTTGTTAAGGAGAGAAGCTTCGAGTTTGCATTTTCAGTTATTTTTCTGTTTCGTGGTTGCGTTTTCTAAATCCTCCTGAGTTATTGTTGAATCTGGAGATCTTGAATGTATTTTTTTTCTGCTGCTCACATATAAACATTCGAGAATTATAATTTTTTATGCTAACTCATTAAAGAACAGTAAATCTGATGTTTGGATAAAAAGAAGAACTGCATTGTTTTAGATTTTTTTTTCTTTTTGTTAAGAAAAAAAATGTACAGATACCCTTTCTTATTTACTTAGAAAAATCATTTGGACTAGCTTTTTTATAAGAATTACTTTTTTAATAAGATTGCAATAGAAATGCGGTTTTTTAAATTTTGCCGGAAAACAAGGTTTGTGCTTTTCCTTAACGAGTTATCGCAATGCTCTAAACTTATCATGAATTTCAAATGGAACATTCTAAAGAAAAGCAATTGTTAGTTTAAACTACAAAGAAAGCATTTTGTGAAGCACATTCTTAGAATAGTTTTCTTTATATAAACAGTCATAAAATAAAGTAAATAAAACAATTTTTTTTAAAAATATTTTTCGTTTTTTAATAATATTTCTGATTTAAAGCATAGTAAAGTGACTTAATTTAAATGAAATTTGTGATGTTTCAAATTACAAGAAACGAATTGCAAAACATTTTTTTTTTAAATTTAATATTTTCTAAATGTTTCGATCTACTTTGAATCAACTACGTCTATCTATCGCAACGTGGGTCGTACTGTTCCTCTTTGTCCCTGTGGCTTTGAAAAATTGAACCTATTTACAGGATTTAAATGATTCATTTTAAATACATGAGCAGCCCAGTTTAATCTATTGATCTTAATAAATTTTATAATATTTGGATCTTTATAGCATTTATAAATTTCTGCGTCGTACCGTCTTTTCCAACAATCACTTTCCCTAATACCACAAAAAAAAACCCCTTAAAATCTTCAGCTCAAATACTCCCAAATGGGCCAAATGTTCCAACTTTCAGATTGAAACTTGGACCATTTTAGATTTTGGACCACTTTATTAGATCTATTTAGCCATAGACTAAAATAGATCTAATAAAGGCTTATATAACAAAAATTTAGTTTTTCAGCTTATGAACTATTATTTAAACATATTTCTCAACCCATAAAAAGTCTTATTGGCAGACACAATTCCTTAAAACATATATTCACCAAGATAATTTTAAGAAATAATTATCCATTAAAAATTTTAGTTCACTATTTATAATTTACATTTGTGTCAAATTAAATAAAATAAATTTTAGAAAAAAAAAATATATATCTAATTTTTCATTTGAATTGAATTTAATCGTTACTATTATTAAAAAAGCCAGCCTTTAATACATTTTAAATCATTTAAGAGAAGATTTTTATGCACGCAAATTTAAAACAATCAAATTAATTTACGAAATTGTAGAAAAGTTCTTTGCTTGTGAAATATTTAATTGGACGTTAATTTATCTTTTTTTTTTATAGGCAATCAAAAACAATCAGATACAATTTTAGATTATTTTCATTTTAGTTATGTTTTTTTTTTCCATGGAAAGTTTACTTTCCTGAATTTAAAAATCATAATAATTCCAATCCACAAGTTCCTAACCATTCATTCTTTTCAGAAAGTAATTACTTGTTAAGGAGAGAAGCTTCGAGTTTGCATTTTCAGTTATTTTTCTGTTTCGTTGTTGCGTTTTCTAAAACCTCCTGAGTTATTGTTGAATCTGGAGATCTTGAATGTAATTTTTTCTGTTGCTCATATATAAACATTCGAGAATTATAATTTTTTCTGCTAACTCATTAAAGAAGGGGGAATCTGATGTTTGGATGAGAAGTTGAACTGCATTGTTTTAGATTTTTTTTTCTTTTCGTTAAGGAAAAAATGTACAAGTCCCTTTTTTATTTACTTAAAAAATCATTTGAGCTAGCTTTTTTATGAGAATTACTTTTTTTAAGAAGATTGTAATAGAAATGCGGTTTTTTAAATTTTGCCGGAAAACAAGGTTTTTGCTTTTCCTTAACAAGTTATCGCAATGCCCTAAACTTATCATGAATTCAAAATGAAACACTTTAAAATTAAGCAATTGTTGGTTTAAACTATAAAAACATTTTGTGAATAATTTGCTTTTAACAAACAGTCATAAAGTAAAGTAAATAAAACTAATTGTTTATAAAATATTTTTCTTTTTTACTATTACATCAAATTTTGAATATCATAAAGTGATTTATTTTAAATAAAATGTGCGAAATTTCAAATTACCAGAAAAATTATAAACATTTTTTTTATTAAAATTTCATCATTTCCTAAATGGTTCGATCTACTTTGAAATTATTCAGAATTCATTTTGAATACAAAAAATTATTTCAATAAGTGTAGTTCAAGCTTTATGGTTTTTCAAATTTAATCATTTATAAAACAAGCACAAAAGTGAAACATATTTAATACTATTATTTTTAATTTCCAAGGAAATAATTAAGTAATCAATTTAAAGCAATCAATTTTATTACTTATGTAATTTTATTATAATACTAAACTGGAATAGGATATTTATTAAATGCATGGAATACGTAATAATAAGGATCCATTCATTGAATTTTAAATGAAAAATGTGAATGAAATTTATTTTTCAATTTTTTCACGAAACATTAATTTTCTTCAATTTTACAAAAGGAAAAATTATACAAATGCATATTTCATTAATTTTAATGCATCGAATAGTTTAAACATCAATAACTCTCATTATTTAATGAAAGCAATATTACACGTGCTTTGTTAAATTTCATCAAACGTATATTTCAATAAATTTTCAATGATTGGCAAAAATTCAATTTACTTTCATTATATTAGAAAATCTACATTATTTAATCTTATTGGAGATTAGATTTATCTTCGGGATTGCTCAGGCAATTTTATTATATAATTCGTTGAAATCACTTTTATATTTAGAGTGCTTTTGTATAAATTAGCATAAAATAAACAACATATAGTTTACTAAAAACTACATTTTGGTTTACATTGTAAACTGAATAAAAATGTTAAAATGTTGAGAAAATCTTTTCTTTTATATGATTCGACATTATTATTGAAGTAGAAGAAAAATGCTTTTATTTAGATCATGTAAATTTATTTAATAAACTGTAAATTCATAAAAAAAATTAAGTTAATATGTGAACAAGAAACATTTAAAATGCGTAAGAAAACTAAAAACTGATGAAGGACAACACAAAAGTGTAATCAAAGAAACGAAAAACCCAGTTCCACAAACAATACTCATAATTTTGTTGGTAACAAGATATATATAATTGGCAGGATAATATAATATAATAAATATAATTAAACCTTTAAAATTTACAATATAATGTAAAAACAAAACCCATAATAGCAATCTTTAAAATTAAACTTTAGAATTCCAAACGACTTTCTGTTTTAGAAAATTTATTTTTCACTTTGACAAATTGTCTGTCCGTTCAGCAGATAATGTTTAGAGCAATTTTATATTTCTTAAATATTTAATAATATAATTATTAGCACGTGAAAGAAACTTAAATAAAACAATAAGAATGATCGTGAAAGCAATTAAAAAAATAAACCAATAAGGAATATTGAAAGTGATGAAAGAAACAAAACACGAACAAGGACACTATAAAAGTGATGAAGGTAACGAAAAACTTTGCTCTTAGAAACAATAACGATAATTTTATAAGTAATAATAGTTACCGAAAATAAAGAATATAGATATATATATATATTCAAGAAAAATTAAGTCTAACATTTCTTGAAGTTTTTCCTTCAGCAGTTCCAATAATAAATATGGAATTTTCATTCTCGTAAAACTGCGGTTAATAGTATAATATTTCCAAACACAAAGAACGAATTTTCTTTTGAAAATCAGCAAAAATATTTTTAAGAAATAAAATATTTTTATGAAGTTCATTGTAAAATAATGACTTGGAAAAATTCAAAGATGAAATAACTCTCTGAGAATAAAAGAATGTTTTTTAACAAGGTTCCTTTTGCAAACAATATTTTCTACCGAAATCGATAATTGGCATACGAGAAACCGAAATAAGTAGGAATATTTTTTTAAATTTGTTTTTTTGTGTTACGGAAACTTTACTTGAACAATACGATTGGTAAATAAAAGTAACAGGCAATACAAAGAAGTCCAAAGCCCAAACAAAACTATTATCGAAACGGTTTCTTAAACAATGCCTTGAAGAACTGGAAGAAACTCTTTTCCAAAAAGCCTTTCAAGAATATTATTTTTCTTCTATTTGCATATTCTTCTTTCTTTAAATGAATTTCGCTTGAACATTTCTTTAATGAGGAATCTTGGATGCACTGGTCTGTCTCGATATTTTAAATGCGAGTCAGTTTTTCTTAAGATCTTGTTCTTATAAACATAAGAAATGATCAACCCTTGACTCAAAATGACGTTTTGTGTCAATATTTTAAAACTTGAAGTACAGTGCTGCTGTCGTCTTTAAGAGGAATATGAAATTCTGTTTGACAATATGCTAGTTTTTATTATTTGATTTTTCGTTTTCTGTTGCAAAAATAAAATGGCTACATGAAAGAATATCTATGATTTTTTTTTTCGCATTTGAATGAAAAAGTCGTCTTTGTTTAGTTTACAACCCATTTTAAGTGTCATATATTTGTTGAATCAGATATTTCAAATGCCATATGATATAAAAAATCGAAAGTAAATATTTCATTTCAAAAATTTTGAATTAAATTGGAAGTTTTAAAACTATGTAGCGTATTCATTAAATATGTTTTTAAATGAAATCTTAAAAATTATTAATTTGTTTCTAAAATTAAACTGAAAATGTTTATTTTTTTTTTAAAATGTATTTGCTTTAAAATGAATCGAAAATTAAAATTATTTAAAAAAAAATTGCTTTTATTTTAATAAACTTGAAAATATTTGCACAAAATATTTAGTACACACACACAATTTTCATAGAAGTTATACATAAATCTAATTTTTTTGGATGTTTTTAGTACTATTTTATCTGCATCAATAATAAAGCAAAATATACTATTTTAATATAACGATCTTTTAAAACATTTTAAAAGGCTGACTTTCTAATATCTACAATAGCTTAAAAAATTTAACCTGTTAAAAATTGTCGACGAATAATAAAAAATGAAATATTTCTTATTTTGCTTTTCTAAAAAGGTCTAGAAATAATTTTTTAAAGGATAAAAATAATAATGAGCATAGCTCCTTCCTTGTCTAGTTATTTTTTAATTATAATAAATATTCATTGGATTTGTTTTTAAAAGAAATCTTAAAAAAAATGTCATCAAAGTTTTAATTTCATTTAAAAATTTATTTCTGAAATAAAACTGAAAATATTTATTTTTTTTAAAAGTTGTACTTGTTTTAAATCGAGTCGAAAATTAGAATTATTTTAAAAAATTCTTTTTATTTTAATAAATAGAAATTATTTGCACAAAATACTTAGTGCACACATCTTCACAGTAGTTATTTAAAAATCTCATTTTTTTAATGTTTTTAATACTATTTTGTATCAATCAATAATGAAGAATTATATAACAATCTATTTTAATATAACGATTTTTAAAACTTTTTAAATGGCTATCTTTTAAATATCAACAAAAGATTAAAAAAATTAATATGTTAAAAAAAATTAGGGACAAAAATAAAATTGAAGTATTTAATATTTTCTCATCTATATAGCTCCAGAAATTAATTCTTGAAGGAAAAACATGATAATGAGACTAATCTCTTCTCTGTCTAGTTATTTTTTTTTTATTTATAACAAATACATTCAATGGATATGTTTTTAAATGAAATCTTAAAAAATATCATTAAAAATTTAATTTAATTAAAAAATTCATTTGAAATAAAACTGAAAGTATTAAATAAAATAAAACAGAAAGTATTTTTTTTAAAGAATGTATTTGGTTTAAACTGAATCGAAAAACAAAATTATCTTCATAATTAAAAATAATTTACATAAAATACTTAGTATCTAGCTTATTTTTAAGTTTTAACCCCCCGAAAAAAAAAAATTTGTATTTCTCCCATCATTTATATATCTAATTTTTTTTAGTTGTGTTTAGTACTATTTTGCATCTATCCATAATAAAGCAAATCAAGCTATTTTTAAATAACTATAATTTTTGAATATATAGCTATAAATATTAACTACAGTACAAAGAAATGCTTAAGTTCTGTAATGAATTTTGACACAGATTCGATGAAAAAAATTATAATGTCTTTCAAATATCTACAATAGGTTAAAAATTTAATCTGTTAACCTAAAAAGCCCAGGAACAAAAAATGAAATATTTCATATTTTACTCTTCCAGAAACTTCTCAAAGTTATTTCCTGTAGGATAAACTAGATAATGAGGATAAATTCTCCCCTGCCTAGTTATTTTTTTTATTATAACAAATATATTCGTTGGATGTATTTTTAAATGAAATCTTAAAAAAAATATCATAAAAATTTTAATTTCATTTAAAAATTCATTTCTGAAGTAAAACTGAAAATATTCATTTTTTTAAAGAGTTTATTTGCTTTAAATTGAATCGAAAATTAGAATTATTTTAATAGTTAAAAGTTATTTTCACAAAATACTTAGTACACGCACAAAATTTTCCTACAGTTATTTTTTATATATCTAATTTTTTTAGGTGGTTTTAGTACTATTTTGTATCCATCAATAATAAAAAAAACTTTAATATTTTAATATAACGATCTTCTTAAAAAAACCTTTAAATGGATATATTTTAAATAACTATAAATTTTCAATATATTCCTATAAATATTAACTACAGTACAAAGATATGTTTAAGTTCTGTAATACATTTTTGACTCAGATTTGATAAAAAAAAAGTTGAAACTAACATCTTAATGATGAAATATAATCACACATATATATGTTATACTTTCAATACGAAATTGAAAACAATCACACTTATAAATGATTCTTTTATTTGAAATACGAAACTACAACAATATATGATAAGACATCGTAAATTATTCGATACCGACCTTCAATAATCATACAAACATTACATTTTTCAATAAGAAAATATGGCTTATGGTATGGCGATATTTAAAAATTTTCATTCGTTTAAACTATAATAAAACAATATAACTTTTCTTTTCCTTACGTTATAGAACTTGAGTAGGGGTTCACCTTTAGGTATTTTAGGCAGATCTATAGGTACTTCGATCAATTTAAGATTCCATTTCTGATATATATGTATACATATTTAAAGAACAGAAATACCTAGAATTTAAAATTTCCCATAGGACCAATATTATATATGTATATATATAACTGTTTGTGGGGAATTATGTAGGGAATCCTATGGAGAATATATATATGAGATATACAGAATATTTGAATATATATATATATATATATATCACTGGTGGCGAACATCCAGAGGTGAAAATCCCTGACATAGCTACCGGCAGAATATATTTGAAAATTTATTATGTTCACCTTTTATTTTCAGACAGTATGCTCCAACACATTTTTACATATATTGAATTCGTGTGTTTATCCTTTTTTGATCTGCCTCTACATTTTCTATTGTTTACTATTTTCTGTTTGAGTGCGTCTAATTATTTTAATGTTACGTCGCTGCAGATTATACGCATTTCAAATATTAAATAAATTAATTTCCAAAAATGGATATTATAAAAATATTTTGTGTTTTTTTTTAAGGTCCTAAACACGAAGGGCTGAAACCTGATGTGTAGCTGATTTATAAGAATTCCCATAATATGTAAATAATATGTATTATATAAGCATGGCAATTTTAATTGTAAGGAATTAGGAGTGAAATCAGGATAACCTTTCTGTGAAATTCATAAGATGCCTCAAAGGAGTTTTACAGTTTATAAATCATCAAATATACGCAAGGTAATGTGGAGCACTCATTTTCGAAAATTGATGAGAGTGGTTGAAACTAAATCCCTTTGTAATCATTTAAAGCCAAAGTATAGTTTCGTAATGATGTAGATCAGTAATATAAGATGCAAGATATGTTAGATAATACCTTTAAAGTCTGGAAATCATTAAAATAATTAAAATATAGATTAAATGTAGATTAAATAAGTAACGTCTTTGATAACCTTTTAAAAAAAGTAATAATAAATTATAAATACAAGAATAAAAAACATAATACTAGACGAATAAAACAACAGAAAAAAATTCAGATTCACAAGAAAACACTTATATTTATTTTAGTATTTTACAAATATCCATCATGGAATGTAAAAAAATTATTTGATTTATTTATATCAATTATTAGTATATTAGTAGTCTGAATGTTCGCACATAATATGTCTGTTTTCTTGTTTTAAATATTACTTTGTAACCTTGTATATTTAAATCATTTATTAATTTTTATTTCATGTATTTCAATAATATTATTTTATTTTTTTCAACATTTTTCTTTGTGTTTACATAATTTCAAACATCACAATATTTGGGAGCAATTTTTTTTAAATCAAATATTTAAAATTAAATAATTAATGTTTGGTTAACCGTGTACATGGTAAATAAAATTATTTTATGATTTTTTTTTTTAAATTTCGAAATAGGATCAATTGAAATAGGTTTCATAAATAACGAAATAAAATAAATAAAAAATAATATAGAATAATGAATAAATAGGATTCACAAATAATTTTGAATATGATTTTTGCTTGCAAAATTAATTCAAAAGATGTCCATGCGAGTATAAAAATATTCTGCTGTCCATTTCTTGGATTAAAACCGTTACATTATCAATGATATTTTTAAAAAAAATATAATTAATATAAAACCAAATATTAATTTAATGCAAAATAATTAATATAAAACCAAATATTAATTTAAAACAAAAATAATTAATATAAAACAAAATATTAATTTAAAACAAAATAATTAATCTAAAACAAAATATTAATTTAAAACAAAATAATTTTTTTGTAGAAACACTGAATAATTAAGTTAAAAATTTATTTGAAATTTCTTTTACAAAATATAAAATTATTTTTATATAATGACTAAATAAAATGGATATAAATAAATGATAAATCTTTTGTTTACGCTAAGCAAATCCTAATAAATGCAAGTTTATTTTGGTACTTTTTTAAAAATAGGAAATAAATAACCAATTAGTGGTTATTAGTTTTATATTTTTTTTATTAGTCACCAAATGAATATTTCTGACAATTAGGATTCAATATTAATATTATATTTTCTACATATAATTTATAACTGTTTCTATTTAACAAAGTTTCATTGCTTCTCTAAATTAGCCTAGGCCATTTGATGGTGGAACAGATGTTGCTGATAAAAAAATGAAAAAAAAATGATGAAAACCTTGTCCTAAAAAAACGTAATTAACAAGTTTTTTTTAACTGTTCTTGAAAAGAAAAAAATAACACTCTTCCGTCATTCATCTATATCCTAATTTTGGGTTCTTTCTGATTTTTTTCGGATCTTGCAAAGCTTTCATTATCACCTAAAAACATCTTTTGTGGGATAACACTAATATTTACAGTAATTCATGTCATTTTTATTATCTTCATCAAAGAATATTAACGAGGAAACAATATCCTTTGTCCATTAAAGATTAAAACATTCTATCAGAATATAATTATTGCTTTATAGTAACCAAGAGAATTTTCAAGAATTTTAATAAATAATAGATTTGGGGAAGTTCTTCTGAAAAATATTTCATATAAAAAATTTTAAGGATTCTTTTATTTTAAAGCAGATTAATAACTATTTTTGCAATTCTTAAGTTTTATTAAAGATCTAAGTGTCAGTCCATAGAAAATTATGTTTTTCGACATTTTATAACGGAAAAACCTAGTATAATTAAAGCATTCTAATTTAAGGTGTTCTTGCGACTCCTGAAATTGGAATAAATACATATTTCCTCTTTCGTATCTTTGGATGTATTTATCACACTTAAATCTAATATTTTCATGACCAGCGTGAAACTTGAGATAAAATAACCTTGCCTGATTTTGAACAGATACCTATGAAGTTGATATATTAACAATTAAGCCTCTTTTGACTGTAACCTTTAATATAATGTATCAATATAGCAAAATTCCAACAACAATTTTTAATATTAAATACACATATTTGTTATACAAAATATAACTATAATATCGATCATTTAAGAATAAAATAGTAATATGGTAAGAAAATATGTACTCTTCCAAATATTTTGCTTTGTTAGTAAGTTTTATAAAAAAAATATTTAAAAATATCCTCAATTTTAAAATATTTTAAATAAAATAAGTCAAGGTTTTGTGGTTAAACAGTCTTATCAATAATAATTTCTTATGGATAAGAAAAAAAATTATTCGTGAGCATCGACAAGTAATCATTGAATTCTATAAGACAATTATAATTAAAAAATATCCACAGATTTTCTTCTATTTTAAAGATTACTTTATAAATTGATTCGATATACACAATCTGCACAAAAATATTGCTGCAAAATTATATTAAATGCAGGGATAAAATATTTTAAAGAAAATTATGTCCATTTACAAATTAAAAAAAAAAAACATAGAAACGTTTCTTATTGTGATATTTTTTTCTTAATTGGTATTTTTATTAATACTATATTGTAGTTACAAAGCTAAGAAACGAATAATCGAATGTTAAAAATAATGATCGATACTTTTCTCTCCCCGAATATAACCAGTCGCTGATTGATATTTAATAAGTAACAGAATTAATAAAATTAATATATTGGCTAACGGACTTTTCTGTAAATACCATAATTTAACTTACAAAAATATATTTTTGTTTAAACTTTTAACTTGTAATTAAAAAGAAAAGAGAGAAAATTTAACTGTAAATCGATAATCAACTGGTAAGGCACTAAACTTAACCAAACTAAGTCACCATACTTAACTACTATTATTATCTTATTTCTTAAAATGCATGTAGTTTATAGATTCCAAAGAATTATTCAAAAATATATAAAAAAAACCTCCTGGTTTCCAATGAATTTAACATAATGTAATTCATTTTTTCTTCTTAAAAATATGCTGAAAACGACAAAGTTGTTCAAAAATTTTAACTGTTTTGGTACTATTTTTCATTTTATTACAAAAAGCATTTCAAACTAAAATTGATTTAAATTATTTTATTAATATTAACTATTTGACATTCGATTTTCATAGATTTTTGTAGCGTAATTTATATAATATTTATATTCAATGCTGAATTTAATATGATACTTCAAGAAAGCAGGGCTTTTTAGAACACACAATTTCTTTCTACTTCAGCGGGTAAAGAAGGCAAACACTTTGTTATAATAAATATATCTCAATAAAATGTGATTTAAATTCTGAAAGAAAGTGACTTTAATACATATATTAATGCATTTCATTCAATAGAAAAAATCCAGAAAATGGATTTTAAAAACATCAATATGTGAAGTTTAACGTATTTGTAAAATATGCTTAAGAAATATTTTATCTGAATTATATTACAAACTTGTATTTTTTATTGACAAATTAATCTATACTCGGTGAATAATTTTAAAATAAAATATGTTTTTAATTATTTCTGTATGCAACCTAATACAACCTAATAATACGTAAATACAATAATACATGTTTTCAATTTCATTACTTGTAGGTAGTAAACATTTTACCTTAAGAAGCAAATCAAACATTAAAAAAATTGTTAAAAGATGTATACATTTCTTGTAAATGTTATGTATATATATATACTGATTGAATTTCATACTGTGGACAAAAATAAATTTTTTAATGTATTTCAAAAACTTGATTTAATGTATAGTGTAATACAATTTTGCAAAACTGTGTTTAAAAAAAAGTTTTCCAGTAAATCGATTCCAAAAACTGTTCTGGCAGTAGACACTCCATTCAATCAAAGTTCACCGAAACCTTCTAAATCTTACGATAAATAAATTGAATTCAGAACTCTATATATGCCACAAGGAAACACCACATTTCTTTACTGAGATGGAATGGTGCTTTGAATAAATTTTGGCACTAGCTTCTTCTACATTTCTCTTGCTATTCAATACCAAACAAAAAACAAACAAGAAGAAGAAAAAAAAGTAACTTTATAAATTCCATTTATCAGATGTAAGATTACACCAAAATGTTAGGAGTAACGAATAAGTAAAAATAAAGGTTTCTTAAACAAGATCAAAGAGCATAGAGTATCTTGAGAGTAAATCAAAGCTACCCATAGTCCTCTGGGGCAAAAAGAAAAAAAAAAGAAAAAAGAAAAAAAGAAGAATCTCCAATGTCGAGATCTTCTTTGCTCGACTTTGTTCGTGTTTACCTAAAAGGAAGAAAAGCAGCTACTGTTTTAGTCTTGATTCCCTAGTACTTTTTGATGATTTTATTTCTCTCTTTGCAACAGAGGAATCAATAAAAAATTGATTCATGGAAGGAATTTTTTAAGTACTGCCGTAGGTCTTGTAGAATACTTCGTTTTTCTCTTTTTTTCATTGCCTTTATCAGAATTCACATCAAATTTCAAAGGATTTATTTATATTACCACCTTAAAGTTTTATTGGAGTATTAAATCTTTGGATTCACGGTACTAAATTCAATTTGTTGATATTTTGTACACGCAGACCGAAAGGTATTGAAGTAGAATTTTACTGATAATTATATATATTGTTTGAGAAATATATACATGTAATATTAAGACACAAATAAGTTAATTTTAAAAGATATTCGCCATTTTCTATGTGATAATATTTAGAATTTATATAACTATTTCAAAATCATTCTTTATATTAAATGCAAATATGCTATGGTCAATAAAATACATTAAGTGTCGCATTTTGTATAAATATATATAGAGAGATAATTTCCTGCAAATTCTTCAGTGGTTAATGATTCAAAGTCATATGCATATATGCGATATGACTTTTTCATATAACTAAATGAAGTTAAATTCCTTTCAATGTGATGCACAACGCATGCATTTTAAACATTGTAACTATAGAATAATCACGGAAAATATTTTGGAAAATTTGTTGATTTAAACATATTAGAAATATATATTTGTAAAAAAAATATTTCATATTTCTTTTTTATGTTAATTATGTTCTATTAATAACTTATTTTTTTATTTATATACTGTTTATAAACCTATCAATACAAAAGTTGAAATTTTTTTATCTTTTTAGAACATTACAGTATTAGCAGAATTTA
The DNA here is from genome assembly GCA_021605075.1 of Caerostris darwini. Taxonomy (NCBI): domain Eukaryota; kingdom Metazoa; phylum Arthropoda; class Arachnida; order Araneae; family Araneidae; genus Caerostris; species Caerostris darwini. The sequence continues at coordinate 126,538 of BPLQ01011831.1, forward strand.
TTTGCGCAGTATTTGAATTTAACAATTGAAATTCAAAGTAACTGATGATGTGGAAGTTTGCACATTGATTTTATCATTAAAATAGCCCAGTGTGTATTCCGACAAGCAAGTTATATATATATATATATTTTACGAGTTTGTGAACAAGTACGAAATATTCTTAAGGCAGACAGTTCAACCGATAGCTCTGAGAAGAGGAAATGCAGTGCTGTCTTCATAGATGCTAGCGGCCAAGGGCTTGTTGCGGCCGATGGATGGTGGCCAATTGGCTAGAGCTCTGCCATTTTGTACCACATGCTTCAGGTTTGAATCATGGCAGTGGTATGGATGTTTGTGGTTAGGAATCCATGTTAAACTGTAGGTCCTGGTCTAATTAGCCTAGAATATGCACAAAATGACAGTAGAGCGATAAGCAACCAAACATTAGATGTTAACACTGGAGACCGGGATGCTCGTATTATATTTTTGTGACATCAGTGATTGACAGTGACCACCGAAATGCTTAGTTTTTTATAAAGCAATTATCAGGCTTCACTGATTAATAGATCAATGATCATCACATAAATGCGCAATGACAGCTTCCATTGAACAAGTTGAATCATTGTATTATAATAAAGCAGTTTCTTCCAACAATTATACGGATAAATCGGAAAATTTGTATTATTAAAATTAATATTTCATTTAAATTAATATATAAATATTTTATGGATAAAATATATCATATTTAACAATTTAAATTGCCTATTTATGCTAATATGCATGTAATATAATGCATAAATATATATGCATGTAATATAATGCATATATATATATGCATGTAATTTATAAATTCTAATAAATATTTGAAGTTTCTGTTTAGCATTCAAAATAACTTTGTAAATTAATGTTTAGATTCGATTTAATTAAATTAATCCAATTAAGTAATTTACCTTACTTCCAGGAAACAACCGATTACGTCGAAGCTTCCCGAAATTAAATTCGATTAAATCGACAGAAATTATCTCACTAATTAACCCGGATAAACAATGCAATTTTCCTGCAGGAATCTTTACAGTGTATCAATAGGAACAATTACTTATTCAATTTTAAGTTATCCTTATCTACAGAGGACAATCAGTAGTTGAGCAACCTACTATAGGCTTCCATATCTAATCAACGACCTGCACTAATACCGATCAATGCTGGCGTTTTCCCAAAAGGATTTTTCCAACTTATCTGCTATAGATGCTGGAGACGTTCTTTATCGTTGGTATTGATTGTGGATATTGGATTGCACACACGTGTTTTGTGAGTTAGAAAGTATTGGAATATTTATACGTTATGCTCCTCTATGAGTTTTGATTCTGAACTCTCATTGCTTGGCTTGGTTACCACTCGGTCTGCAAAATCGAAATTGTAAATGTGGTTGTCTTGGTGGAATGTTGAGAAGGAAAATTGCGAATAATTTAATTTCCCTGGAGACGTGTAAAATATAGTTTTATTTTCTCATCAAACAACACTTGTTTTCAATTAAAAAAAGCAGAAAACTAATCATTGGAGTACTTTGAAATGAACAGAGTAATACATAAATTCTAGAAAGTTGTAATTTAATTGTTACATGAATCATCACAACAGGATACCTCAATAAACAAGCTAATGAAGTGATAAAATTAATATTCCTGGAGATATGTAAAATATAATTTTATTTTCTCATCAAACATCACTTGTTTTCAATTAAAAAAAGCGAAAAATTAGTCATTGGCTTACTTTGACATCAACATAATAAGACATAAATTCTAGAAAGTTGTTATTTAATTGATACATGAATCACCACAAGTCGACACTTGAATAAACAAGCTAATGAAGTGGTAAAAAAAATAGAAACCCATGATTATTATCACATTTTTATGAGAAAATATTACATAAGTTGTCTTGTAAAATTATGAAATACAAATAAAGTCCTTTTCATTGTCATCCATATTCATTGACTTTGAAATGAACATAGTAAATCATAAATTCTAGAAAATTGTTATTTAAATGCTATATGAATCATCATAAGACGATACTTGAATAAATACGCTAATGAATTGGTAAAGTAAAAAGAAAATCATATTGAGTATCACATTTTCATAAGAAAATATTATATAAGTTACCTTGCAAAATTATGAAATACAAATACGATCCTTTTTATTGTAATTCTTTATCATTGCTTTACTTTGAAATCAACATAGTAAGGTATAAATTCCAGAAAGCTGTTATTTAGATATTACAGGAATATCACAACACGATACCTCAATAAACAAGCTAATGAAGTTGTAAAAAAAAATGAAAACCATAATTATTATCTCATTTTCATAAGATATTACGTAAGTTATCTTGTAGAATTATCAAATACAAATAAGGTCCTTTTCATATTATGATGATTAGAATAGCATCAAATGATTTGTTAAATTTACGACATGATTGAACAGTTAGTTTTCTTTGCCTTGCTGTGTAGCATCACTTTTAAAAGATAAAATTAAAATCTTGAAAATTTCTAAGATTCCTTTTTCAAATAACAGTTCAATTAATGATAACTATCACTTGATTATTGCATTGCATTGCAATCATCAATATAATACATACTGGAATGCATGTGACAGTTTTTAATCATTGTCTATGGTGCGTTTCAATTAAGCATACCAAGGTCACCCCACCAATAGTCAATGAAGGGAGCACATTATTTTTTAAGAAGCAAAACAATAATAGATAGATCGGGAAAAATTGACATTAGGTATGAGAACTATCGATATGTAATGCTTACACACATAATCACAATCGTTATGAGTCTCATCGGTTTGAATGAAGGGGATTGCAACGGACCTCCCAAATCACTAATGGGCCTTTCTATAGCTAGCTGCTGCTATTACCCTCATACAAGTCAGACATTTATTTGTTACCCACATATTTCAGTGACATGATTTATCCATATTTCCTCTCCACTGTAGAGGTTATAATCCACGGACAATGCAAATTGTTGGTATTGATAAATAGTTCAATATAAATTGGTTTTGAAAGATGTCATAATAATAGAACACTATTAGATGCCCATTGAGTGAAAATATATATTCAATAGTTTAGTAATTACCATAAAGTTATAATATATTATGTTTTGAAAAGATAAAATTTAAATAATAAACATAAAATTTTTTTTGAAGGATATAATTTATTTGAATATAAATAGTAAGATATTTCAAAAGCTTAAAATGTCATGAAGCTAATATATTAGTATGTAATAAATAGAAAACATATATTTAATAACAATAAGCTAAAATATTAATTTTTTTATGTATTAACTTTTAATTAAGAACATCGTTACACAGTTGCATATAAAATATTTTTATGTTTGCATACAGAGAACTCTTACATTTGTGGTATTTTTCAATCTTTATAATTAATTTTAAAATTCAGTTAATTAACAAAATTTGTATGAATAATTGTTTGATCTACAAGTTTAGGTTCAATTTTTATCGAAATTTTCACTGACAGAATGATTAAATATGCAAATAATTGTATTTATCTATTAGAAATTTTTCTCTCACTTATTCAGTTGTATTTCTAACAAATGGTACTTATTAACTACCGATAGTTTTTTGAAAACAAGATTATATAAAGTTTAGGCTGTTGCCTTAGTGTACATATAAGACTTAGACTGTTGAGTACACACATTTTTATTTCTTAACAACACCAATGAAAGTAAAATTTAAAGGATCAGAAAATATAACATTGAAATATTTAATAGATACGATTTATATTATAAATTCTTTTATACATATTCAGATTAATTATTTAATTATGTTGGAGTGAAATGTTATTTAGACATTTTTCCAAAATCACTGCAATTCTTATAAAAACTTCAAATTTTTAACTACAACCTACATTAACTATATTAAATGTTTAATTTTGTAATTTAGAATTAATTACACTTCGTTAAACCTTTTTATGAATAATGTGAAAAGAATATCAAATCTATTTTTGATTCCGATTTTTATATTTTTCTGATTCTTAAATGTTATCTATTTTTATTAGTAATTTTTAGATACTATTATTCTTACCAAAAATATATATTACATTTTCATTAGTTAAAAAGGAATTACAATTAAAGAACAAGTTTAAGCCAAACATTTTCCATCATTATGTGATGGTCTTCTCGTAGTGTCAAAAATATATGCTTACCTTCAACGATAAGTTCGATCTGCACAGAATCTTCACCCATCGTGTTGCTTACATGACAGACATATCTTCCACTGTCTGAGGAAAGAGTCTTGTGGAATACCAATACGCCGCCATCCTGTCTTGCAGAAGAAGTCATTTGCAATGCAACAGGTTGATTACCGACAAGCTTGTGCCAGCGGTATCGGGGAACAGGGTAGCCTTGTGCGATGCATGCAAGGGTGGTTTTCTGTCCAATCGGTGCGTTGACTATGCTTGAGCGCTGCATTATTCTTGGTGGCTGAGCATGGTGGGGATCTGAAATAGAATGAATACAGAACTAATTAAAAACATAAAACATGACCATCATGAATAAGTATCTATCATCCACTAAGGTGCTTATTTATTGACTGAAATGCGATTAATGAACGGGACAGTAAAAGAAACATTAAAATAAAATCTATTTAAATTTGCCGATCCATACTTAATGCACATATTGTATTTTATTGTATTATTATCTGTAGTTAATATTGTATTGATTTTTCTCGAAAAAATTTATATTTCTTAGAAAATGTTTCATGTGAGATTTTATTTTGTTTACAAAATTATTTTCTGGTTCAAAGTTATGAGTTAACTTTAATATTTAAATTATAGAGAGAGAAATCATATAATATTTTCTTTAAAACCATTTCTACAAAAAAAAAAAAAAAAAAAAATCTCAATCTTTATGTCCAGAGTTTTCATGAACTAACATGTTATTTTAAGTTGTTTAAAAATAAAAAATAAATCTACTTAAATAAAATACTTTTAATTAAATTTTTAGACTATGTGCTCTGCACATTGCAAATTTTAATTTTAAAATCCTAGCCTTAGAAAAATGCATTTAAATATTTTCACTATTTTTTTTCACTGTCGATATGCTTTCATAATGTACAAATTTATGATTCTCCATGTTTTTAAAATTAGGAATTACAAATTTCTGCATTTTTATCCTGGAAGAAAATGCTACCCACCTGTTACGATAATTCTTGAGTAGTTCGTGCTCACTTTCTTTTCTCTTGTAATAGTATTTTCAGTGTGGCATCTGAAGCTAAATGGATTTACGTGGTCGCTTGTGTCTTGAATGTACAAGTCTCCATTTTCAAGCATGCCATATTTGTCTGCAAAGATATGATCAAAAGGAAATATGTATTCTTAAGAAAGAATATTACAATAATTTAGAGTGAGAATTTTGAATCAATTTAAAAAATACAAAATATTTTAGATAGTCCATGTTAGAAATTAATTTCGAATAAAATTATTGATGCTATTATTTAAAAAAAAATGGAAATATACAAATTTTTTTACAATTGTAAAATAGCGCTTTGTTATCAAACATGACGGGAGACAACGATACAAAGTGGAAAAATTTGTGGATTTATAAGGTTTCTGGGACATTTAAAAATATATATACAGTTTGAATACAGCTAGAAAAAATACAGCTACAAAATGCAGTAAGTAGAGAGAATAGTACAGTAATTTATTTTGGTATGATTTATAATTTTTTTAAGAAGATTATTCACGAAATTAATTTCATTATTGATAAATTTGTTCATTCATATAAATTATATATACTACATTTGTTTTTATATTTTATTTAAATATTTTATTGAATAATATGTTATTATGTAATCATTGTTATGAGGTGACAGATGTTTAACATATAATAAGCAAATATTACTACATATATATACATACGTACATATATATATATATATATATATATATATATATATATATATATACGGTCAAGAAAAGTTCACTTTTTATTTTTAAAATGTTAAGAAATGGCATCTGGAGATACACTTTTTCTTTTTATATTTATATCCATGAAGTTTTTATTTTCCTTCATGAGAGCACCCATGAAAGAAAAGTGTTACATAAATTGATCAAATAAATAATATAATTAAACATTTTCAACAAATGCTTTCTAAATGTCAGTTTAAATCTTCTTAATATACTCTGTTACTTTTTAAAGAAAAATATAATGCAAAATATTAAACAATGTATTTGCATTTATATTTAAAACAAAATGAATTCATAACGCCTTAACATATGTAATACATATATATCTTCATACATTTGGATAGTTACGAAATATGAAAAGTTTTAATCTGCATATAAATAATTCCTACTGTTTCTGAAGCTGTGATGAAAGTAAATAATTAAATAATTGAATTATTAATTGACGAATATAAACACTTACCGCTTGCTAAATGTGGGGTAATCATAAATCCATCAATCCTTTCCCATGAAGTTACCCTGACATAATCAGCAACAGAACTTGGTATTGGACATCGAAGAACTGCCATATTGCCTCGAAGGACAAATTCATCGAATAAACGTACCTCGTAATTTTGGAGGACAACTGAAAAAAATATACATTAGGATAATGATTATTTTAAAAATGTTAAATTTTCATATAGTTATACAAATGAAGTTCGCATAAATATAAATTTTGAGTATAATATTAAATGTTTTGCTTTAGATCAATAATGTAACATACATAGGAAAAAATGTATATCATTTAATTAAAATTGCATTATAAGAAACGCCTTTTATTTCATGATATTAGTCTTCTCAGAACGATTATGTAATGTATGCTATTATGAATGTTATGTATGAATAAATGTTTATGACTATAACTTATTTTATTCACTTTATTATTAATTTATTTTATTAGTATGCACAAACTTTATTTTAATCATAATAAGGCTAATTAAGCCCTACCCATAACACTTTTTTTCCACATTATTGGTTTATTATATTAGAGTTTTAATGTAAAAAAATATATGTTTTTTATAATGAAACTTTAATATAAAATAAAATATAACTTGCATTATAACAATATTATATAATGGAATTTATTGTCTGCAGAAAAAAATTTCAGTGGTTTTTGGCACACAATTTGTCGTGCGAGAAGAAGACTGAACACTTCCATCAAGCAATCTTATTTTAAATGCAAAGCTCTTTTATGGAACGTCAAAATTGCCATCAAATTTTAACGCTTTTGAAACTTGGGATTGCAAGCCACGCCAAAGAAAGATTTGAATGCTTGTCTTCCTGTTCACAATATTTGAGGTAAATAAGTATTATGTCAAGCATAATGTACGTTTCTTTGTACTCTTATTCATATTTTCTTATTTTTCTTCTTTTTTTATGTTATAAATAATTAATGGTAATAATTTATAATATAAATATTCTCCAGTCTGCAATTACAATTCGAAATTGAATAATAAAACAACCATTCGAATTATAATAACAATTTGAATTCAAATGTAAATAATTGTCATCCTAGAATAATTATCATGCAAGGCAAGAATAATTGATTTGTAAGGTAAGAATTTATTATATATCATTTCTAAATGAATGTATCAATGTTTATGTGTTGACTTTTTAATCTGCTGCAACTTTGCGCCAAATGATGTTATTAAAAATTAAACTTTTGAAACAATGTAACCTAGTTTTGTGAAATGTCAAAATTGCCATCAAATTTTGACTCTTGTGACTGCAAGGCAATCCCCACAGAAAGATTTGTCCTATTCACAACATTCGTGACAAATAAGTATTATGTCCAGAATGATTTGAATTGCTTTTTACTTTTATGCTCATATTAAAAATTATTTATAAAATAAATGTTCCCCAACTTAAAATAACAATTTTAAAATAAATAATAAATCAAGAATTGGAATTCTAATATAAATGATATCCGATCTAGAATAATTAACATGCAAGTAAGAATGACTAATTGACTTGCACGGTAAGAATTTATTGTAGTCCATTACAAAATGAAATATTAAAGCTGCTGCAACTTTGCTGCAAGTAATATTATTAAAAAATGCAAGTAATATTATAAATTACTATTCTGTTAGAAAGATTTGAATCTTTGTGTTTCTGTTCACAGCATTCAAGATAAATAAGTAATATATAGAGAATAATTTACATTTTTTTTTTACTTTTATATCCTTACATAATTTATAATAGAAATATTTTTCTACCTACACTAATAATTCGAAATTGAATAATAGAACAACAATTCGAATTCAAATATAAATAATATCACACCTAGAATAATTAATATGCGAGGTAAGAATAATTTACTTGCAAGGTAAGAATTTATTATATACCATTACAAAATGAATGTATAAAATTGTATGCATAAATGTTTATGTTATATGTTAAAAAATTATATAATATTAGTAAAAACTGTATAACATTCCTTTTAACATTCTTATATATAACACTTTTGAAATAATATAACATTCTTGTGTATTTTATGGCTTGGTGCAATTTAAAGAAACCATAAATATAAATAATTGTCATTTTCATCAGTTACAAAGCGAATATAAATTGTAGCTTAATTTAATAATAAAGTAATGATATAAATTATATTATTAATATAAATTATATCTAAAACCGTTTTTATCAAACTACATATTTACATTCTTTCATTTCTATATTTTAAAAGTTTAACATATTTTTTAAAAATATAACATAGATCTTTTCACTCTCTGTTTACTTTAAAAAATAGATGGGAATAATATAACTAAACTGAAAATGTATAGCATTTATTCATGAAGCAAATATTACAGCACATCGTCGTTTACTTTACCACTATCTTACCATTTAAGATCAACATCGATTTTCCTATTTCTGTCCAAAACTCATTTATACTGTTAGAATTAAATTCCTGTTAGGGCGTCTTCGAAGAATTACATCAAAAACGAACTCAAATCCAATATATTTGTACAAATACATATTCAATACCAGAAACGAAATTGCGTTTATATTTGATATCAGCAGCGTAAATCTCTTGGGAAGCAGCGGAGTGAATGGAGAGCATTCATATTCATGAAAGATTGGCGTTTCTGACTGGTGATATTTATTTAGTGTTCATTACGACTTCATACTCATCCAAGCAGGTAGATAATCAGAAGAGCTTCACAGAAATTGTCATCGCACCGCAATCATAAACTATTCGCAATCTCTAAAATAACTGGTGAATATTAGGTGTAAGAGTCTTCACTCATTATAATGTGGTTATAGCATTTAAAATAATGTTTATATAAATAATAAATGATGCGTAGGTTTGGTTTGTAGAATACATTTCTTTAAGGTTTAGCTGATTTAATTAAAAATGTAATGGTACCAGAATTATGGTAAATCATTTGCTCTGTCTAAAATTGTTTTTGATTGTTTGATATTAGAATTTTGACAATGAGATAATATATTTATATATAAATATATAATTATATTTCACGCGTATATAGTGTATTTAAAACTTATCTGAGATAAAATAAAATAACTTTAGTTGGAAATTTTCCAAGCCAAAATGGAATTCAAATATATATTTAAAGTTTTGTAAACATATCTTAATGATCTAATATGATTTAATGTAGATAAAGGGTTCAATATCATAAAGTATAAGTAGAAACTTAAAAATTACACAGTTATATTTTTTTAAAAATGTAAAGTAAGTATCATATATAGTTTGATATAAAATGATTCTAATTAAAAAAGATTATAAAATGATTATTATTTAAAATATTATGATCATAAATTATATCTAAAACTCCTTGTATCAAACTGCATATTTATATTCTTTCATTTCTATATTTATTGAAATCAAAAGTTTAACATATTTTTTAAAAACAAAACATATGTCCTTTTACTTTCTATTTACTATAAAATTAGATGGTAAGAATATAAATAAAATGAAAATGTATAGCATTTATTCATGAAGCAAATATTTAAGAGAATCGTCGTTTTCTTTATCACTATCTTACCATCTATGATCAACATCGATTTTCCTATCTCTGCCCAAAACTCATTTAAACTCTTTGAATTAAGTTCCTGTCACTGCGTCTACGAAGAATTACATCAAAAACAAACTCAATCCCAATATATTTGTACAAATACTTACTCAATACCAGAATCGCAATTGCGTTTATATTTGATATCTGCAGCGTAAATCTCTTTGGAAGCAGCGGAGTGAATGGAGAGCATTCATATTCATGAAAGATTGGCGTTTCTGAGTGGCGATATTTATTTAGTGTTCATTACGACTTCATACTCATACAAGCAGGTAGATAATCAGAAGGATTTCAGAGAAATTGCCATCGTACCGCAATGTTAACGATAAATTATTCGCAATCTCTTAAATAGCTGGTGAATATTAGGTATAAGAGTCTTGACTCATTAAAATGAGGATATAACATTTAAAATAACGTTTATATAAATAAGAATATATTACTTTAAAACTGCATAGAATTAGTAGAATTTTGTAAAATATATTTCATTAAAACTTAGTTAATTACTTAAAAATTTTCTGATACCGGATTTATGGTAAATCATGTGCTCTGTCTAAAATTGCTATTGATGTATTTGATATGAGTATGTCGAAATTTGACTCAAAGGAAATCTTGACTCTTGAAGTAATTTTATTGCTTTTTTATTATAAACACAGTCTCGGTTATACATTATACTTATATATATATAATTATATCTCTCGCTTATATAGTATAATTAAAACGTATGAGAGATAAAATAAAATAACTTCAGTTAGAAATCTTTCAAGCCAAAAAGGAATTTATTAATATGCATTTGAATTCATGAATATGTCTTAATGTTTTAATGTGAATTTATGTATATAAAGGGTTCATTATCATATTTTATGTGCTTACGTGTCAAAATGGACAGTTATATTTCATTAAACATTAACATTAACATTTACTTTAATACTTATATTTTAATAACATACTACACTTTGTTAAACATAACTTATTGATTCAATGTGATTTTATGTAGATAAAGGGTTCATTATCGTAATTTATGTGTAGACGCGTAAAAAATTGAAAAAAAATATAAAATAAGTATCATATACATTTAAAATGTAAAAAAATTAATCATTAATCTTTATACAAAAATTAATGGTTTTTATAGTTTTGGAAAAAATTAATACACATGAAAATTTACTTTTCTAAGTTCAACACAAAAAAGTTTATTTTTAACTAATATTGTTAGAAAAATTAATAAACAACCTCTTAGTGATAGGGTTCACATTAAAGTTTGATAAATTACTTTGACGAAGAATTTGACACATAGATGAAGTATATAAAAAAATATTAGTAGTATATAACTTAATTATTACTAGTATATAAATTAATCATTACTAGTATATAAAGTAATTACTACTAGTATATAAATTTAATATTATAAATTAAAATATTAAAACACGTATTATAATTTTTTGCAATATTATCCAATGTACATATAGAATTTAGACATACATGAGGTAGAAATGCTATTTAATTTTTTTTTTAATTTAGCAAACACACTTTGGTCTTATAAATTCAATTTATTTCGACAAAACATACTGTCTAGCAATAAACGCAAGCATTCTTCATTCTATATTTATTATAATGAAATGTTTAATATATCTTTAAAAACATAAAATATGTCTAATCACACACTTTTTCCTCCAAAAAAGAGATGGTAAGAATATAAATAAAATGAAAATGTATGACATTTATTCATGAAGCAAATATTAAATCGCATCGTCGTTTTCTTCATCAATATCTTACCATTTATGATCAGCATCGATTTTCCTATCTCTGCCCAAAACTCATTTAAACTGTTTGAATTAAGTTCCTGTCATTACGTCTTCGAAGAATTACATCAAAAACGAACCCAATCCCAATATATTTGTACAAATACTTATTCAATACCAGAAACGAAATTGCGTTTATCTTTGATATCAGCAGCGTAAATCTCTTTGGAAGCAGCGGAGTGAATGGAGAGCATTCATATTCATGAAAGATTGGCGTTTCTGACTGGTGATATTTATTTAGTGTTCATTACGACTTCATACTCATCCAAGCAGGTGGATAATCAGAAGGGCTTCAGAGAAATTGGCGTCGTACCGCAATGCTAATGATAAATTATCTGCAATCTCTAAAATAGCTGGTGAATATTAGGTATAAGAATCTTGACTCATTAAAATGGGGTTATAACATTTAAAAAAATGTTTATATAAAACTTTTATAAATAATAAAAGCTGCGTAGTTTTATGGAATATATTTCTTTAAAACTTAGCTGATTTAATTAAAAATTTTATAATACCGGAATTATGGTACATCATTTACGCTGTCTAAAATTGCTATTGATTATTTGATATGAGAATTTTTATTCAAATGAAACATTATGTTTATATATAAATATATAATTATATATCTGGCTTATATAGTGTATTTAAAACTTATCTGATATAAAATAAAATATCTCTAGTTGAAAATTTTTCAATCGAAAAGGGAATTCAGATATATATTTAAAGTAGCAAACACATTTTAATGATTTAATGTGATTTTATGTATAGAAAGGGTTCATTATCATATCTTATGTGTACACATGTCCAAATTGCCCATTTATATTTCATTAAACATGAACGTTAACAATAATAGTTATATTTTATTAAACATACTATACTTTATTGAACATATATTTATGATTCAATGCGATTTTATGTAGATTTCGTTATCTTATTTTAAATGTAGATGTGTAAATATTGCAGAATTATATTTTTTATAAAACATAAAATAAGTATCATATGGTATTAATAAAAAATCATCATAAATTTTTTATATAAAATTTAATTGTTTTTATAGTAAGAAATGAATTCATGCATATGAAAATTTACTTTTATAAGTTAATTCAATACAAAAAAAGTTTATTTTGATCTAATACTTTTAGTTAAATTAATAGACAACCACTTACTAATAGAGTTCACAGTAAAGTTTGATAAATTACTGTGGAGAAGAACTGGACACATCGATGAAGTATATAAATTAATTATTAATAGTATATAAATTCAATATTATAAATTAAAATATTAATTGTTTTGCAATGTAAAATATATAGGAAGAATATAACTGAAATGAAAATTAATGATATTTATTCATGAGGCAAATATTAAATCGCATCGTCGTTTTCTTTATCACTATCTTACCATTTAAGATCAACATCGATTTTCCTATCTCTGTCCAAAACTCATTTAAAAGTTTGAATTAAGTTCCTGTCATTGCGTCTTCGAAGAATTACATCAAAAATGAACTTAATCCCAATATATTTGTACAAATACTTACTCAATACCAGAATCGCAATTGCGTTTATATTTGATATCAGCAGCGTAAATCTCTTTGGAAGCAGTGAGAGTGAATGGAGAGCATTCATATTCATGAAAGATTGGCGTTTCTGACTGGCGATATTTATTTAGTGTTCATTACGACTTCATACTCATCCAATCAGGTAGATAATCAGAAGGGCTTCACAGAAATTGCCACCGTACCACAATGCTAATGATAAATTATTTGCAATCTCTAAAATAGCTGGTGAATATTAGTTAGATGAGTCTGGGCTTCATTAAAATGGGTTATAACATTTAAAATAATGTTTATATAAATAACAAATGCTGCGTAGTTTTATAGAATGTATTTCTTTAAAGCTTAGCTGATTTAATTAAAAATTTCATGATACCGGAGTTACTCGTATGATGAATCATTTGCGCCGTCTAAAATTGATATTGAGTATTTGATATGAGAATTTTAACTCAAATGAAATCATGATTTATTGAATGAATGAAATGAATTCATTTTATTGCATTTTTCAATATAAACACAGTCTCGCTTATATATTATATCTATAAGTATGTAATTATATTTCTGGCTTATATAATATGTTTAAAACTTATCTGAGATAAAATAAAATAACTTTAGTTGGAAATTTTTCAAGCTAAAATAGAATTCAGATATTTGTTTAAAGTCGTAAACATATCTTAACAATTCAATTTGATTTTGTGTAGACAAAGGGTTCATTAACATATTCTATATGTATACGTGTAAAAATTGAATAGATATATCTTACATTAGCATTAACAATAACAGTTATACTTTATTAAACATACCTTAATATTTGAAATTGATTTTATGCAGATAAAGAGTTCATTATCATAATTTATATTTAGACACGTAAAAATTTAAAGTTATATTTTTAATAAAAAACAAAATAAGTATAATATTTAAAATGCAAAAAAAAAACCCATTCATCTTGGTTTAAAACCTAATTGTTTTTATAATTAGGAATGAATAAATACGTACAAAAATTTCATTTTGTAATTTAGTTGAATACAAAAAGCTTTAATTTGATTTAATGTTGTTAGTGAAATTAATCAACAACCACTTACTAATAGGGTTCACCTTGAAGTTTGATAAATTACTATGACGGCAAACTTGATATATCGAGGAAGTATATAAATTAATTATTATTAGTATATAAACTCAATATTATAAATTAGAATATTAAAAAAAAACATTATAATTGTTTTTCAACGTAAAATATATAATTAGAATATAACTGAAAGGAAAATGTATGTCATTTATTCAAAGCAAATATTATAGGGTATCGTCGTTTTTTTACCACCATCTTACCATTTATGATCAACATCGATTTTCCTATCTCTGACGAAAACTCATTTAAACTGTTTGAATTAATTACCTGTCACCGCGTCTTCGAAGAATTACATCAAAAACGAACCCAATTCCAATATATTTGTACAAATACTTACTCAATACCGGAATCGCAATTGCGTTAATCTTTGATATCAGCAGCGTAAATCTCTTTGGAAGCAGCGGAGTGAATGGAGAGTATTCATATTCATGAAAGAGTGGCGTTTCTGACTGGTGATATTTACTTAGTGTTCATTACGACTTCATACTCACCCAAGCAGGTAGATAATCAGAAGGGCTCCACAGAAATTGTCATCGTACCACAATGTTCGTGATAAATTATTCGCAATTTCTAAAATAGCTAATGAATATTAGGTATGAGAGTCTTGACTCATTAAAATTTAAAATAATGTTTATATAAATAATAAATGCTGCGTAGGTTTGCAGAATATATTTTTTTAAGGCCTAGCTGATTTAATTAAAAAATTCCATAGTATCGGTATTATGGTGAATCATTTGCGGTGTCTAAAATTGTTATTGGTATTTGATATGAGAATTTTGACTCAAATAAAATATTGAATCTTGAAGTAATCTGATTGCTTTTTCATTATAAACACAGTCTCGGTTATATATTATATTTATACGTATATAATTATATTTCTGGCTTATATAATATGTTTAAAACTTATCTGAGATAAAATAAAACAACTTTAGTTGGAAAATGTTTAACCAAAATGGAGTTCATAAATATATATTTAAAATAACATATATTCAATGTGATTTTTTTAGATAAAAGGTTCATTAACATATTTTATACGTAATCAGTTAAAATTACATTGTTAACTAATATTTTTATACGTAAGGGTTCATTAAAGTTTGAAAATTACATTGAATTTGTATCTAATATTATTAGTATATAAAGTGTTGTTTGTTGTTTCTTATCCCACTTAATCAACAACCACTATGGACTATGATTGAAGGGGAAGGCAGTTCTGTTGTGATGGAGCATTAAAGTTTGATTAAATTACAAACATCCATGGACTCGAACGAAACCTGTTAGACACTGCCATTCAGGTATCGAAGGGCACGCAGTGTTCCCAGGTGGTCACCCAAATTAATTGATTGATTAACCGGTATATATATTCAGCATTACGGCCGTTGGCTATAGTATATAAAGTAAAATAAATATTATAATTATTCCACTGTTATCCAATGTACATGGGATTTAGAATTTAGTTGAAATGATATTCATTTTTTTTAAATAAGCAAACAAATTATATTCTTATTTATTCACATTTTTTCGTCAAAAAATACTTTGTAAAAATAAACGCAGTTTAATATAATGTATTTTACAAAATAAGCATTTTAAAAGTTTCAAAGTTAATATTGTGAATTATTTTTTAAACTGGATAAACAATTGATCGCTTTGAATAGCAATTTTTTTAAACATTAAATATCATTGTAAACTATTTTAGTTAGCTGTCACCTTTAAAATGACGAAAACTAAAAAAAAATCTTAATATCAACTGCGTATATCTAAATGTTCATGTAAAAAAATTTAAATAAGTAACTTATTATAATAGCATAAACTGTACACTTAAAAAAAATTATAATTTAAATTTACCTTATTTTATAAGATTAATTATAGCTAAACAAAAAAAAAAAAAAAAAAAAAAAAAAAATTTAGGAACTAGAAAACTTTTCCCAAATTTATTTTTAGTTGTGTTCGAAATGCGTCAAAAATATATGCTAAAATTATTTTACATTACTATTTCAAAATTATAGATATAATAATTTAAATTCGTGAGAAATTTGTCAATAGCTTATTTTCGTTCTTAATTTTCTTTCATTAAAATTTTAAATTATACTTTTTTAGAACTTGTTATTTAACTAATCGCATTTACTAATACTGATTTACTGATAATGATTATTTTTATAATTTACACTCGTAATTTAATCACTTAAATAATCTAATTAATATTTGCTGAATGAAAAATACATAAAATAATTTTTTAAAAATATTTTTTTTCTTCTTAAAAATCTTTAATTAAATATTATAAACATTTTGCAGATATTTTTAAGGATTATATTTTACTTCAAAATATTTCATGAATGAGAAATTTTAATCTCTTACAATACATCTCTGCTATTAAACTTTTTATAATAATTATTTCTTACTTTTTATCGTAAAGAAGTATGATACTTAGTTATTAGTTAAGTGAAGTTTAGGTTCAATGTCAGTTATGTTTAATTAGTACGTAATATCAAAATCATATGCTTTCGTTTGTAATCTAAATTGTTTTGGTTTTTTTTTTCTCTCTTAATTATTTTTAAAAATTTCTTTAATTAAATAAGTTTCTTTAATTTCAATCTCATATTTCATGATACATCTCCTGTTACCAAGGTTTTTATTATCTGTATTTCTTAATTTTTATCTTAAAGATGTATGATGTTTAGTTATTAATTAAGTCAAGTTTAGGTTTAACGCCAGTTATGTTTAATTAGTAGGAAATATCAAAAATCTTATCCTTTTATGTGTCATCTAAACTGTTTTGACTTTCTACAAAACCTTAAATACTACTTACAGATTTACTACCTTACTACTATACGACTGACTACTTATCTTACAAATTTCTACATTACCTTAAAGATTGCAGTTCGTATTTATACAATCTTTTATGCGATACAGAAACTTAACACGATTTAGATAACAAATGAAAGCTTATGATTTTGATATAGCAATACCTTAAGTTATAAAAAGAGTACGAAGGTGCGTATAAATACACAGTTTTAGATGTAGAAGTATAAATTCTGTTACCAATGTCCAAAGAGAGGAACACATATCTAGAGTAGCTACATTCATGTTTAAGAATTTCATAAGCTTGAAAGATATGGCTCTTTGCCAAATTCTTTCACTTTCAAAGTAGGCCTTTTTTTGTGTAAAAATAGAAAAATGTATAAGGAGATTCTATTTCATGATTTTTATTGAGAATACATTATTTTTCCATCAATAAAATTAAGCACTAAATCAGGATTCTATACTTCTGATAATGTATTATATACTAAATGTGATGGTGGATTTCATAAATTATATAAAAATGTCCCAATAATATACGTTATTTAACCTGAGGAAAACCTATTAATATTATCAGAATACGAATCTTTCTTATCATTAAAAAAATATTCTTCATAAATTATTTGATAGAAGAAAAAAATTACATCAATAAAAAATGTTTCGTAGACCTCCTAATATATATTTAAATATAAGATAAAAAAGCCTTTTAATTATTATGTTCTTAATACAGAGAATTAATTTTTGTCCTAGTATGTATTATTAAATTAATACCGTAAATGTAATTTTTTCACTTACGAATTCCACAGTTTACATGAAATTAATTATCTGTTTCTTGTAATTAAATAAACCACGCACATATAGTCAAGATATGTAATTATTAAATTAAATCTAGTTGATTAAAAGATTATACCGAAAAAAAGATGAGTTATATAAAAAATAAAAGTTATTACCGAATAATATATTTCAAATCTTATTGCATATAAATTACGGTAGTATTTCTTTTTTAAAGGAAAAGAGGCAAATATGAAAAAACACATATTTTTCCATATTTTTCTTTTCTTTCCAATGGTTTTATATAATAGAGAGTTTTTGCATACCGTACGTTAGTTGCCGTAGGACGTCCGTTAGCTTTTCCTCCCTAGCGCGCATACTCATAGGAAACATAATTTCCTCTGAGCATGCGCGCTAGGGAGAAAAAGGCTAATGGACGTCCTACGGTAACAAACGTATGGTATGCAAAAACTCTCTATTATAACGTTTTTTTTCCCCTTATGAAATAAATTTTAACAAATAAAAAAAAATTCCATTTTAGATTTTTTTTTCTTTCTTTTTCTAATTTTATAAAAAATAATATTGAAATAGGTAATATAATTCATGTTTCTCTTTAGCATGATTTTTTTCCTTATGGCATTTATTATGATTTATATATAATAATTATTTAATATTTATTAACAGATCTATCTGTTCTTGTTTTCTGTCAAGTTTTCTGCATTAAGTACATAAAAATAAAAGAAACGTGGAACACATTTCATAAAAATAACTGTGGAAATATATATATATATATCATTTTGAGCTAAATTTATTTTGACACAAAAAATCTGCAGCTCAATGCTAATTAAAACTATTATATTCATTTAGAAAGAAAGGAGGCTCTGAATATATCTAATAAATATACCTATAATATGCCATATAAATTTTTTAACAAAATAAATATTTAAACTACATAATTTTCATGCATATCTTCATAATTAGACTTCACAATTTACAAGTAGCAAATGCATATAAAACTAAAAAAATCAAGCTAATTATCCTAGTAGGTTCAACGAAAATTCATCAACATGGAATTTTAGATATCATTATAATAATTGTGCTATTTATATATTATAATACTGAGTAAATTATGTAGAAATAAATTAAATACAAGTTAATGATATAATGAAAATTTAAATCTCATTTTAGATATTATTTTTTACTTAATATGTTATCTATATTAACTGCTATACTACTACTATTACACTAAATATTTGGTTCGAACCGAAAGATACTTTGTCAATGTCGTGTATTTCCGTGATATATTTGTAAGATGGAATGTTATTCAGTAGGACTGTAAAGGAGCGTAGAAAATTGAAAACATTCCAGATGTCATCCTAGTGAGTATTCTTTAATAATGCGAGGATTCAAAATAGGAGCAATATAGCTGGTTTTTGCTCGTGTCCAATGTAAAACGCTAAATCTGCTAGGTATCTGACTTTTTGCGGAAAATTACCTTAGACCTAGCATTAAAAAACTAGAATTTATAATATTATAATTAGAATATTCGATATGTGTATTTTGTGTTTTGAATTCTAATCGAAAATATCTAATACTAACTTTAAAAATTAACTATATGCTGTTCAAACAAATCATATATATATATATATATATATAAATTTTTAAGATTTTAAGACCATATACTGAAAAATATAGAATATTTGAATATATATTTAATAATTCGTAAATTTTACAAAATATAAAAAAATTAAATTTTTTACACCTTAGCATATAAAAAGTATATAATTAGTAAGAACATAAATTGAGGCCCCTTACAAACAAAAAAAAAAATAATAAAATAATAAAAAATAAAAAAAAATAAAAAAATAATAAATGTTTTTAAAATTTAGTTATTTTTTAAATTTTTTTTTTAAAATTTAAAATTATGGAAATTTACTGAATTGGAGAAGTAAAATTTTATAACCAATATAGTTTCATACAAATAGTCAAGTATAGCAAGCCCAAATGATCTTGCGGGCCACTTTGGAAATGCATTTTAACTCCGCGGGCCGCATATAAAATTTTGTATCCCCATATTAGATTAAGACCCATTATAGACATTTTTTAGTAGTGAAAAATTGAAACATAATGAGCTATTTTTTTGTGCTTACTTTTATTCTTGCAAGTAAACACATATAATAAAACACATATAACATTGTAAAGAAATATTTAACAAAAGGAAATATAAAAAATATCTCACGGGACCGGGAAAATATTCAAGGATGGGAAGCCTGTTGGCTACTCCTGATCTAAGTGATACAATTTTAAGACAAAAACAATTATAAAATCAACGAAAATTAACTTAAAAATGTATTTTTAATTTTTTTTTTAAAAAAACAGAATTTATTTTCGAAACTTTTATTATTCAAATAGTGAACTAAAACTTATGATAAAAACAAAATTAATTGAAGAAATCTACGCAACTATCTCCAAATGTAAATTCACTGCAATTATAAGAGAGATAAAATAATATATTGATAACTGTATTGCGTTCAAGTATAACGTAAAATACAAAAGGAATAAAAAAATCAATAATAAATATTATTATATCCCAATGTGTATAGATAAACAAATTTGAGTTAATTAAAATCAATATTTTTCAATAATTTTTTGTAATGGTAAATTGGAGTTACCTAGAAGTGAGGAAAATCCGAAATAATATATTTTGGGAAGATAAAGTAATGAAGTTCTGCTATAAAGAAAATTTTTAAAAAATCAGTATATAACTCTATTTTAAAAAGGAAATTTTAACAAACGGAAAGGGGAAATTATTTTGTACAGAAAGTTACCGGAAATTAGAAACTAATTTTTATGGGACGAGAGGTATTCGACAAAAATGTAAATTTTCTAGTAGTTCTAAATGCAAATTTTATTTTAATCAAAATATAGAAATTTGTTATGGTGCCCGACAGTATTTATTTTATAAGTAGAGTAGGGATAAAAATTGTATTAATATCTCATGTTAAAAATTATTTGATAAATTAATATTTTTCTAAAAATTATTGAATGTTTATTTATTCAATTCCATCTATTAGCTCTCACTCTCCCTATATATATCTTGTTCAAATTTTCAATCGTTAATAAAATACTTTTTATTCATCTACTCAAGTTCAAATACATTTTTTTTTTGAAATTATAGTAGATGACACTTGATGTTAATACAGGTTTTCAAATATTACTTCTGTAATTAAATTAAATTAATTAATTAAAATTTTTTTAGATTTAAGTTGCATATATCTACCAATAGATGGCACCAGATAAATTTAAAAAAAAGGAATAAATGAAATTTATTTATAGAGGACTTTCTGCAATATAATGAAAAAAAAGTAGGAATTGACTTTAAATTTTTTTTTTTTATATTACTTGTTTATTATTATTACTTTTGATTTTCTAACAATTTTTAATTGTCTGATTCACTGAAATTCTCTTTGAAGAGGAAGATTCAAATAAAAGTAAAGTAAAAGTATTAAAAGTACATTTAAAGAATATAAAATTTACTTAAATATACTTAAAATAGACGATACTTAAGAATAGTAATATAAGAATAATAGAAGAAATAATTATAGAAGAAGAATAATAATAGAAGAATACTTAAAATTTACGTTTTCTGAATTTAATTAATTTAAATTGAATTTCTTTTGAAAACAGCACATAATTTCCACTTATTACCTGGAAATTTATCAAAGAGAAATTGTTTTTATTTGTTTAAAAATTTTAAAAAGTTATCCATAATATATACATTAAGAATATTTAGAAAATTTAAATTAATAATTAATGCAGTTGTTTACTTTAAATTAGAAAATTAACTTGAATTTTCATATTTATTATGAATACAAAGGTATTGATTTAAAAATAATTTAAATACAGCTAATAATATCACCAGAAATATAATTAATCTCAGAATATGCCATTTTAATGCATTTATATGGTTTATTTCTTAATAAGTTTTATTTTTGTGAAATGATTAAATTTATCTCACATATTTATACTAAAGGCAATTAATTTATTAAGTATAATTGCAGATTAAATAAAAAAATATTAAATGTATTATTTATCTTTTTTTTTGAAAATATGGAAATAAAAAAAAAATTCATATTTATAAGAATTATTTTAATTTTTCACTATGTATATTATTTTAGATATTTCTCTTCAATCATATCCTTTTATTTATTATATATTATTTTCACTAAAGATATTATATAACAATATCCGGAAAGTCTTTACAATATTTATGCAATATTTTTCAGCAAAACACAAAAAAAATTGTCTTGCAGATCAAATATATCTTTGCAAAATTAAAATGTAAATGATAGGAAATATTTCCTTAGTTACTTTGACAGAACAGATGTTTTTAAATTGTTTACATTTTGCTAAATATATTCTAAAAATTTTGGACATGCTAAAAGTGATGTATTTTGTTTGTAATGAATGAATGTCACCGTAAACTATACGTGCAGCAGCTGCTGATGGACAGCCAAAATCTGTTCATACCATACTATCTTACGAATATGAATAATCTATAAAATTCTGATATTGGTTGGCAAACCAGAATGGAATCGAGTAAATAATTTTTTTATGCTTTCAAATAAAGGTTTCGATGTCTTAAATGTACCAAGAAAATTCATCAACAGCTATTAAATTTGAGTCATCAAGAGCTAGTCTCCTATAAGTTAAATATTAATAGATAAGATTATTAGATTTACTCTCATCTCATAAATAAATATAACAACTAGTTATTATTACTATTTCGATAAATTTAATTAAACATACCAATTAATATAAATACAAATTTGGAAGAAAAATATTTATTATTCGATGATGTGAATAAAAAATTTAAAATAATATTTCAATATATATAACAATATTTACCTCTACAAATAAAACCAGAAATATATATTTAAATATTAATTGGAATTATTTATTACATGCACATAATTGGCTTTTCATTAAGTGCAATTATATATTATTTATGCATTCAAATAATGAAAATATTTCAATCTAAATTTAATACTTTTTAAAACAATTAAGTAAAATTATGATCCATTATGCTTAGAATTTATTTTTATGAGAAAAAAATTGAAAATAATTTTAAAGCTTTACTAAGCAAAACTAATTTGAAGCAATATTATGTGTAATAATGAATATTAGTTTTAAAATATCTACTTTCTGTTATTATTTAATCACTTTAAACATGATATATTTATAATAATGTAAATTGATATAAAATTTGCAATATTACATTTCTGGAAATATTTATGAATATATGAATACCTATTTAAAATTTCCAGTATATGTTTAAACCTTTCAAAATATAAAAGAAATGACTTAATTATAGAAAATTTAACTTTCATAGTTTAGTATTATTAAGAAATGTGTTATTACTACTACCTAATGTGTATTAAAACAATAATTATTAAGTACAATAATATTACAATGAACATCTAAGAGTACATTACTCATGGGGAAATTCGTCCATAGAATTTTACATGAATCTATGTCAGAAAAAATAATGATGATATAATATAATAAATTATAATATGATTTAGCAATTATATTCATAAAAGTTCATATCTAAACTCTAGCACATATAACAGACATTAACTCTGCATTTTTTCTAAGTAAAACAGAAGGTAAAATATTATCTTTACAGGAAAAAGTATTATGTTTATATATTCTATAAAATATTCGTTAATTCTTTTATCATTTCCTTTATTGGAAAGTCGTTAGAAAACTTCTTTCTTTTAGAAATTTTAATTGTATCAAATATGCATAAAAATATTTTTAAGTACTCAAATCTCTAAAAATGTATTTTTTTAACAAAAAATTATGTACAAATTAAATATTTTATATCAAATTCGAGTGACAACCTTATGCTTTGAAGTATTTAGCTTTTTTCGATCACTTAAATTGTGAAATTTGTTTTTAACTCACGTGAATTCCTTGCTAGAATTTAAAATATAAATATAATTATTTTGTCAAACAAATTAACAAAATAAAATAAAATCATGCACCAAATTTTCACAAGAGAAACTCTTATTTACTGCATAATATTGATAAGAATTTGTTTATTTAAATTTTTTACTGAATGTTTATTTAAGGATAAAAATTTACGTAGATTTTCATTTCTTTCAAAGTCAAATACGAATCTTATTTAAAGCGTTAAAATAAAAAAAGTCACTCTTAGAAGTTTCAGATTTCACCTATTTGAAAAAAAAATTTTTCTTGTAAATATCTATCCACTCGTGAATAACGTGATTTATTTGATTTCATTCTATTTTTGTTTGTTTGATATTGAACATAACCTGGCGTTTCATCAAAGTGCAATTGTACTTATATATGCCTTTCAATGATAAAAATATTTCAGTTTACATGTATTATTATTTAGAATAAACTTATAATTCATTATGCTTAAAATATATTTTTATATGAAATAGTTGTAAAATTATTTTAAAGCTTTATCTTACCATATTAAGCAAGAATTATCGAAGCAATATTAAATGTAAAAATGAGTATTATTTTTAAAATATCTACTTTATTATTTAATCAATTGAAATATGATGTATCTATTATAATATAAATCGATATAATACTTGTAGTATAACATTTTTGGAAAAGTTTGGGAATGCATGGATACTTTTCTAAAATTCCCAGTATATGTTTTTAAATTTTTCAAAACATAAAAGAAGCATATAAAAGACTTAATTATAGAAAAAATGTAACTTTCGTTATTTACTTATATTAAGAAATTTGTTGCTACTGTCACCTGATATGTATTAAAACGTAACTATTATGAACAACAATATTACAATATCTGTTTAATACTGTATTATATGTAGGGAATTCGTCCATAGAATTTTGAATGAATCTATGTCATAAATAATGATAATAGATTGTAATAAATTATAAAATGATTTAGCAATTCTATTTATAAAAGTAAATTTCTAAACGCTGTCACATATAACATACATTAACTCTGTATTTTTGTGAAATATTATCTTTACAGCAAAAAATATTATGTTTCAATTTTCCATAAAATATACGTCAATACTTTAATCGTTTTTTCTTATAGAAAAGTTGTTAGAAATTATCCTTCCTTTTAGAAATTTTAACTCCATAAAATATGCATACAAAGTATTTTTTATTCACTTTAAACTCTAAAAATGTATTTTTTTAATAAAAAGTTATGTAGAAATAAAATATTTTGTATCAAATTCGAGTGATACCCTTATGCATTGAAGTATTTGTTTATTTATTTATCTTTTGATCACTTAAACTGTGAAATTTGTTTTTAACTCAAGTGAATTCCTTGTAGAATTTAAAATGTAAATATAATTATCTTGCAAAGCAAATTAACAAATTAAAAAAAAATATCTAAAAAAACATATTTTCACAAGGGAAACTCTTATTTACTACATAATATTGATAAGAATTTGTTTATTTAATTTTTTTATGAATGTTTATTTAAAAATAAAAATTTACGCGAATTTTCATTTTTTGAAAATCAAATACGAACCTTATTTAAAGCGTTCAAATAAAAAAAAATTCGTTCTTAACAGTTTCAGATTTCACCTATTTTGTAAAGCAGTTTTCTCGTAAATATCTAGCGAGTCGTGATAACGTAAAAGATTTATTTGATTTCTTTCTTTTTTTGTTTGTTTTAAGAGAGTGCACATAAACTAGCTTGAAGAAGCCGTAAGTTTTGCAAAAAAAGATCATAAAAAGAACTTATTTGCATATTTTCGCTCAACCTTAAAAGAGAAAGAAGTAAAAAAAAAAAGCTTTTTTCCCCAAAGGAATTCTTCTGAAATATCGGGATTAAACCTAAAACTCAAAACAATTTAAGTGACTTGGAATGAGGAACTCATAAATGTTGGAGTCTCTTTTTTCTGTAAAAATCAAGAAGATTGATTCCGATTTTTTTATTGTCTGCGGTGAAGTGAAAAAAAATGGAAATTAGATTATCTCACGAATTTTTAGAGTTAATTGCACTTTTATGATTTTCATTTTTATTTATTTTTTTTTTTTTCATCTTACTTTTATCAAAATATTTTCTGATTAAAATAAAGATTTTTATTTACAGTTAGTTAATTTGAAAAGTATTTAGATTGGTATTGGATTTTCTTTTATAATGGAATTCCTTTTATATGATCAAATAACAAATGCGATTATTTGACTTTTTTTAATTCTTTTCATTTCGAGTATAATTTAGTCTACATCCATGGAATTAAAAAAAAAAAAAAAGATTGGCTTATATGTTTTTTTTTATGAAATAATTTGAAATGACATATTCAAATAAATTAATAAGTTGGCTTAATAATGAGTCATGAAAAAGTTAAATAATTTAATTTTTTTTTCTACACAAGTAAATTTATTAATTTGATATTCATAAAATTTTAAAGAAAATCTTTGGAATCATCCTTTTTTACGTTTTCATAATATTTTTGCTTAAATCTGGTTGCAGTTAGAAATTAATGAGAAAACTTCTAGAAAGTTTAGTATTATTAAATGTCTTCAAGAATTTAATATATACCTGATTGGAAATATGATCAATAAAAATTTTATTCAACTTATTTTTTTTAAATTTATTCAATATATATATATATATATATATATATATATATATATATATATATATATATATTATATATAATTCCCGTGTCACGATGTTTGTTCGCGATGAACTCCGAAACTAACCATCCGATTTTAACTTTTTTTTTTTTTTTTTAAATGTGTGTTTTGTTCCAACTTGAGAAATAGGATAGTTTTTATTCAGATTTTTTCGTATTTAAATGCAAAATCGGTTAAAATCTAGCATTGAGGAAGGCGCCAATCTTGCAACCCTGAATTTTCGCCAATTTCTTTAGGGTTGCAATACTGCAATTAGAGGAATTCGTAGCTTCGTTTTTCGAACAATATAATGACTATTTTTAGATGGCGCCGTGTCTCGATGCCTGTACTACATAACCGTAAAATTCTCATGTTCTGAATATTATCGTTTTATGTACTACTTTAAATTTTGTGAAAATTATATTGTATGAAATTTATATTATTTCTATGCAAAATAAATCAAATGTATGTAAGTATTAACTGATTTGATTATCAATATTTTTTTAATTTTCTAAGTTTGAATTTGAATTAGAATAAAATATATGGAATGAAAAGTTGTGAATCAAAACATTGAACTTTTCTATGCTTAAAGTTTGTCAACATGTGTTGTATTTGATTAAGAATTCTAAAATAAAATGTGATCTACAAGATAATATAATATAGACAATATAATTTTAAAGAAAGATGATGAATTTTAAGGATTTTTTGAAAAGTGTGAAAATGAAGTAAATTCTACAATTATTTGATATAATGATAACATTAAAATTTTATAAAAGGTATTATGATAGTTGCAAGTTGAAAATCAAGGATATTTTATTTTAAAAACTTTTGGGTACTTACGTATTAACGGTACCTTGGCGATTTTTAAGTATCGCCAATCTAACAGCTACTAAGGTTACCAAACCAATAGAATAGATTGGTGTCACTTAAAAACCGCCAAATCTGTAGCTGCGGTTGGCGCGTGTGCTCTTTATTGGCGCAATTGTCGCCAAGGTACCGTTAATACGTAAGTACCAACTTTTGCTATTTGGAAAACAAAGAATTTGAGTTATAAATTTGAGTGATTTAAATATTGTCGAAGAAAAATTGATAAATGGTACTTTTAAGTTGGAAGTTATTTAAAGAAAACAAAACAACTAAATAAGTGTTTATATTAATAAAGGAGAATTTAAAGCTCATTAACTTTTCCATTTGTTTTGTGATTTCTTTCATCATAAAATAATAAAACATTTTTTGTGAAGAAGAAAAAACACATTTTCTAAATTTGAATTCGAAAAAAATATATGGAATGAAAAGTTGTGAATCAAAACATTGAACTTTTCTATGCTTAAAGTTTGTCAACATGTGTTTTATTTGATTAAGAATTCTAAAATGAAATGTGATCTGCAAGATAATATAATATAGACAATATAATTTTAAAGAAATATGATGAATTTTAAGGATTTTTTGAAAAGTGTGAAAATGAAGTAAACTTTGCAATTATTTGATATAATGATAACATTAAAATTTTATAAAAGGTATTATAATAGTTGCAAGTTGAAAATCAAGGACATTTTATTTTAGAAACTTTTGTTATTTGAAAAACAAAGAATTTGAGTTATAAATTTGAGTGATTTGAATATTGTCAAAGAAAAATTGATAAATGGTACTTTTAAGTTAGAAGTTATTTAAAGAAAACAAAACAAATAAATAAGTGTTTATATTAATAAAGGAGAATTTAAAGCTCAATAACATTTTTATGTATGTACATTTGTTTTTATTTACATTTAAAATTTGATTTTAATTATTTCTTATTTGAATTTTTATGCATTTTGTATTCATTCAAAACATCATAATAAAAATATTTCTGTTCTAAATGCTTTCAAACTTCATGTAAAAGTTTTCTTTAAATATATGAAAGGAATAGAACATGGAAATTAACCTAAATTCATAAATTATTTTTATTTCAGTTTTTAAACTAAGAATTTTTGTAAATTTGTAAAAAAAGTTTGTGTCGACAAACTTTAAGCATACAAAAATGTATAAATAATTGAGATATAAATTTGAATACAGTATATTATCTACATAAGGATATTCCCAGCATAAAAATACTTGCAAAGGAAAAAAAGCTATTCATGTTTTATTTATTTTTGTATTATAAAGTTTTGCAACAATATCACATTTTTGCAATGTTTATCCATATTTTAAAGAATAAATTGTATAAAAAATAGTTAAAGTTGATATTTTTATGTGAAATTCAAAGGTTTTGAATATATTTAATCAAAACACTTGCAAAAAGGCTAAATATTTTAAATCCAGGTCATTTCATATTAAAAAGCCTTTGCAAATAGGAGGAAGTTGTAAAAAAAATTTTTGTCGAGCAAATTTTAACTTTTTCAAAACAAAGCTCAGAAAATATTTACAGCTTTAAGGAAAAATAAAACTATATTTTTTAATAAATATGACTATGAACTTGATAATTCAATGGCATTTTAATATATTTACAACATCTTTAAAAGTAATATATCTAATTAAAAGTTGTTTTTAGCTTTTTCTCAGAATGAATTTTTATGCTTTTTGTTTTCATGTGAAACACCATAACACAAGTAATTTTGATCCAAATGCTACAAAACTTTGTATTTATATTTTTCATAAATATTTACAGGGAATAGACCTCTGAAATGATTATAGCTACATAAATATTTTTTATTTTAATTGTTAAACTTGGAATTACATGCAAATTTTGGAAGAATTTTGTGTCGACAGCATTTAAACTAACACAAAATAATAAATAATAAAGATATAAATTTACCAGATGTCTATTCACTGTAAAATGTTAGTACAAGCAAATACAAACTTAGAAATTTTAAAAATATCGATTTGATTTCAGGTTTTGTAAAAGTATCAATTTTTGGCCATTTTTACCCTTATTTCAGCTTATAAAAATTTAAAAAAAATAATAATGACATTTTTTTATGTGAAATCATTAGTTTTTAGATACATTCAATCCAAAAATGTGTACAAAGATAAAAAATTTCAAAAAAATTCCTTCGAAGGTGTTCGTGTACCTTAAACGATCGTTTGCATTTGTATTTTATTGTGATTTTTTTTAAAGTCTTTTCTTATTATATCCCGATTTTATTTTAATTGTATTGTATTTTTTCAATTATCAATTTCAGTAAAAGACCACCAAAAAAATCTAACCTCAGAATTCGTGTTTCTCCCATGGGCAGCTGTATGTTGCATGCTCACGTGTTCGAAAACCATCGAATTTATTTATTTTGACGAAAGATAGACTAACAAGAAATAGTGTTCATCGCTTAGTTCTTAGTTAAATGAAAGTAATAATTATTAAAAATTAAATTAGGTAAAATAATTATAAAACAGTCTTAAAAATCAACATTATCTACCTCATTCATTAAATTAATAAAAATTAAACATTTTCTATTCGTTGAAGCTTAATTTGATCTTTTCATCATTCTTTACCAATCACTTCCTTAACAATACCAATTATTGTATCTAATAATTGAACGAAATACAAGAAAGCCACAGCAATGCGTGGCCGGGTCTTCTAGTATATATATATATATATATATGTTTTAATGTAAGATATTTTTTGGTATCTTTATGCTGATTTTTATGCTGGTTCCCAATTTCAATATAATGTTGTTTATTATCTCAAACTGATGCCTATGATGCTTATTTTAACATTGTTGTAATGATTTTTTTGGGGGGGGGTTTGTTTACAAAAATTTTATAACTTGAGATTAAAATTAAAATAGTTGATTTGAGAAAAATGCTTAACATACCCATAATACGCTTTTAAACAGACTGATATATTTCTGGTTAACATAATTTTAATTCGCCAAATGTAGAACATAAAAGATAAAATCAAAAATCAAAAAAGCATAAAATTAAAAAAAGAAATCAGTAGCAATTTCAACTAAAAGATGTGTATTCAATTACATCTCTAACATAATAGAAATTTTTTTTTGTAAAGAAGAATGTAAAACAAATGCAAATTTTAAATGAAATAAAGGCAAATAGATAATTGTCACCATGAATTTTTATTCTCATTACTGGAAGTTCACTAATATAGTATATCACGTAATTCATGTTATTATTATAACAGCAATTACTCTATAATAATAAGCAGTAGAAATATTGTTATGCGTTGAAATGGGAAATTTAAAAACATAATGAAAATAATAATAAATGAATCATTTTAAAATGTTGAATTTAACAAATGGATTCAAATATAATTTTTATCATCAATTGCAATATTGTAATAAATAAATAATTAAAAACTGACTATTATTTCTTAGATGTGTGGAATTTTGAAAATAATTCATTTCAGAGTCATACAAGAAATATGAAATTTCTCGGTTTAAAAAAATATTCGCACGTAATAACAAATGTTTTGCTTAATGAATAGAGTGAGATATAAATAAATCAGTCTTTTAATAAGAAATGAAACTTTTTCAAAAAATGCTTATTCTTCTTATTTTTTTCCATAATATTATGTTGAAAAATAGCGTCGTTTATATGTAGATAATTAACACCAACGAAATAAATGGATTTTCAAATAACTCATTCTTTGAATTAATGTTAATGATAATGCATATAAATATCCATGCTAAAGTAACAGCTCATCAGCAAGTTTAAATGCGATAAGTTGTTATTCATCGTACTACATATTACACGAATATAAGCCCCATTTTATTAAAATGAAGTAATATGTTTGGGAAATTATTCCCAATTGGTAGATATTTTGCTTCCCAAATTCAGTTGTACATTTCTATGCAATAAGCTAATTTTTCTTACTTTATTGAGGAATTAATAATAAAAGGATTATTTTTCAGATCAATATTCTTTCGTTGTTTGTTAATCAGAAAACAAAATGCCTTAAACATAAATAATGGGATGGAAAATGTTATTAGCTTTTATTTTATTTTTTTAATTAATACATTAAAGAGAGGAAGCTAACATATGGATTCAAGCATAATTTTTTATCAGTAATTACACCCTTTTAATAAATAAACAATTAAAAAATGACTATTATTTGCCAGTTGTATGGAATTTTGAAACTAATTTACTTCACAATAATACAAGAAACACGGAATTTCTCAGTTTTAAGAAATATAACGACAAATATCTGCTTAATGAATAGAGCGATATATAATTAAAGCAGTTTTTCATTGAGAAATGAAACTTGTTCAAAAAATGCTTCTTCTTTTTTTTTTTTTTTTCATAATATTATCGTGAAAAATAGCATCATTTATATGTACATAATTAACACCAACGAAATAAATGGGTTTTCAAATAACTCATTCTTTGAATTAATGTTAATTATAATGCATATAAACATCCATTCTTAAATAAGAACTCATCAGCAATTTTAAATACGATAAGTTGTTATTCATCGTACTACATATTACAAAGAGATAAGCCCCATTTTATTAAAATGAAGCAATTTGTTTGGGAAATTATTCCCAATTGGTAGATATGTTTCTTCCCAGTTATACATTTCTATACAATAAACACATTTTCCATTCTTTATTGAGGAATTAATAATAAAAGGATTATTTTTAAGATCAATATTCTTTCGTTGTTTGTTAATCAGAAAACAAAATGCCTTAAAGATAAATAATATGATGAAAAATGTTATTAGATTCCATTTCATTCTTTGAACGAAAAATTCATGAAGCTAAAAGGATTGTGTTTCTTTCAAAGTTAGCTAAAAATATTTTTATTTCGTTCTTGTAGTTATTAATAATCTATAATGAGATTTATATTATGCAACAAATTATTTGATAAAATTCTTTCTCGCGATTTATGCATATTTTAACAAAATTGTAATTCTATTATGCTGCAAATTTTAATATAATTAAAAATGTATTGAAGCAAATCGGAGATACATTAGAATTTATTAATTAAAAATAGATGCATTTGCTAATGATGAATACAAATTAAAACTTACATTACATAATATAAAAATTATGAATTATTTAATATAAGTTAATTTTTTTTAATTTTGTTATTAACAATACTTGATATTAAACATAATTCATAAGTATTTGTTATGAATTTTTTAATGATATATTATTAAATTTTAACTTTCTCATTTTTCAATGGTTAACTTTAAATTAATTTAATTAACTTAAATACTTTTTTTCTGCATTTCCACTGATACTGATTAAATTATATTATTTATTGCTTTAACAAATATAATTTAATTAGCATTAATTTAGGTTTAACACAATGATTTCAGGTAACAAAATTAAAATAAATATTTTTTGTGAATAATAAAATCTTGATTTCAAGCAGATATGAATTGGAAATTGTTAGCACGAGTATTTGAATTTTTGTTTCTTAAATTACGTATTAAAATTAATAAAAAATTATAAATATTTCAATGGAGATTTAAAACGTAATTTTTGGAATTAAATAATAAAAATAGTGTTTTTATTAATAGAAAAACCATGTACATATATAATTGATTTTTATTCATTAGTATTGGTTACATTATTAAAATAAATCAATCTTTTCACAAATAAAAATATTTTTTTGTTCATAATTATTGTTGATTCAAAAATTCATTAATGATGGTAAGGCAAATTGCAAAACATAATTTGTATTTGGGAGTAACTTTTGGAATGGTATAGACATGAATAATTATTGCGAGAAATAAAATTTACAGTGCAGTATCTAATTAGAAAACTAAAGAACGACTTGATAAGTTTATTATGTTGTTAAGTTTATTATGTTTTAAGTTTATTATAATGCTATTCTCTTTCTGTACTTTTTTAACTTCATATTTCTGACATTCCTTGCTTAAATTAAAACAAGAATTGTTCTCTTCATTTTTATAATTATATTTTTTGTTACTTTTTTCATTCGCATTTAGCAAGATAAATAAAATTAACAATTTTTCTACGACTGCAAAAAAATTACTAATTTCAGCTGAATCTTTTGAAAACCTTTGGAAATAAAACACTTCATCGTTTTACATGGTCATTTGATTGAAATCACATTCCTGAACTTAATTAAGTGAAACTCATTCTATATCAAACGATTTCATTTGGTAACACAAACACAAATTCCTGAACTACATTCTTGAACACTATTAAAAAACATCTAGCAAATAACTAGACAGTCATCTAAAAATGCTGTCTGTACTCTGTGTTTTTTTTTATATTTGAAAAGATACTTCCTTAGAAATGAGGAAGGAGAATATCCCCGACATAGAAGAATTCCTTAAAATTCCGAACTAACTTTTCATTTTATTCCACCAAACAACCAAATGCACACTTGGCTTACGAGATACATTACGAGATTATATGTATAAAATTTAATTTCCTGAACGGCATTATTGAATACTATTAAAAAACATCTAGCAAATAACTAGACAGCCATCTAAAAATGCTGTCTGTGCTCTGTTTTTTTTTTATATTTGTAAAGATACTTCCTTAAAAATGAGGAAGGAAAATATCCCCGATATAGAAGAATTCCTTAAAATTCCGAACTAACTTTTCATTTTATTCCACCAAACAACCAAATGCACACTTCGCTTACGAGATACGTAATGTATAAAATTTAATTTCCTGAACGACATTATTGAATACTATTAAAAATTATTTAGCAAATAACTAGACAGCCATCTAAAAATGCTGTCTGTGCTCTGTTTTTTTTTTTTTTTATATATTTGAAAAGATACTTCCTTAGAAATGAGGAAGGAAAATATCCCCGACATAGAAGAATTCCTTAAAATTCCGAACTAACTTTTCATTTTATTCCACCAAACAACCAAATGCCATTTCGCTTAGTAGTTATGCGATGTATAAAAATTAATTTCCTGAACAACTTTCTTGAATACTATTAAAAATATCTTGCAAATAATTAGAAATCCATCTAAAAATGCTGCCTGTGCTCTGTTTTTTTTATTTTTTATTTTCAAAAAGGTACTTCCTTAAAAATGAGGAAGGAAAATATCCCTGACATAGGAAGAATACCTTAAAATTCCAAACTAACTTTTCATTTTATTCCACCAAACAACCAAATGCCATTTCGCTTACTAGCTACGTGATGTATAAAACATTTCCATGTTTTATACCTGTTAAAGTTTTTCCGGCACCATACTCTGAATAGAGGGGAAGCATCAAAAATTCAATCCAGTATATCCTGCTTTAAACAGGATCACGAAGAAGAAGCATCCAATAACTCTTAGTTGAACAGTGCGGAATCGATACTACCTTCTGAGTCCAGTACATTCGTTCTTGTCAAAGTTGGACACTAAAACTAAAAGGGGTTACTATTGGGAGATATAAAAATGATATAAAGTTACTTGACTTAACCCCCATGCAACAAGGAAGAACGAAAACGCTGTTTCCTTCCAAATAGGCCATAGGGAAATATACTTTCAAAAAGGCACGGTATTATTATACTATTTTCCATCAATGGATTTTTCAAAAAAAGCTTTTTTATGTAGTCCAATTTATTTTTGGTTATATGCTTCAAGCCTTCAGAGTCTAAAATTTAGAAAAACTATATGGCTACCTTATATTGATAAACAGAAAAACCAACTAGGCGTAAATTGCATTATGAGCACAACAAATCTCGTAAAATGTGTCTGCAAGGGAAAATATAATCAAGCGGTATAGACAGAGTTTCATATAAAACTTTTCTCCAGAAAATGTTGATGTATAAAGAGAAATATCCATGCTTTTAAATAAATAGATTATCCTGAAAAAGGCTCCATAAACTCCAAAACATAGAATTCGCTTTTCTAATCTGTAGTAAATCATCTATCGAAGTATATTTCTTCCACATCAAAGAAATGAAAATTTAGGAAACTGTCAATAAAATTTGGTAAAAGCAAGAATTACAATAAATAACTTTCACGTTGATATTCTTGCTTAATTCTGGATAAGGAACAACGCTAGAATTAAAGTAAGGAAAAGTATATCTTCAAATTCAAATAGTTATATATTTCTTTAAACGTTTTTGCGATTTACAGATTTTCAAATGTATAATTTGCTCTCTATTTTGTTTTATAAATCACAGAAATAATAAAAAAAAAAAAAAAACATCGATTGCGATCATTAAAAACTAGTAAAGAGTATATTGAATGCACATATGTATTGAAATATTTAGCTTTGAATTTTTATGTTTATGTTAATAATTTTTACAATTAGATAAAATATTGTTTTGATATTTGTTTGAAAAGTTAATAAAGCATTTTTAGAAATCTATAATTACTGCTAGTTATCTAAAATAAGCTGCTTAAATAAATTATGATTTGAAATATGATAACTAAAATAATGTGTGATTAAATAGTAGTATTTCTTGATCTGTGATAGAATTGCTTAAGAAATGTTACGATAGTTATTATAATAATCTAAATTGAAAAATTCGCAGAAATTTTTAATGCACTAATAATTTCTGTTTTATTAAATATTCTAAATATGTTTGTTATTATGTAGATAAATTATGCACTTAAATGAGTTATTTATAAGAATTAATGTTATACTCTATAAAAATAAGAAGAATTCCCTTTAAAAATGAAAATATATGTATATAAAATATTTTATCAGATTTATACTAAAAATAATTTAAAATTCTTCAACAAAAATATATCATTAATTTTTATTAAAAAGAAAAAGAAAATTCTAAACTTTTATTTCGCCACATTTAAAGCATTTAATGAGTTTTTATTTTATACATTTAAAAAAATGGAAACAAATCATTTCTAAGAATAATATAATTCATGTTATTTTTGAAAAAAATTATTGCATTGCTAAAATTTTATTTCTGTTTCTTTGAATCAAGAATTTCTAACTTCAATTATTTTCAAGAAGCAGAACAAATTAACTTTATTATAGTCCTTTGTGATAAGTTTTCACATTAATCAATGATTAGATATCCGGCTTTGTGCGTTGTTAGTCTAATACCCATTTGCATAAACAAGTTCCACATTAATTAGATTAAAGAGATTAATATATCGCAGATATTTCTCATCGACTAAAATTCCATTTTATTTTCATTATTACAAATTACTGGATTTTTATTTCGAGTATTTTTTAGTTTTCTTATTAAATGTGTGTTTCGTTGGAAATTCATTCTTTTATTGGAATGTATTTGAAATATTGTTGAATAAGTTCATCTTATTTATATAACAAAAAAAAATGAAAACTAAGATACACTTTTTATATAAATGCATACCTACCTACAAGTAAACATAGGATAAAAACTATAACAAAAGTAAATAAGCAATAAAAACTAGGGAAAATTGTAAAAAAAAAAAAAAAAGAATAATAATAATAATTTGTGGGATAAAAATAGCACAAGGAACTGCAGTGACGAAACTGAAAATCATTACACATACGTAATTATAAAAATGTTTGCAGAAACAGATAAAATAGAAAAAATATGTACATACAAAATTTACAAAAACTGGGTTAGAATTAAGCTGTTCAGAAAATAGAAAAAATATAAATTAATTATAATAATTTGAAAATAGGTTTATTGATGAATTCGTTACCTCAAGATAGTATAAATACGTTATTTTCGCTTACTAAATGGTTGGATATAAGTTATATACACCTCTAAATGTAGATCCAATTACTGGATCGAAATCATACACACCTCTAATAATAGACTCAATTGCTAGATCCAAGTCATATATCATTCTAAATCTAGATCCAATTACTGGATCCAAGTCATATACACTTCTAAATCTAGATCCAATTTCTGGTTTCAAGTCATACACTACTATATTTTTAGCTTTAACACATAAGTGATAAACTCGCACTCACAATAATAAACTGAATTTAACATGGCGTCTTTTGAAGAGAGTACTTAGTTCTTAAAATTCTCACTCCAAAAATTATATTCAAAAAGATTTATTTTACAGTAGCGTCCAGATTTGACACATATGTCAAGACGTTGTTCTGTCCCACGGCGTTGCAGTGAAAATCAAGCCTCGTTATCTTCCATTACCCTGAAGTTGTTCTTTGGGATTTCGAGATTTATTTAATGCCTGATCATAAGCTAACATCCGGCTGAGCTAAAATTTTGCTGACAAACAAAACCGCATGTGTTTTGATTTCTATCCAAACTGCTGCAAGCAAAATTTAAAAAAAAATAACAAACATGGTGGCATAACAAATTCTTCCTATTCGATTTTATATGAAATATAATTAACAAATGCAAATTGTCAATAAAATTAGTTAGAATAGTTAAATAGAAACGAAATTAGTTAAATAGAAACGAAAAATTCATGTGACACAAACGCTTGATAGGTTAAGATATGTTTTCTTTATAACCATAATTGATATACTATCTATTTTTCTATATATATAGTCTTCTAGTCTTTTCTATAAATACTGTCTGTGTCATTGGATGGCTGTTGAATTGTTCTTTTCTGCTATGAGAATCTCTCATTGAGTATGATTTTGTATCTGAGTTAGTGTCACTTTAAATTTTCCATATAGAACATTTTATTTTATGGTTTTCGCTGTAGAGAATAATTTCTTGTTGAAATGACTCAATTTTTTATTTTTTATTATTTAATTTTTTCATGAGTTTTCCATATCTTTTAATTTGGATTATGTTAATGATTATGTTTATATATATATACATATATATAAACATATATATATATATATATATATATATATATATATATATATATATAGCTTCTTTTTGATTCCAGCTTTGTGTAAATGGTTTAAAACTGTTTTATATATTTTTAGCTCCTGGGCGATGTTACGATTAACATATATATTTATATATATATATATATATAAACATAAACAGTGAGTTCCATGAATTCATACAAACTTAAATATTCATAAAAAAGAAGTAATACTCGTATATATCAGAGATATATTTTTTTTCCATGTATAAGAAAAAGATTCCAAAAGTAGCAGAAAGTAGACACTCACACGTCATACTGACACGTTTTGAGCAAATCAGGCTATAAAGAAAACATGTGACTGGAAATGGTTTCAGTCACGTTACGCCTGTATTATCGGAAAGACAGGCGTTACCTGTCATCAGCGTTCTGTAAGAAGGTGATGACCGTCTTGAAGAATGGTACCATGCATCATTTTGTACGGGAAGTCAAGTCGTTTATGTTAGACATTTTCACTAAAGATTGAGTGATATATCAACGTTGCAAATTTAAGTGGCCCTGACCTCCAACAGATTTGACCCCTCAAAATTTAGGTAATCGGATACATAAAATATCATGTGTACCTTCTTCATCCACTTTGATGGCGCTGACAAATATCATTAGAATGATCGTCAGTGTCATCGATGCCAACAAGCTGCATTGAGCTGTAATAAGCTTAATCATGCGCCTCTCTCACATAATATCTTGTGGTAACCCATGATCCATAATCATGGTGAACATGCTCTAAATTAAAATAATTGCACAATGGTATGTTATTGGGATCAATTTCTTGTTAGTTTGTGTGCGGATAATTTGCATGTAACGTTTCAGAAGGAGGTATGAATGTTAATTTTCGGCTATTTTTGGAATCCTTTTTTTTATAAATGAAAAGAAAATGCAATGATGTCTTTGTGATCATAATTGACCAAACCGACAATTTTTCTAGTATTACGTCTGTTATTATATTGAAGTTTTCCCGTATTTATGGGCCACGTTGTATTATATAAATCAAAATCCGATAATAATGAAGTGAATTAAATAAGTATTGCCAAAATAAGTATTTCTATAAGTATTGGTATTAATTAAATAAGTATTATTATAAACATCGCCTTGTTGCGATGCATGCTTTATATACCTATGTATGGAATTAGTATATTTAGAATACGAGAATGCAAACTTAATTTATTTGGGATAATTTCAAATAGGGTATATGTAATGAATGATATATTTCTTCTCTCAACTCGCGACTCATTCTGTTAGGCATTTCAAATGTTGCTCTAAGTCTGAACATTTTAGGGTGCCTAATCTAGTAGTCTACCATATTTTTAATAGTTTGAAAACTGGTCGAAAAAAGACAAAACAATGACGGCAATCTAATGATATTTTTTGACAAGGAATAATATCAACAGCACGGATGAAACCCATCCCTATGAAAACATAAAATGCCTGACATTTAATATGGCATCTATGACTAAAGCGAACTACACATCAACATATTTTTAAGCTCTAAAAATTTTATGTAAGATGATTTATAATCTGTTGTTGCTGAGATGCATGTCAGACCACCCACCGTTTTTTTGTCTCTATAAAACTTAGGCTAATGGATACCCCTGGATTATGCACATTCACACATGAATCCAATAATTGTATGTCCCGAAACTGAAGAGAAATTAATTATTGTGATTATTCAAGGAAATAAAGCTAATTATTTCAATATTACACTGTAACAGTAAACGAGTTGACTAACCACAGTAAACGACCGTAGAATGAGAGAAAATAGTAGAAATGAATATAACAAAAAGATGTATGACGTTGAATTGTATGCATATCAGTTAGTACATTTTTTGGCCAGTAGATTTGAACATTACACAATCATACTATCTCGCTTACTTTTCATTAGTACAAAATAGACTTGAATAGTATTAATTCTGTCAATTTCCTTGCAGCAATCATTGCTAATAGTACTTTTGTATATGTAAATATATCACTTTATATGATGAAACAGCTTCAAGCATTTCGATAAAGCGACCATGTGGGAATCAATAGTCTGTACTGCTTTGCACAAATTTATTATGCCAATTTTGAATGAGTCTCTATGATATAGGAAAGCCGAATTAAATCAGCTGTTATTCATAAACGCTATTTTAAGACCCAGAATGGTTTTGGGAAAAAAGCCGCAATTGGAAAATGATTTACTTGCAAAACACTAGACATGTCTTATAATCTTTAGGCCTCAAATATAAATGGTCAATATATCAAGCAAATGTTTTCATTTTACAGAAATTTGTTAACTTGATGAGCTTTAATTGAAGGCCGTTTACTTCACAGTCGCCACAGAACTCCTTACAAACACAAGGCAGTCTGTGCGTCCATCCAACATGCGGCATCTCCAGACCATCAAACATTCGCTATCAGAACATTCCCTTTCTCTAATGTTGAAGTGCACTTTGTGGTCCTCTGGTGGTATTCATAAGCTGAGTTGGAGTTCAACAGGAGATAGAACCAGGCATGGGGGTCACCTGGCAGTGTTCTATTGCAAAGAAGATTTTGTGTTCACCATGCTAAACGGGCTTTGCTGTATGTAGCAGAGATTAGAGCGTAATCCTTAAGAATTCTTATTAAGAAACCTCCCTAATGTAGTTTTATAAAAGCAGTAATTCTTGTAAATCGCGTTCCTGTGACCACATAAATTTCACGAAAAACCTGAATGAACTCATTATATCCTGACAATAAGGTAAAACTTGAATGTATTAGTCAAATATTTCGATTTTTCCTTGAAGATGTTGAAGGATATTTTCCAAACATTTACTAAAATGGTCTACAATGGGCATGAAGTAGATCCTTATATTTAAGTTTCTACATAAAAAGTAACACTATCCCGTTTAGAAAACGTCCACAATTTGTTATCCCATTTGAATAAGATGACATTTTTTGTCATTTAATTTATTTCATTTGATGACATTTGATTTATTTCATTTGATGACGTTTCATTTATTTCCTTTGGGGGCATTTGGTTTATTTCATTTGATTTCATTTGATTGCATTTGATTTATTTCATTTGCATTCATTTTAACAGTTTGCTTTTGAATTTTACCTAACGTTGCAAAAGAAATTACAATAGAATTTGATGATGTGTGAACGTCTAAAGTGCGGTAGTAAATTCACATGATTATAAATCCTGTCTCTTATATGCTCCATTCTCACGCACGTATTCGCTTATGTATTTGCCAGTAGGTATTTGAATTTTGGTTTGGGATTTCTAGTCTTACATTTTTCAGCATTTTTCAAGAAAAAAAGATAATAACATGTATTGTTTCATTTTTATCACCAGAACTTATATACATTCGTAGGACAAATACATAAATTTACTGTTAGTAAGTTGAAGTTATATAACTGTACACTGGTGTCCAAAAGTTAAGCATAATTGACAATTATGTGAATAAAGAAGGAACTTTAAATCAGAATGGCGGGAAACGTGATATGCGAGTGTAAAATGGTTATAAAATAAGAAAGCAAATCAAAAGAACGATAATAATTAATTTTATTATTCAAAGTAGCAGTTTGAAAGAAAACTGAGCATAGCAAGGGTTCACACTTTAACGAAAAAATGAAAGAAAACATTAAATAAAATACTGATGCTGCAGTTTAATAAGGCGTGTGGTCACCTCTGACAGCCAGGCACGCTGCACAGCGATTTACCATACTTGCTATGAGATGATGAATGAGTTGTGGGCTCAAACGGTTCCAAGCTTCTTGGAGAGCTCTCTTCAGTTCTGTAACGGAGCTTGGTGTGCGCGAAAGGGCTGCAATTTGCCTCCCGAGCATATCCCATACATGTTCGATAGGATTTAAATCAGGGGAGTTCGCAACCATGTTCAAATATGTAAAAGCTGTAGATGCTGCAGTATATCTTATTAATTACTAATTTATGGATATATAACAATGCTTACTAATGCGTAGAAATTTCCTCTAAGAATATGAAAATTATTGATAGGTAACATTTTCGTTACTCGTTTAATTATGGTTTTTAAAAAACTTTATTATAAGAAAAAATAAAGTAACTAATAAAGTTTTGTTAAAAAGTTATAAATACCATAAAATAATAATATATATATATATATATATATATACATTATCGCAAATTTCACTTCTCTGTAAAATAATTATTAAGTCAGTTAATTAAAAATCAATGTCAATAATCTCAAACTAAATCAGTTCTCTGTAAAAAACAGTATTCATGCATTTACTTTAGTTTATTAAACTCTAGGAAATAAAATATTACCATTACATTTTATATTTAATTTAGTGTAGAATTATTTCTTAACGAAGAGTAATGACATTATATCATGAAACAAAGAGAATAAATTTGAATTTATGTAAAATGTTTAAATCATTCTTTTATAAACATTCGGCCGATTACGTATTTGCATAACATTTTCATTATTTACTTCAAAATATCTTTTATTTTTTAAATTACAATTTTTCCATAGTGACATTTAGATTGACTGACTATTAAAATTAATTAACATTAAATTGATTGTCATTAAACTGCCACTTATTTGAAATTAACAAAAAGCCAATATATTAAGTCTATAGAAAAATTTGAAACAAGCATACATTTTTTTTTTTTCAATTTTATGAGATTGATAAGTTATTTTTTTTTCTTGTCATTTTTAAAAACCACCAAAAATAATATTTAAATAACATAAATTAATAGAACATGTTTATCAATGTTGCTTCGCATCAAAAACAATGATAATTAATATTTCAATTAAAAAATTAATTTAATTCTAACTAATATTTAAAAATTAAAGTATTTATTTTCAATATTATTAAAAAAAATAAAGTGTAAAATAATAGAAAAATGTATTTAAAGTTTTTTAAACTTCAAAATTTGTTTGAAATTCACTCCTTTAAAGCATTCGTAAATAAAATTGATACAAAATATTTAATTTCAATATTTGTCAACAATAAATTTTATTAGCGAAAAGCAATAGTGAACAATTAATATAATTGAGCATTTACAATAACAACTATTTAATTGATTAAGCCTTTACAATGATGAAAATTCTTATACTATATATCTGGCTTCCATGGTTAACAGTTTCTTTTTATTTTTTGTCTCTTTACTTCCTCTTGAATTGAATATTAAATATCCTTTTAAGAAACGCTACTTCGTTTTAAACATAAATGAAAATTCCATTTTATGTGAACAAAAACTTTTTAAGGTCGTAAACCGTAAATGACGTCAGGTCATTTGGCGGAATCCTCTGAATAGCAGCACGTTTTCATCAATGGCAGTCTTGCAAGTTCATTTTCTGTAATGAAGGGAGGAATGTTTTCTTAGCTGTATGCACTTTTAGAGGTACG
This sequence comes from Caerostris darwini, assembly GCA_021605075.1. NCBI lineage: Eukaryota > Metazoa > Arthropoda > Arachnida > Araneae > Araneidae > Caerostris > Caerostris darwini. The sequence continues at coordinate 170,261 of BPLQ01011831.1, forward strand.
TAATGGATTTAATGCCCTTCTTCGAAGTTCGTCGTAGATTTCTGAAGACCCTCTTACATCTTCAGGGAACAAATTGCTTCTTCCAAAATGCCCGCCTAAGAAATTAATTCATCAGTAAGTGTTTCACATATTGTGGATGAGAACCATCAAATATAGATTAGTATTGTCAGTGTAACGTGGTTTGGAAATGAAATGATAAGCGAATCTGTTAATTGAATCTAAAAGAATATTATTAACTTTAGACGAGCAGTCAATTTCTTCTCGTGAAATTTAAAATTAAATATAATACATCTTTTATCATTTGTATAAAAAAAAATTATAGTTTGATAAATTAATTTTTTTTCGAATCATTTATTAAATAATATTTATAATTTTAAATTGTAAAAAATATATATATGCGCTATAGAGATTATAGCATTCGAAGATTACAGCATTACTATGTGTATAGATTGTATACAGATTATAGCATTACTGTGTTTCGAACTTATCTTTAGACTTCATTTATTGGCTCAATGTTAATTTCAAATGATATAAAGATTTTTGTGATACGTGAGAATAAGTTAAATAAAGCTTCTGACCAATTTTTATGCAAAATATAAGTATTATCCCGTTTTTTTCCCGAGGATTTCATTCTTGCTTACAACCTACTTTACATTCAGTGTTTAAAAAAGGATATTCAATTGTTATTTTGGTATCATAGGTGAGTTACTTGCATTGTAAGGCGATAATTTCTTCATACATAAATAATAGCACATTGCTACGAATATGAAATTCATATGTATTCTATTTCTTTAATTAGACTAATTTATTTGTTTAAAAAAATAATGAAACAACTTGAAAATTTCAACTTGATTTTTCAAAATTTCACATTCAGATTATTTTACAATCTTGCCGGATTACTTTACATTCCTATTACCATTTGCAGTCTTGGAAGATTGCAATTGATAAAATTCTAACAGGTTGTTAATGTAGCATCAGTAACAGTGTTCAATTCTATTGATGCAACACAGTCCAAAAATTCAATCACATTTTCTTTACAGATCACCACAGCTATTATCCCTGGTTTAAAGATGTTAAGTACTGTGTCTTATGACAGGAGATCCACCAAATTAATCCTGCGTATAGTTTTAATAAATGAAATATATTCTGAGATGATGCAGTTGTCATTTGTTACCTACGTGTAACTTTTCTAGAACCATTTACTACTACTACTACAATAGTACATCACACCACATCACTGTGCCTATAGCTAAGTTGCCCAATACAGTTTGGGAGAACAATTCAATAAGATTATGTCAAGATCTATACAGCTCACATATTCCAAGCTGTCACTGTATTATTAATACCCTTTCCTTGGCTATCGTTCCTATCTTCAGGCCATTTGTCCATTCATGATTTGTAGAATATGGTATTCCACCAGATTCAGTACCTAAAAATGGTGCAACTGTAGAACAGCAACTGAAGATAGCCTAATGGAATGAATGGCAGGATGGAATCATGAATCTATATCACTCTTTATTTAGACCTCTACAATAAAAATACATATTTATTGTACAGATCTATGTAGACAGTGATATAGCTTACAAGCGTACCATGACTGATTTTAGCAGTTTAAGACAAAACTAGCTATTGATGGGTACTACGACTTTGGACTTTTAATCATCTTGATATTTGTACATTGAATTTATGCATATTTAATTTTTACTAATATTCTAACTTTTTTCCCAATATATTCTGTTCATTTTGTAAAAGTATGTTCTAGAATACATATTGAATAAGAAAAAAGCATCCTTAATTTTGATGATACATTTAAAGAAGAAATAACATCAAGTATAAACATATTATCATATCTCTATTCACGTTTATCTCAAATGTGACAATTGGAACTTCATCAATATTGCTAATTTCATACATGTGTTGCTTAAAAAAAAAGAAATGAATAAGAAATATTTGATTAATTATTTTTTATACTGCAGCTAATTACTTAGAATTATCGTGGGGCATAATACAAAATTCATTTGTTGCTTTAATTAGGTCAGAAGTCCATACGTTTAGCAGACTATAGCAATTCAGAACTATTTTATTTTTTCAAATCTTGTCAAATTAAATAAGTTAAAAATGTTTTATAATTTACTTATTATTATTAGAAATTGATTTTTTTTCTTATTGCAAATGACACGTTTTTTAATTTATATAAACCTTCAGACACTTTAATAACAAATTATAAAATTTTCTTTTCTTTTAAAGAATTCTAAAAAAAATAAATATGAAATTGAAAAAAATCTTAAACATTGTTGTTTTTTAATGTCAGGCCTTTTGTCCTATGTCAACCTCACAGGTTCAAAATTGTTTAACTCCGTGCAAATATATAAAAAAATGCTGTTTTTTAAAAAGTTTATCTCTAGTCCAAAATCAAGTTCCTATTAGTGTTTATCTGTGAAACAGTGTACATGTTATAAAGATTGTTTCATAAAAAAATAGATCTGAAATTGGAAAACTGTATTTCAGGTAAATTAACAAAATGGGATATAATTTTGGATGAGTACATATGAATGAAATTTTGATACGCAATTATTATATCAGCATATATAAATTTTATAAAGAAAGAAAAAAATAATAAATTCCTTAAAAAATCTAACTTTTTAAAATTATTAAATTTTTCCTTATGATTATTTCTTGATTAAGAAATAAAATAGTTAGTTTTAAAAAAGAAATTCTACTACAATATTATTGCAATGTCTTATATTTAATAGATGATTCCTCATCTAAAATGAAACATTTTGTTTTGTTATATGCCCATACTATTAGAACAAATGATTAATGCTGCAATATATTATTATATCAGTATATAAAAATTTTATAAAGAAAGAAAAATAACAATAAATTCTTTAAAAATTCGATATTTTTTAAATTACTAATCTTTTGCTTATGATCATTTCTTTATGAAGAAATAAAATAGTTATTTAAAAAAAAATTACTATAGTATTATTGAAATATCTTATATTCCAAGATGATTCATTATCTAAAATGAAAGATTTTATTTTGTCATATAAGTCCATACTATTAGAACTAAGGATTAATGCTACAATATGCAATCACTCCAGAATCAGCGAATGCTTCCATTAATCACAGAATCACGAACAGTGTTGTTATGGAATATCCCAACAAAATAATTTTCATTCACCACAGGCGCAATCAACCGTTACCATCTCGAATACCGAATCTTTGCTCATCCAGGCACTTTAATAAATCCCATCGTGAATCTATTCCCATCTGTTATATGGAATTAATACACTTCCCATCCGTATAACAACTATATCCACATTCCGCAAACACTAATAAGTGCCAGGGCAATCCGCAATGCGCATATTGTCTGATTGGGGTCCAACGAATTTGCACATACAACTGGAAGAGATTTATTCTACTCGTTGTTCGTAACGAACTAGAACTCAAGACAAACACAGATCTCGGATACCCAAAGTGCTCTAAGAATACTACTGAATCTCGAATATCCTGGGGGACAGCGTTTAGCAGGTGACAATCATTCAGAAGCAAAGTGGTTTATTCAAAAATAAAACGGGAAATATTCCACCTTTTTATGGCATCTGCGAAATATAAGAAGCCATTTCCTTTTTTTTTTCTTATGAAATCATTTTATTCCGTTCATTTCGTAATGTAACATGAATATTTGCTGAATCAAATTATTTTGTAGCCAAAATTATTTGAACAGTTGTTGAATTTGACGTTTTTTTATGGATGAATACCTTTCAACTCACAGTAGTTTTCTTCAGTATTTATTATGCCAAATTGTGTATATGTATTTTATTGAACGTATTTACTACATTTTTGTTTATATTTATATATTTAACAAATAATTTTATAACAATTTTAATTTAATTTTGCTTTTTATTAAAAAGAGAGAGTAATTCCATGATATTAGATGATATTACATGAAAATAACGTAGAAACGTTATTTTTATCTGAAATATACTATTAATGTTTATGTAAATGTTTATCTCCTTAAAAAAATAATACATTGAAAAATTATTTTACTATTTTAATTATTTTAAATTATTTTCTATTCTTAATGAAAATAATAGGTATTTTTTTCAAAAACTTTGCAGTTGGCCAAAAAAAGTTTATCAATATTCGAGTTACTGAATGATTTACTTGACACAAAAATGTATAAGAATCTGTATAAGAAAGATATATAGCTTCTTGACAAAAGTTACAGGTTGTTTACAAGTGATCTATGGAAGTTTATCAAGTGATCTTTGGAAATATTTTTATATACATGCAAATCATTTTTATAGGCAACGAACAAATCTGAAGAATTGTGATAAATATATCACAAACAAAATAGTTTTTAAATAACGTATAAAAATGAAAATGCTATAAATTGAAATCAGAAGGAGGAATCATAATACATAAAACGTTTTTACGTTAGCAATTGAATAATCAAAAATAAATTTAAAAAGTCACTGTTTTTATTAGCTAAACATGTGGAAATAACGAATGGAATAATGCTCGTCAATTGATAAAGTAAAAATAAAGTATTTCTATACTTCTGTAAGGTTCATGGATTCAGTTGTGAAGATATCGTTGTTTGAAAATGAACCTTACACAAATATAGATATATTCTTAAGCTTATTACATTTTAAGTGATTTGTTGCCCCAAATAGGGAGTCTGTTCTCTTAGCATGAAAGAATCAATTCTTGTCAACAGCTCAAGTATAGATGTAATCTGCTTATTTTACGGGGCTCTACAAAGTATAGTTCCTTTCCGAAAAAATAAATACAAATAGTTTCATAATATATTTCATACATGCTTATTACTAAATGTGATGTAGTAATTTTAATTGTTTTTCTCGAATACTCATTCTATTATTAAAATTATTTAAAAAATGAAAAAAGACAAAATTAAAATTTTTTTATATTGCTTTATTTCCTTGATACAAAGTGACTTTATTAATTACTATTTATATCTTTTTATTCAAAAGAATAAATAATATATATTGAATTTTTATGTTAGTTTCTACTATACTTTTAGCTTACTATAATAGTATTACTATTAATGCTATGGAAGAACTATGACCAAAAATGCATCTTTCTTTAATTTTTATTACAACATAATTAAAGAAGGATGCATTTTTGATCATATTTCTTTCCTAATGTTAATGTTACAGTTTTTAAAATTAATTTGCAAATACGTATTATTCTTCTCAAATAAATAATTAAGAATAAATATAGTTAATAAGTATTTTTGGCAATGGAATATTGTACCAGAATTATACATGAGGCACTTAACTCAAGTAAAGACGGTTAGTTTTTTTAAAAACAGATGCACACACACATATATATGATTTATTTTATTAACTTTTTAATATTGTAATGTACAGATTTATGCATTTATTTAAAAATTATCTTTATAGTAAGAAGATAATTCAAAGATAAAAAAAAAAATATTCAACTTCATATATATTATCAAATATTAATTGGTAACAAACAAAGTATTTTCCTACAGAACGTTCAAGACAGTTTGTATGGCTCAAAATAAACATAAATTTATTTATAATGAAATATTTCTTTCTTTCAATTTTAATAATGCCATTTAATTTCGTTATAATCACAGTTTAAAATTTAAAAATTCAAAAAATCAGTGAATAACATTATTAATGAAACTTTTAATATATTTAAATATATTAATTATAATATCATCAATCAAATAACATAAACAAGATTCAAAAAGTCTTGATTAAACATCGTTATGATTGTTTAAATTATTGTATTTGATAATTTATAAAATTATTGTATTAAAAATGACTAATTTTTTAAACAATATTTGAAATGAATCAAAAAAAGCTTAGAAATTTTGTTTATTACTAATTTAAAATTTCGTAAATTTAGGTATTTAAAAACCCATAAAATTTGTATATATTTCAGATGAAATAAAATAAAAAAATATTTCATATACAAATAAACTAATTAATCATATTTATATACACAAATTATACACAATTTAATATTCAAACTTGTTTCCATGGCAACGAAAATCTTGCCTATCAAGTAAAACGGGTGTCATATTTTCTAATCAAATCACTGCAAAAGGAAACTTTAGTTGCCAATAACGGTATTTATAACTCTGGTAATCATATTTGAAGTTACCACATTGATTCCATTCAGTTTTGTCTTTCATAAGTTCTGTAGTATCTATATATGTCTTATTTTAAAAGCTATTTTATTTTTTGTCTGCAAGTAGAGCAAGAAGAATAATTGCTCATATGGGAAATTCCAAACGAAAGTTTTAGTAATAACTGCTTAACATAACTCTATAAATAAAAAACAAATTATAGAGTGTAGCAAAAACAAGTAATATATAAAAAAAAAAAAAAAATTAAAAAAAAAGCTAATTCCTACTTTTTTTCCCCCTATATTGCAGAAAGTCCTTTATAAATAATTTTCATTCATTTTCTTCAGTTTATCTGGCGCCATCTATTGGTAGATACATGCAATTTAAATCTAAAAAAAACTTCAATTAATTAATTAAATTTAATTATTGAATTAATATTTGAAAAAACTGTATTAACATCAAGTGTCATCCACTACAAGTTCAAAACAAATGTATTTGAACTTGAGTGGATAAAAAAAAGTATTTTATTAGCGATTGAAAATTTGAGCAAGATACATATAGGGAGAGTGAGCTAATAGAAGGAATTAAAAAAAAACCAAAATAACAAAATAATTTAATTGTTATATAATAAAAAAATTAAATTAAAATAAAAAGTAAAATAGTATTGATATATTTTTGTTTCATTTCAATTAGATTCCGCAGTATTTTGATAAAATTTGGTAGTGTAGAATACAATTCTAAATTCTCACCAGAATAAACGTTTAATGATTACAAAACATTTACATTGAGGGCTCAATTAGAGCGATTCTGTGTCGTGTCTTAGACAATCATAGAACAATACCAGTGGAAATTGCATGAAAATCATATTTTATTTAATTGTAATATTTTATTTAATCGTTGGTTTAAAATCTAAAATGAGTTACTGAGTTAATGAGTTTCTTATCATATTAAATATTAAAGTCTTTATCATTGGGGTAATGATAAAGATTTTAATAATAATGATAATGTAATGATAAAGGCGTTTTTTAATATTTTACAAGAGGTAATTAAATGTGAATAACAATACGTCTTGACTAAAAATTATATCGTTTAACAGTAATTTTTATTCTTCAATCCGTATAATTTTGTGTTACTTTAGAATTATTCATACCTAAAACTGCTTTCCTTAAAAATAAATTCATATATCCCAATGTTTAAGACAACTGTAAATATTGAAAGAAAAATAGCAGTGAAAATTACATGAAAATAATATTTTGTTTAATCGTATCGTTCAGTCTAACTTTATTTAATCGTATCGTTTAATCTAATTTACTTAATCTAAAATGAGTTAAAATCTAAAATGAGTTAATGAGTTTCTTATCATATAAACTATTAACATCTTTATCATTAAGGCATATAAATAGCAATATTTCTTGATTAAAAATTATATCTTTTAACAGCAATTTTTATTTTTATTCAGTATTCCAAACAATCCCTATCGTATTGTGTTTCTTTAGAATTATTCATATCCAAAATTGTTTTCCATAAAAATAAATTCATATATCCCAATGTCTGAGGCAACTGGAAATACGACACCGATTTCGAAATCAGAAGATATCTCATATTTCGCCGTCGCCCCAAAGCCCTTCTATATGAAGGGAATATGTGACAGGCTCTCATGGAGGAAGAAATGGACTTCGCTCACTGATCTCCTGAAGAGGATGTGTATGACAATTTCTTCTTTTCCGGACTAGATCCGGAATGTCTGTGTACTCTTTTCTTTGCCCGCCGGAATCCATCTGCGAGCACGTATTTACCCATCCTTATATGGGAGTGGAGTATGTAGAGGAAGTATGACAAAGAGCAAGGTTTTCATAGATCTCTTTGGAATAATAGACTATATTTTCGCAGGGTCTTCGTGGATAACTATGGCAAAAGCAGCATTCATGGGATTGTGCTCATATTCACACAAAAAATCCGTTGAAAAAAATTTGCATCTCATGAATTGCATGATTTTTACCAATCTTTTTTTCTGTTGAAAATTTAATATTCAATGTTTAAGTTTGTATAGAAAAATATTCAAAATAGAGGATACGCAAAAAACAGACCATGAAGATAATATTATACTGAATTTTTATAAAGTAAACAATCAAAACATATTGAATTAGTTAAGGGAAATAGGATTTTTCAAAATATATTTAAATACATTGACGCTATTACAATCAATTCACATATTTGAATAGTATTGCATGTGTATATTTTCTTATTATATAGAAATCCATATAATTACATGGATTTCCATATATTCTGAAGGATTTATTCTAGCCATTTATTCTAATAATAATAACTAATATTCTAACTGTTTAAAAAAATGTAACTGATTAAACTATTTTAAAACCTTTTATAAAGGCTTAAAAAATGCATTCTTTATTCTGGCATAATTTTATGATTAAGACTTAAGAAGACTTTGATAACTTTAAATGTGAGGAAAACTATTTTAAATGTGAGAATAAAAGTAATGATGTACAAAATTAATAAAAGTACAAAATCATACATTAATCAGATTGGAATTTGAATTTGTCCAAAATGTCATCCTTTTTATGTAAGTAACTACCAATTTGTCAAATAATAGTGCATTACAAAAAGCAATCACCGTATGCAAATTATCAACAAGTTATTTTGAAATTCTATCTATAATAGTTAAAATTCTTTTGTAAGACTATTATTATTAAAAATAAATAAATAAAATAAATAAATCTTTTTCAATCTATTAATTAATTTGTCAGCTTAAAATTTTTAATTTTTGAAAGGACTATAGAAATAAATTTAAAGGTAGTAGTAATCATATAATGAACCTTTACAAGCGATCATAAAGTATTTAGAACGAGAAACCTACAATTTTTAAAGTTTTTTTTTTTTAATTAGAAGTTTCAACCGAATTTAAGATGTTTTTATTTATACTTGCCGATACACTGACACATATATTATGTAAATTTAATGTATTAATTTTAAAATTTTGAAATAATATACATTTGAAAAATAATAGGATCTCGAACAATTGAATGCCTTCAACGAATTTTGTTAAGTGATAAACTTTGCAACATATCATTAGTATCATTGAAAAAAATTTAGAAGAAACCCCAGTAAACTAACAATTTAACGATAGGTAATGAATTAATAGTGGTGGATATATTAGTTATACATACTGTAATTTACGGAAGTTTAAAATTGGATCGAACTTGGTGATCATGCACATATCAATTGAAGGACCTATCAAGTTTCGCAATCCGAAAAGCACATCATATGTGAAGTAGAAAAAGGCTCATGAATTGTACCATCCAGCGCCTGAAATCTCTGATCATCCCCTATGGATATTCTAAGGAAGATAGACGGAAATTGGTGTTTTTGTGTTGACTAGTGCCGGCTCAAAAATATTTCACATATATATTTAATTATATAAAAAGACTTTTACCTTTTACTAGTTTTGTCGACATTCTGGACTGGTTGAAGAATGTCGAATTCCTTTCTTATAAAGTACTCTATTTGGATTACAGGCAAAGTGAAAAAGATGAAGCCGATCGCGAGAAGATAACGTACATTACAACAGAAGACTTGTACGAATTTAAAATTATGCCGTTTGGACTCTGTATCCCACTTGCAATCTTTGATAGAAAATGGACTTTGTCTGGGCTAGCTAGACGGCATAATAATATTCTAGAAAATATTCAAAGACCACTTTACTCGATTAAGAAATATTAATCGAGTGTCTATTTTTTGAAGACACTCTTTTGGAATGTTTTCAAAAAGTAGACATTGTCCTCCTCAACCCAAAAACAAAATTATTTTTCGGTGCACGAGAGGTTAAAAGAGGACATCGTGTATCTAGAGATGGTTTACGATCAAATCCAGTAAACCGTAAGGAACTTTTTAACTCTGACTAAAGGTTGCGCATGACGTACGAAGTTTGCTTGGACATTGCTCATACTTTCAATGATCTATTAAGGGATTTTTGCTATGTGGCCGAATATCTTCAGATACTGTTAAAAAGATACCGAATTTCATTGGAATCCTACAGAAGTGAAAACCTTTAAGAAAGCAAATCACTTACTTCTCATATAGTATTAGGATTCTGAGGAAAACTAGCCAACGGAAATTTATATAGATGACATTGGATACATATTGGAATGGTTCTTGATATAAATATCGAAAAAAACGCTACAAAAATTTATAGCGTAATGTGTTATAGGTACGTGTTTTACGTTATACGTACGATGCTATACTTCAATAAAAGCGGGGAAATTACCTCTCTATGGAAAGAAAATGGATGGAATTAACGGAAAATAATTAACGGACAATCAAAAGGTAAAGCCGAAACCATAGGAGAATACACAAATTTAAACTATAAATATTTAGATACCCTTTATAATAATGTCACATCTTCATTATCCCTGTTGGCTCAAAATTCCTTTTGGGAGGCTTACTAGATTGGTGTTTTGACTTCAGGAAAACAGTTTGTCTATAACGTACAGAAAGTTAAAATACATCAAGATGTAGACAGTTTTAAGCAAAATATAGTAAAAGGAGAGAAATAGCCGTTGGGACAGCAAAAAAAAGATCCAGACCTTGCAAAAGTAATATCTGCACAAACCTGTCGTAGCCACATATTGCACACGACTAACGACTATTGTTATGTATTTCTTCGGTATAAAATTGTATTTCAGATTACCAAAATGCATGTTTTAATGCAGGAATCATTATCATCATTTTTCTGCATTTAAATATTTGTCCACTTGTTTTCATGATCATTAAAGAATAAACTACAATTTTTGTATACAAGAAAGTACTTAAATATTTTACTCCTTATTTGTTATTTATATTAAATTATTGTATACAGTACTTTAATAAGAAAACACCTCAAACAAATAAACCAAAATGTATTTATTAAAATATTCTGCAGTTTTAATGCTTAAATGTTAGAAAGATGTTAATTATTTTAATTTGCATGGGTACAATTTCATTTGTAAGCGTGACTGGGAAAAATAATATGCTAGAGACACAATTACGAATGCAATACTTAAAAACATAAGTAACAATATCCATGGATAAAAATCATAAATTTAAGCTGCGAGAAACCTTATGTCTTCTCTTTTCTTGTGTGAATTCATTTTTAGAATTTTGAAGCGTTATACTTTGAAGCTTAGTTTTAATACCTCAGTTAACACTTTAATTCAGTTCTCCAAAGGTTGAGCTTTAAATATGTTCCATGCCACCCTTCATAAATTAAAAAGGTTTGTTGGCTTTTGCAAATTAATTTAGCCTTTAGTTAACATACTACGGTATCCAAGTGCTGAGTAGGATTTTGCAGGATTAAAAGTATTGTCTTAAATGGAAATTAAAAACTTTTCCGCATTAAAGTTTCAGCAATAAAAATCTCCAGAGCTTATTTTAAGAAAAAGAAGTCAAGGTTCATAGGAGTAATGTAAGGATAGAAACAGAATGATCATATTACTACTAAAATGTTTCTGAATATTGAAGACATATTAAGTTGTTCAATTTAGTAACTTATTAATGTATGATAAATTATTTAAAATTTTTAAATATTTTTTTGAACATCCAAATGAGAAATTTCTTTATTAAATTTCAACCCTTTTAAAACTATAATCATAGAATTAGCTATTAAACTCCTTCGAAATTTATCAATTTTGCTTTCTTAAATCTATCTCAAAGTATTACTTACTATTTTCATCAATGTAGCAAGCTTTTATGGCATAAATGACACAGTAATAAGAATTTCTTTTCTTTTAATTAATTCCTTAATTTCGTCTTATTATTATTATTACTATTATTATTATTTTAGTAAGCTATTATTAGTATGTATTGAAATTATTTGTATGCTATTATGTAAATTATTGTATATTGTATTATTAAAATATAAATACAATAATTAATTATTAATTAAATATTATTAGTAAATTATTATATGCTATTACGTAAAGTATTGTATATTATATATGAAATATTTGTATGATTTGAAAATATAGTATGCTATTAATATTAGTATGCAGCGAATATAAATTGTATTATCATAAAGCTATTGTATCTTATTTTTTGTCATTTATTAAAAATTTACAACTTTTTAATAAATAACAAATTATATAAACAATACATTCTAAGTTGCTACTTATTGCATTATGGGGTAGTATTACTTGCGTCCGTAGCTATCTTCAAACTGCAAGCGCCCCCTGGGTAGTGCTAAATGAATAACAGCAGTGCAACCCTTGCTTATGGCGAAAATATTATTATTTCTGTATTGCCAGCTGCTTTTGAACAAACACCAACTTAAAGCATTGTAGTAGTTTAGATAAACCCTTCTACAATTGAAATAAATATGCTGTAGGAAACTTTATAAATATGTTTTTTTGTTTCTAGGTTTGTTTTCATATGTATTAATTTATTTAATCTCATTGTTGAAAATGTTGCAAACCCTTTAGAACTGTAACTACTTACTATTATTAAGTGAGGGGAAACCTTAGTAACTCCGTCTACTAAGGTTTCCCCTCACTCCATTGTTGTAAGTCGCCAGTTGTAGACGTGGATTATATAATTATATATTTAATGTTATACATTATGTATCTATATTTCAATATTTGTCATTTGTGAAAATAAAATTTAGGAAAAGTATTGGAATATCTGAATTAACAGAATATATCCCGAACTCTTGGATACCTGCTTAAAAGTTCGTTGGGCTAGAAAGGTAAAAAAAATTATAAGAAATTATCTAGAATTTGAATATATAAAAAGGCAGAATAATAATAATAATATAAATAATTGCTTTTACTTATAATTAAAATAATTTACTTATAATTAATTACTTCATTAATTTCAACAAATTATTATTATTATCATGATTATTTTAGTAAACTATTAGTATGCAGTAAAAATAAACTGTATTGTCATAAAGTCATTGTATATTCTTTTTTGTAATTCATTAAAATTTTATAACTCTTTAATAAATAACAAAAAAAATTCAATGAATCCTATGTTATTACTTATAAAATGATAATAGTTTAGATGGACTCTTCTATAATTGAATTAAATATATTGTAGGAAACTTCATTAATATGTTTTTTGTCTCCACATTTGTTCACATATGTATTTATATATTTAATAGTATTGTCATAAATGTTCAAACTCTAGAACTGTAACCACTTAAAATGTAACTGTTCTGAATTTTGAAGAAATATTAATTCCGTTGTTCAATTTAGTAATACACCTATATATGATAAATTATTAAACTTTTTAAATTATATTTCTTTAACTTCGAAATGAAAAGTTTCGTTATTAAAAGTCAGCCATACTTATTAAATGTCAGTTTCGTTTAATGGTTAATCACAGAATTAACCAGTAGAATATTTGCAAATTTTGGACATTTATCGATCATATTCTGTCTTCAAACTGTTTCATATATATATATATATATATATATATATATATATATACATTGAAAAATATCTTATATTCATTCATAAATAAAACATCGTATTCTGAAGATAAGATTCTTAAAACTACAAATACAATCTGTTACAGAAATTGAAAACCTCTTGGAAAATGAAACGTCAAAAATAATAACAAACAGGAAACTAAAGTTTTATCCTAATTAGATAAACAGCCAAATTCTAGAATTCCCAAACACAGTCGAGAAACGCTTTTGAGTTGAAATCCTACATCAATCAAATTTCACATTGTACATATTTATTAATTATCGACGCCAAAACGTTTCTCTGGAAGTCCTTGTATATAATTCAGCTTTTGAAAAGCGATGTAAACTCAAGCGGAAACTTCTAAAACTTCCCCCTGCGAAATTTCGAACATTAAATTCAATTCATCTTAGCTAGAAATAACTCACATTCATCATTCCGTAGCGAGACCTAACGTCTAAATAACGATCGTTTAATATGCAAAAGCACTTACCCATGTAATAAGTCGTACTCGTGCATTGTTGCATTGTGTATCTTTCCGCTTTAATTATTGCGTTTCCGTCCTTCTTTTAGACTCCAGCTTTCAAACACAGAAGTGAAACATTGCCTTTCTTAATAACAGTTACACCAGAAATTGCCTAAATTAATTCTCGGCACATGGTTTTCCATGTTGCTTGTGTCAGTGAAGAAGCTGAACTTTGGAGGAACACGGCCTATTCGTGGAAATAGGCTCAACTCGGATTCTTAATTAAGAAGATATTTGATTTTGTTAGTGCAGAGGAGCACTATAATATGTTTAAAGAGTTTCTTAAAGGACGGGTTGAAAGTGTCTTAGTATATGTCACAAGGTATGAGAAAAATTCCCCTTCTTAGATATTTAGGACAATAAAAATCTAAACTATTATTTAATCTTATATAATGAGATGTAATTTACTATATTCACGTGTATAACATATTTAAAAAATTGAAATATTCATGAGAGAGGAATTTTCTTAAGGTAAGAAAATTTAAAAAAAAATTCTATACATTTTTTTTTCAAACAAATCAGCCATATTTGTCAGGGCTATATAATAACACTTTTTACCAGCTATGTACCAACTACAAGTTCTAAAAGTAAAATTTAAATATGTACAAACAAACAAGTAACACGGCAGGGTCCATTTATGGAAATAGGCTTAACAAATTCAGGAAATTAAATGTTTATGAGAAAGATTTAGGACAATAAAAATTAAAACCATTGATTAATGTTAAATAATGAGAGCTAACTTATCTTTACATATATCACATATTTAAAAAACTGCAATGTTTATGAGAGTGAAATGTTACTTAAAAAAGGAAATTTTAATATATTTGCATGAAGTTTTTCTTCAATGAATCAGCCAAATTTGCCAGTGCGATATAGTAATAGCACTTTTGACCAATTGTGCCCTACAAGTTCTAAAAGTATAATTGCAACATGTAAAAAACAAAATAATTAAGGGAAATAGGTTTATTAGGTCCATTAATGGAAATAGGTTTAACATATTCATAAAATGAAATGTTTATGAGAGTTAAATTTTCTTAATGAAAGAAATTTTAATAAATTTCTATGAATTTTTTTCCCAACAAATCAGCCAAATTTGCCAGTGTTAAGTAATAGCACTCTTTTGACCATCTCTGCGTTATAGGATCTAAAAGTAGAATTGAAAGATGTGCCAAACAAAGAGATAACAAAGCATGCTCCATTTATGGAAGAAGGCTTAACAGATTCATAAAATGAAATGTTTGTCGAATTTTCTCAAGGAAAGAATTTTTAATAGATTTCTAAGCATTTTTTATTCACCAAATCAGCCATATTTGCCAGTGCGATATAATAACACTTTTGACCACCTCTGCACTATAAGTTCTAAAAGTAGAACTGAAACGTGCAAGCAAAGAGGTAACAAAGCATAATCCATTTATGGATATAGGCTTAACAGATTCATAAAATAAAATGTTTAGGAGAGTCGAATTTTATTAAGGAAAGAAATTTTATTAAATTTGATTACATTTTTCTCTTCAACAAATCAGCTATATTTGCCAGTGCGATATAATAGCACTTTTGACCAGATCTGCATTATAACGTCTAAATGTAAAATTGAAACATGTGCAAATATCGCACAAGCAAAGAAGAAGTAAAAAGGCATAATCCATTTCTAGAAATAGGCGTAATTCATTCATAAATAAAGAGTTTTGATTTTATTGATTATAATTGATTGAACCCGTTTAATAATTACATGAATTAGTTCGTCATGAAAATGCGTGTTATATTTTTTTTTCAATGAATAGCTGTGAGATTTAATAAAAAAATGCAATTATACCATTAATCGATAGAAAAACTTAGAATTACTAATTACTTTCAAACAAATCAATATTTCTTATCTACAGACACATTAAGAAAAACTGTCAAGGTTTTAATCTCTAATGAACTTGATGACATCATTATAATTACTTAAAAATCCAATCGATAAACTTGATGAATGACCCTCCAATATATATAATTCAGCAATCCTATCTTCCTGAGCATTCCAAAAAAAGATAAAGACTTCCTTTGCTTAAAAGGCTGTTTCTCTTGCCCCTCTTATGACAAGTCGCTTCCGTTTTCTTCAGATTCTCAGTAGAAAAGGCATCAGCTTTATAGCCCAGGCACATAGCTTGAAAGCCTATCTCGGCTGCATATCCTGAGCACTAAACTTTCTGATGAGTCCCTTAAGGGTATTTTTGGAAGGAAGAGAAATGTGAGATAATTCTTTTTTCTTCTACGGAAGCGCTATTACAGCAACTAAACGGAATTTTTTTTCTCTCTCTTATACCTCAACTCGATACTTTAGCTGATCACTAAAGTTGAAGAAGTCTTCAATGATTTTTTTTTTTAAGTTTCATTGTATTCTAGGTGACATAGCTGTATAGTGAAGAGCCTAAAAGCAATAAATAACGCATTTTAAGCAATATCTTTTATTATTTAAACTTTCAAACCTATTTTGGTATGCTTTTGTATCTAGAAAACATTGAATAAAACTTATTTATTTTCACCAAAATTTATTAGACAGGAGACATATATACACTATTACAGTACTTTTGTGTAAATTCAAACGGCAAGGAAATAATATGTAAAATGTTTTGTTAATTATTTTTATTTTTGGTGCACTAACTCAAAACTTAGTTTAATACTTTAAAACTAAGGGAATATTTTTTTTTTAAATTCAATTCAGATTCATTGTCATCGATGCATTTAAAATATATGTAGAAATTGAAAAAGGCAAGAAAATTAATTATTGTTTATCTGAGATTTATGACAACAATTTCTTTCCTAAACTTTAGGCATAATCCATATTTCAATGATTATTTTAAAATAACCCTTTATTTCGAATAAGAAACATATAATTTCCAATGCATGATATTTTTTAATCTTTTTTTTGGAAAAATATGTATAATTTTAATAAAATATCTTTAATTTTAAATAAAGTATCCTTACATTTTGAATTAATTATTATACATTTTTCTTTTGCAACATTTGACATTTCTTACTCACATACTTTTTTCAATTTTTAACTCATTTTCAATTAAATAAAATTATAATTTTTGAATTTTTACAAGTAATCCTTTTAATGAACAACAAAAAAATTACTAAACATATCTTTATATTTATAGCAATCAATAAATATTTTAAGAAGACTTATGAGTTTTTAAAATAATGCAAAATTTTGTAAATTTAGAATAATCTCTTCAAAAAAGTTCAAAAAGTTTCGAAACACCTTAAAAGTTAGAAACCTAATAAATTGATTCATATTTGTATTCCTCTGATGTCAAAAAAATATATTCCAATATTTAATTTTTTAGCTCTGTACATAGCAAAAATTTGCACCGAAAAAGAAAAATCTTGACAAACTTAAATAATGTCCTCCCATTTGTTTTCAAGTTGGTAGGAATTATGTCATGTTTGGAGTTGACGGATGGGACACGGAGTTTATGTACTTTACGATAAAAGCTCCAAAATTCGTGCACAGAATGCCTTATAGCAGATTATTTTTGAGAAAATTGTAAGCAGGCAAACGCGTCATTTTTACTTTAGTCGTGATCCTGCATTTAAAAACTAGCGAACAAAACATACAGCAAATTTTGATTTAATTCAACTCTTTATAATAAGAATATAAAGCATGTCCGGAATTATTTTGGAAGTCATCAATTGTTTGAATACTAAAAGAACATTATTTTATTTGCATAAAAAAGGGAAAAAAAATCATAATAATAAACAATTTTTTGACTCGGAAAAATATTAAATGTATGTTATGAATATTTATGATATAATTTTCAATAAAAAACAGCAATTACTATTGATTAATTTTTTTTTTTTACATTTTTTTTTCATTAGATATAGTGATTAAAAAAAATCAACATTTTCAAAAAAAATATTTAGTGTTCATGATTAATTAATTACATCCCTAGATAATCAAAAATTTTCATAATATATTTTAAAATGCTAAAATAATTTCTAGTTATACAATTGTGTTTTGTATGAAAAAGAAAGCGGTGTTTATTTGCTAATTTTATCAGAAGTAATAATAATAATAAATTTCTTACTTTACAAAAATTAATGTTGATTTTCCAGTTAAAAATCATAAGTAATTGCAATTCTCTCTATATTTTTGGATTAAATTAAATGTAAATTATCTTTAATACATTATATCATCAGTTTAATAATCACACAAATATTTTATGACTACACATCTAATTTTGTTTACCAGGACAAAACATTTTTTTTTCTAATGCAGCTGGCAAATACTTAGACAGTTATCTTTATTATTATAAAGTTATATATATGCCATAAGCAAGGGCTGTACCAACATTACTCATTTAGCTCTACCCAGGAGGCCCGTGCAGCTTTAAAATATGATACGGACGCAATGCAAAATCAACAATTATTTATAATTTTATAAACAAATTTTTTTAAAAAATTAATTTTTTTAGATTATTTAACACATTCTTGCTTAGGTAAAAATATTTATGTAACGTAAAAAATAATTGTATTTCAGAATAAAACAAACAACAATATAATACAAAAGAAACGAAGGATTATTGCTGCAAAGCTACGTTTCTAGTATAACAATAAAACTTCATTATTGGTTATTACTTCTAAACTAATAAATGAAACATTTATCAGTATACAAATACAAAAATTATCTCCCTCAAAATAACACACTTTGGTTTCATTCACAATATGTGTTTTAAAATATATAAGTATATTACAGCACTTAATATAAATTTTTTTATCTGCCAAAATTATGTTTTTATGTTATTCACAGTTGCACTTACTTTACCTCAAATAATATTAGTTTAAGCTTCTAACAATGTAAGCAAATACAAGCATTTTTAACCCATATTTACATAAAATAATAAACTATAAATTTCTTCCTACTTAGTTTATATACAATAATTTTTTTATATCACAATATGAGTTTTGGAGAAAATATTTATATTACAATTTTTAACATTATAAAAATTTATTTTTTAATTTTTACTATTATAATAATTTTCATATTTTGTTTGTAAAATCACTTATTTTATCTCAATTATAATAGTTTAATGCACATATTTACCAAACATACAATTAAAAAAGATATATATTTGAATTTATATAAAATTGCTAAACTAAAAAAAATCATGATAAATAGTTTATGTGCTTTAATCTTAAAGTTTATTTGTTCCTGATATAAAAAAAAATAAACATTAACATAAATTTAATACATTTATTATATTTTTTTATATTTAATGTCATAAATGGTATTAAATGTAACCTTTTACAAAGAAATTTTATTTAAATTTACTTAAATATATATTTAAAAAATCTAGATATATTAGCATACTTATTTAATTTGTGCCTAAATATTTTTAAAAAAGATTTAATTAAAATAGAGTTTAAAAAAAAAAAAATGTTTTATTTATTTATTTATTTTTTCCTTTTTTTTTCTTTTTAAATATAATAAAATGGAAAGAAAAATTAATGGCAAATTAATATTTTGCTATTCAGTTTTATTATATTACTGTATTATTCACTTAAGCCACATATGGTAATCTGTGTACTTCAAAAAAATCAAATCATATGTTCAAAAAAATTTTTAATAGTTTGTACACGAAGCATTATCTTTTTTCGAAACATTAGATTCTCTTTAATTTTAATAATATAATATAACAAAGAATTTTATGAAAAATTATGAACTTAAAGTAATTTTTTACTTGCTTTTTTAAAGTCTCCTTACATTATTTACTTGCATTTAAGTTCTTAAACGCAAGATACATATTAAATTCGAAAAGTATCATCTATTACTAATGGATATTCGAAAAAAAAAAAATCTGTAATTTACGTGGTAAGAAATGAAATAAGAAATAAGATTCATGAAACATTAGGAAACTCTTTTAAAAGTTTAGGAAAAGAAACTTTACATGTTTTTCTAACTAATTTCTTTGCAGCATCCACAACTCTTTAGAATTCCAAATGACTGAAAAAAAAAATCGATAGCATGAAAAAGAACGGAAAAAAAAAAAGTTCTCATTTAACTTTCTTGACCCTTAAACAAAATTTCGAAACAACCATTATCATTACAGACTCACATTACCATTAAAATGCACGTTGCTGAAACAAAAAAAAACAAAAAATAACTAAATTGAAAAAAAAATCGGAATATACTTACATTTGATATAACGTGCTTTTAAAAGTAAACAGTATTTTTTCAGGGTGTTATTTTAAGGCCTTTGGATAATTTTTCAATTTCTGTACAGGTCGTTTCTATTGGATTTCTATGTAAATTTATTTTATTTTGTGAGAGTTTTTTTAATTATCCAAAGAAATATGTTGTTTGTTGTTTCTTATCCCACTTGGCTGGCCAAGCCCACGATCCCGTACGTACTCATGATTGAAGGGGAAGGAAGCAGCTTCTGTTGTGATGGAGCACCCGTAGGTAGAAGCCTGACTTTTGCTCCGTGACGCTCTTACAGTCATAGGAGACCGGGATCTACGGCTTAAAGTGAATTCCGAACCACTACAAACATCCATGCACCGCCGGGATTCGAACCCGAAACCTGTGGCACCGAGCATCAGAGCGCTAGACACTCGGCCATTCAGGTCCCAAATTTGCCAACGGCAAGCTGTGTTCCCAGGTGGTCACCCACCCAAGTACTGACCGCGTCCAATGATGCTTGACTTCGGTGTTCTAACGAGAACCGGTATATTCAGCATGGTACGCCGTTGTACGTTTGTATATTGTACGTTTTTTCAATTATAAAAAGAAGTATTGTACCACTTTTCACTTATCCAAAGATATATTGTACGATTGTTTTAACTATCCAAAGAAATATTGTACGATTTTTCAATTATCCAATTAATGTACATAATTATAAAATAAAAATTTAATAAACTCTAAAATTTTAAGATTAGCGTAAACTATTCTTTTATGACAATATTTGCTAATGTAAGTGGTTCGCATTTTTTAAAAATTCATTTCATGTAAATACAAATAAGAGCTATAAACCTTCTGAAAAATTAAAGTAAAGACACTCTGTATAGTTTTTACTCTACTCAAAATAGGTTTTATCATGGTGTCACCCTTGATATACACAAAATTTCAAAGGTGAGTGACATCAGGTCAAAAGTCGATATCACTAATGAATATTTAATTTTTTTAAATCACTAACCTCATAAAAAAAAATCTTATTTTAATTATATACATCAAAAAGCTTCTTGGAAATATTTAAGTCTAAATTTATGATGTTCGGCTGAAAAATGTAAAGTTTTGATTTTTTTTTTAATGTTAGGAACAAATCATGAGTAACAAATAAGGGTCTGGAGTATTTCTACTTATTAAAATATTAATGATCCTTTACAAACTTAAGAATATAACAGTCACTCTTAAATCAGCGTTATAAGGAGATATTTTGATAATTTATTTGATATTTCATATACGTTACTTAAATAAATTTATAATTTTCCAATCATAATAATACCAAACTGGACCTTGGATAAATATGTACAGTTTAGAAATTAATTAAATTACTTACTATTATTATTAGACGCATGGATGCATTCTAGTTAATTTATATAAAACAAATGATTAAGTAGCATCAGCCAGCATACATCTCAAAGCACCTAGTTAAGTCAAATCATGTCAAGTATGAAATTAATCATATGAATATGTAAGCATAATTTAATAAAGTGATAGTAAAAATTTATAAATTACTATAATAATATACTACTTAAATAAATCAACATGCGTAAAACATGATGATTTATGGTTTAAAAAAACAAAAAACATTTAATTATTTTTATACAATAATAGTTTAAAATAAATATTTCCAATATTTTAATCTTTTTAAAGCGAGCTTCATAAACCGGTGGTGGGCAGCGAAGCTAGTGTACGAGGCAGACAGTTTTCGAATCCACTGTTTATGTCCACTGCACCTACTGCTTTCAAATGTGAACATAATTAATGTTTGCAACAATGCTTTGCATCGATAATGGAGATATTTTCACGCACTTTCTTACACATGATATGCAAATACTAATACCTTAAATACACTATTTTCATAATTCTTAATGATATACATACAAAACTAAATAGATTACCCATGATCCGAAAAAAAATTATCAAAGATATTAATGCTTTATTAATTACATTATTTAAAAATATTTTTTTCCAATGACAAGTTCAAAATTTAAATATTTCTGTATAATTCATTAAATATTTCTCTTGCATATTTGCCTTTATTTACCATATTAATTTTTCGAGAATATATATTTTTTTATATCTACTAACTATTCCAAATAATCTTTCGTATGCTATATCATTTCTTCAATTAAAAAAAAAAAATGAACGATTAATTCTTCATTAGATGTGCAATTAAAAGCTAATGCGATGACTTTTTTTAATTTTAATATAATGTATCTAAGCTATATTTATTGAATGTTAATTGACTACATGTAAATAAGTTTATATTAAAACAACCTCAGTTCAATTTCTTACAAATACAACTCAGAAAGTATATATTTAGCTTAAAATGATTTAAAATTCAAATGCATAATGCAGTCATTTTACAGTAATAATTTTATTTAATTTTGTATTCCATTAAAATTAATTTATAAATTAAATTCTCAAGGAAATCAATCATAAATATTTAGCTTTTCTTCAAATGAAACAGAAAGATTTTATTATAATGAAAGTGCTAAAGTATTTCTACTTAATGCCACCTTAAAAAACTATATTACATCTTTACATCATTTCTGAAAATTTAAATATCTTGACATACAGAATTATTCAAAATAAATTTGTTTTTTAATAAATAATAATTTTTTTGCAAAATAATAAAAACTAAATGTCATGTCCTTAATATCATAATAATCAATCATAATCATCATAATAATCAATGTCATAATAATCAATCATAATCATCATAATAATCAATGGCATAAAAATCACTCATAATCATCAATCTTGATCATCATAATCAGAATAAATTTATTTTTAAAAAATAATATATTCTTTACATAATAATAAAAATTAAATGCTATGATTTTAATGTCATGTAAAATCATTAATAAAAGATACTTATAAATATATTAGATTTTACAATGGATAAAAATCTCATTGTAAACGTCATTGTTCAAAAAGATGCAAAACATTTTATAAAGATCCAAAGTTCACCCTTCTCACAAAACAGTACAACTAATAACAGAAGGCACTAAGTCTTTTCCCGGTTTAATATGTTTCTTTGTAATGACGTCAGTAAAAACTGAATCAAACAAATCCGTGCGATTTATTGGTTTAAAGCTTAGTGAAACTAATCCTGATTTGCCTGGATTTTTTTTTCTTCTACTTTTAGTTTCGAAACAAAATACCCTACTCTCCTAGAAGAAATAAGAATGGGAAAGACAAGTACTCTAAAAATACAACACAGATCCTCTGATCTAGTTGAAATATCAAAATAAAATTTTTACTATATTAATTTTCCACAAAAACATTTTTTACATATACTTACTATTTCTCATAATCTTTTGTATAAATGTTTTACATGCTATATCATTTTTCCAATTTAAAAAATGAATTATTAAAATTTCATTAGATGTGCAATTGAAAGCTAA
Organism: Caerostris darwini; assembly: GCA_021605075.1. Taxonomy (NCBI): domain Eukaryota; kingdom Metazoa; phylum Arthropoda; class Arachnida; order Araneae; family Araneidae; genus Caerostris; species Caerostris darwini. The sequence goes on from BPLQ01011831.1 coordinate 193,995, forward strand.
TGCAATGCCTTTTTTATTCAATCTTAATATACATTTTTCTAGGCTATATTCATTGAATGCTGATAGACTAAATGCATTATTACATATAAATAAGTTTATATTAAACCACACTCTATTCAATGTCTTATAAATACAACACAGGAAGATAAATTTAGCGTAAAATAATTTAAAATTCAAATGCATAATGCAGCCATTTTACAGTAATAAGATTATTTCGTTATGTATTCAATTAAAATTAATAAATAAATTAGATTTTCACGGAAATAAAACATACAAATCTAAACGTTTCTTCAAATAAAAGGAATCAGATTCTATTAAAATTAAATTACAAAAGTATTCGCTAAATTTAATATTTTTCTACTTAATGACAAGTTAAAAAAAACTAAATCAAATATTTACATCGCTTTTTAGAAGTTTTATACAATATTTACCTTGACATATAGAATTAATCAAAATAAATTTGTTTATTCTTACATAATAATAGTGTCGTGTAAAATCATTAATAAAAGATACGTATAAAGATATTTGACTTTACAATGAATAAAACCTCATTTAAAGCATCAATCTTCAAAAAGATGCAAAACATTTTGTAAAGGTCCAAAGTTCACCCTTCTCACAAATCAGTACAACTAATAACAGAAGGCACTAAGTCTTTTCCCGGTTTAATATCTTTCTTTGTAATGTCGTCAGTAAAAACTGAATCAAACAAATCCGTGTCTCCGTGCGATTTATTGGTTTAAAGCTTAGTGAAACTAATCCTGATTTTCCAGGAATTTTTTTTTCTTCTACTTTCAGTTTCGAAACAAAATACCCAACTCTCCTAGAAGAAATAAGATTGGGGAAAGAGAAGTAAGATAAAGTACTCTAAAAATACAACACAGATCCTCTGATCTTGTTGAAATATCAAAGAAAAGTAATGAAAAAATAAGGAAAAGTGAGATCTTTATTTAATGCCACAGCCCGGCCGCTTAATCTTGAAGTGTCAGGGGATGCTAAGACTTTTACCGAAATTAAATTTACACCTTCCATTGGATTGGACGCCCGAAATGTAGACTTTTCTAACGTTTCTTTCTTTTTTTCCTTTATTATTTAGGATAAAATAGCCTTTTAGCGTTTCTTCTATTTGATGATGTTTTCACCGATTTATTTATTTATTTTTTTTTTTTTTTGGAATACTGGAAAATGCGATTTATTTTTGTCTTGTAACAAATTAGATAACTTTTGTAAGAAGTTTTAAAAAAAAAAAGTTGATAATGCTGTTTTGCTTAGAGGGACATTATAAAATATTTATTTAAATATACCATAATGTTTTGGACGGAAATATATAATTGGATCGTTACATTTAAAAAAAATGTCTACAAAATAAGTTAGATTTTTCATAGATATAACTTGGTATCACTACAGCCTAGAATTAAATCATTACAGTTATTTTGTAGTTGTAGAGAGACATAATTTGAAACAAATATTTATACGTAAATTGAAAAAAATTCTCACATATTTTAAAACTTCGTTTAATATGAAATAATTCATTTTTACATTGATGCTGTGACAATATTGTAGTTCAAATTCCGGAATACTGGAAAATACGATTTAATTTTTCCTGTAACAAATTACATAACTTTTGTAAAAGTTATTAATAAATGCTGCTTTGCTATAAGTTATATCTATTATGAAATATTTATTTAAATAAATCATATGTTTTGGAGGAAAACATGCATTAAATATAATTGGATTGTTACATTTAAAAATGTCAACAAAATAAGTTACATTTATCATAGATATAATTTGGTATCACTACTGCCTTGAAATATATCATTTAGTTATTTTATCATTCTAGTGAAACATAAGTTTGAAATAAATATTTATAATTTAAGAGAAAAATTTCTAACATATTTTAAAACCTAGTGAATTAGTGTGAAATGGCTACAGAATAAATAATTAATTTTTAAATTTATGTCCTGACAATATTGCAGTTGAAATTCTCAATCAAAATTTCTGCATTTGGAATATGATCATATAACGCGCTGTTTCCCATGAGATTTGTTTTATTTTCAGTCTGAAATTTCGCAAGATCCATGCAGAGCATCGCATCTTGACTCTGGATGTTTGGCAATCATAAAGTGATATACCTTTTTTTGTAAATTTAAAAGTTTGTTAGTTGTAGTTTAGGCTTTGAGTTGTAGCCATTGCTTTACGTTGTATGAAATAAATAATATTATGTAGTTGAACTTCAGTCTTCTTTTACAACAAATGCGTCTTAATGTAGCATTTAAGTTTTCTTGTTGAAATAATTGAAATATTAATCATCTCTCGATGTAAAGAAATGTGAGTTAGCCGAGGAACGTTTGTGTTTATTATCTTAAAATTTTATGTATTGTATTAATATTTTCCGTTAAACATAATGGACGATTTATTGAATTAACTATTTATAAATTCAAAATTAGTTTATATTCTTATGTTATATTAGTTATTTTTATAAATTGTTTCAAATATAATAATTATCCCGAATGAAATTTCATTAATAACATCAGAGCTAAAGCTCTTTTGAAACATATAAAAATGATAAATTTTCTGTAGTTTAGATAATCGAAAATACTTAATATAATTTCAATTTAATATTTTTCTTTGTAATATCATCATAATTAAAATTTATCACATGTGTTATCGTTCAAAATAATTTATTAATCTTAAAAGATTGGGGCTACAAATTAGTAGCAATTATTCAGTCTCTTTATTAAAATATATTTAATGATATTATTATGTATAAAAAAACACTTACTATAAATTATTAGTGAGGCGAAACTTTTTAAATTTCGAGAATAAAAAAAAAAAATCTTAATTAAACTTTCCGTGGATAAATTACACCATGAATGCAGAAACTCTTGAAATCCCCATTTATTTACGAAAACTTAACCACATGCAATGAAAAAAAACTCTAAATTTGTTTAATATAATATATAATATTGAAAACAATTGATTCCATTGTATAGAGTGCAAAATAAGAAACATAATATACACTACTGGACACTACAACACGAAGAAGGCGAGATGCTACATACATGCAATTTAAACGACCGTAAGAAGGTGTTGTGGTATGCAAATGATTAGCTTTTCAGGGCATTCAGACATAGCAGGCACCGGTAGCGCAACTACTATGTGCTTAAATGAGGAAATTGTTCAGCTAGTTTCTCATACACAAATTACATTTGAACGTTGTTGCCTGTTGAAAAGTTGTTGCGATGTCTCGTGTAAGAAGCAGATATGCGTACCAGCACGTTTCTGACTTTGATAAAGGTTGAATTGTAGCGTGCCGGGATTACGGTTTATCGTATCGCAGTATTGCCGATAAGACAGGCATATTACCCGCATGACCTTAATGGATTGTGCAGTTACGTCACGAGCCCTGCGTCCATAATTGAGGACGTTGGCAAGACAACAAGTGTCTGCATGAACAGCTCGACGACGTATTTGCAGCCATTGCTGAGGCTACCCTTGATGCTGCGTCACAGACAGGAGCGTCTTCAATGGTGTGACCACGACGGACCTGGGAGCACGAATGGTGAAACAGCATTTTTTCAGATGAATCCAGGTTCTGTTTACAGCATCTAAATGTTCGCAGCTGTGTTTGGCGGTATCGTGATGAACGTACATTGGCAGCGCGCATTCGTCATTGGCATACTGGCCCATCACGTGGCGTGATGTTATAGAGTACTATTGGATACACGTCTCGGTCATCTCTTGTTCGCATTGACGGCACTTTGAACAGTGCACGTTACATTTCTGGTGTGTTACGACCTGTGACTCTACCCTTTATTCGAGCTCTGCGAGACCCTATGTTCCAGCAGGATAATGCAGGACCGCACGTTGCCGGTATTTTAGGGACCTTCCTTTTTACGGAAAATGTTCGACTGCTGCCCTGCCCTGCAGGTTCACCAGATCTATCGCCAATAAAAAAAGTCTGGTTCATGGTTGCCGAGCGACTGGCTCGTTACCATACGCCATTCACTGCAGTTGATGTGCTGTGGCATCGTGTTGAAGCTGCATGTGCATTTGTACCCGTACATGCCATCCAATATTTGTTTGACACAATGCCCAAGCGTATAAATGCTGTTATTATAACCAGAGGTGGTTGTTCTGGGTACTGATTTCTCAGGATCTATGCACCCAAATTTCTTGAAAATTTAATCACTTGTTATTTAAAGTATAGTATATTTGTCAAATAAATATCATTTTAGTATCTGCATTTCTACCTGGTGCAGCCATTTTAATGGCCAGTAGTGTAATAAAAAGTAAATAAAGTATTTGTAAGTTATTACTTGAACCAGCCATTGTATTTTTAGTAAATTATTCAATTTTTTAAAACGAAGAAGTAAAATTAACATGTAAAATGATTTTACTATCGACTTTTTTGGTATTAAGACATAAAAATGTTTGTTCACAAATATATTTTGATCCAAATGTGTCTGTATATTTTAATCTATTATGAAACATCATAAACAGCTAGTTTCTTTAGATAGATTTTATAATTGAAATATATTTTTGGGCAAATAGTATCAGAGATAAATGTATATTCAGGTAATCTTTTCACTGACAAAAGTTTAAAATAAAAAGAAATAATTGAATAAAATATATATTTTTTAATATTTAAGTGTTTACATTTTGTTGTGATAAAGATTTATTTTTTACCATGTTTTAATGTTACATCAAAATCTGAAAAACTTTCAAAAAATAAATTGACATTTATGAGTCATGCCTAAAGACAAGTATGAATGAGCCGCTATTTGTGCATCCCAGACAGTATGTCATAAAAGTAAATATAGGCCCTCAGAAATGGCACTATTACGTAATTATAAAAATTGAAAAGCTGAAATAATTTTTACACTGAAATACAAATTGCTTTCATCTATATTCGTATAAAAGAAGCATTTCAGACTCGTAAATGAGAAATGACTCTTTTCATGAAATAACATAACACAAAAGTGTACAAACACTTCAAGGAAAATCAAATATTAGCATGCCTTACGCAAATTAAATTAATTTAATATCATGTAAATTGGCGATGTGAATAAATGAAGGCTTGTAATCTCCTAGGCATTGAAACAATAAAATTCTTTATAGTATCTGACTTAATTGCATATTACTCAAATACAACATGGCACATTTAAAATATACATATTTGTATCTGACAATGTATTTCTAATTCTTATGTCAAATTCATCCCGTACATGTTGCATGGGATTAAAATCTGAAAACTGTAGAGCGGTATAGAACTATGCAGGTACTTTTTAAACTAGCAATTTTTTCACAATTTTCACTGTTTAGGATCCATTGGCTTCCAAGTTGTAAACTAGATGCCTGCACATTATAGTTCCATGTCTTCATGTATCTGAAACGACTCGAAGCCCCTTCTATGAAGGTTAATTTACCGTCTCCAGTAGTCAACATTTAAACCAAAATCATGATTCCTCCTTCTCCGTGTTTCATTGTTAAAACAATATTCTTTAGTTTTAATTCTTCGTGTCAGCTCCGCCAAATTTTGTCACGTCCATCACTTACGATAATATTACATTTACTATCAATGGTAAAAAGTGCTCCAAAAATAAAAATCCTTATGGATGTATCCATTAATTAAGTTACATTATTTTCTTTGATTTGTTCAGGATATTAGGGATTTTCTTCTTCGTGGCACTCTCCCTTGAAATCCTTTTGATTGGAAGATTCTTCCAACAATTTCCACGTTAACGCTGTTTCCATTTATCGCCTTAACATATCAATTAATTGAGTAATGGATAAATTCGGTTTTAACTTAATTTTCCTGATCACCACTCCAGCATCTCGATCATTCCAAATCATTGGCCTGTCCACCACGAGATTAGTAAAATACGTTCAAGTTTTTATTTTCTTTTAATAGTTTGCCCAAACAATATTTTTTTCAAATTCAGTGTAATATACATATTTTTAAAATTTTTCCTTAACTTAATTAGAAAATTCCTGTCATCAACAGCAACTTCCTGTTTTGCAGCTATTTTAACTGGAACAATAACTACATAAATTGCTTAGCAAATTAATTTCTTGATTCAAAACTCTAATTTCAATGATGACGTGCAATTATTTCGTTCTTGCTTAAATAAGAGTAAATTAATATGAGGTTTTCCAAAAGTATATGTAGCATTTTTTAATTCAATTTTAAAAATTGTTTGCATGTTCTGGAGATGTAATTAGGTTTGTATCTCTTATATTTATAAAATATTGTTTAAATTATAAAATACAACGTTTCCGTCAATTAAAAATTTTAATTATTTATAATTTTTTAAATCTCATTATTTTAATAGGTGCATATTGAAAGATGATAAAGTGAACGGCGATTTAGCATTCAGTTCCACACGTTTTGAGTGCCGGAGCTGCAAGGGCTGTTTGTAGTGATTCGAAATCCACTTTAAACTATATGTTCTGATCTAATATGACTGTAGAACATTGGCCGTAGGGTTGATAACATTCCCCCATAAAGAAAAAAAAAATATCTTCTATCTCGGAACCTGCCAATAAGCAGACGGCCCATGGTCAACTTTGAACTGTAATGCCATGGAGTTAGTTAGTTCATATTGATTTTTATAACTGACTTCATATGTATGAAAACTTCCTCTAAAATGTATGCTTTATTAACTTTTTAAACGGAAAATAAGAGTTACCATCTCAAATAGAATCAGTGACTGCTTTATGCATTTTACATAATCTGAATATAGTTGTGTTTAAATCTTATCATAATCAATATCTTATAACTAATTCTCATAACTGAAACTAACATCAGATTTTATTATACATAGAGTATTCATCAGAAAGTTCCAAAATAATAATTGAAAACTAACGTCATTAAATATGGAAAATATTTGACTCGAAAAAGACATTGTATATATGCTAAATAATTTTTAAATTAAAAATTAATTCATTGTTTTCCTTCCAATAGAATAAGTATCTGAGGGTATAAAATCGATATCTAGCAAGTGACTGAGTTAAATTTTCTGTCTTAAGAAATATTTAATGAATACATTAGTCATATTTCAGAAACTACTGATGCAATGTGTCTTAAATTCCGAATGCTCAGTAACGAAGTTTGCTTTGTATATAAAATTTTATTCAATTTTTGTGTAAGAGTAGTACGTGATGGTTTTTATCTCAAGTCTGGTTAGATAACGAGTAAGCTTGAAACCTCTAATGGTTGCATAATGTTCGTATCTCATCGAATATTTAGTTTTATATTTCTTGGAAATATTCAAATAAAACCATGCATTATTCATGAGCAGAGGAGTGGACTTCCGCTTTTAGAAATATGCCGACGAACTATTTTAAAGTAATATTTTAAAGACTGAAAAGGCTCGCCATGTTGGAATTTTTTAAGAAACCTTATATGAAGTAACTTTTCATTTGAATTTGCTCCGCACTGACATTTTTTTTCCTTCAAACCGTAACCAAAAATTTCCCAGATTAAAAATACTTTTTTTTCTGTGAATCATATTAGATTTTGCAATCTCCTTTTCACCATCTTCTATACAGAAAATAAAAATATATAGATATGATCCTTTTTTTTTCATAGGTGTAGAAACTGAGTTTGGTATGCACCATGTTATTAGCAAATGTTGAGTCAAAATTTCTTTTAATATAGATATTTGCATAAAATGCCCATACTATTTAAATAGTTTTATGCCGTCTTAGACTCCTGTAGTTTAAATAATTACAATATGATGTAGGTAATTTTAGATATGTGAGTCAGGTTTCAAAATTTTACAAAATTTTATTTGATGAAACTATATTTATTAATGTTACTTTATGTATAAATAGTTATATTTGAAAAATAGGCCATACAAATTGTTACTTTATCAGATAAAGCAAAATTTTGAAATTTACAATGTGTGTATTTAATTAATGATTAAAATATATTTAATAAATGATTCAAGTATATTTAGTGCATTTTAATTTGTATTATTGAATGATTCAAGCGTATTTAATGCATTTTCATTTACATTTAGTGAATTTTCATTTGTATTTAATGAATGATTTAAGTGAATTTAATGAATTTTTATTTGTATTTAATGAAGGATTTAAGTGAATTTAATGAATGATTTAAGTGAATTTAATGAATTTTCATTTGTATTTAATGAAATTCAAATGCACTTAATGAATGATTCAAGTGTATTTAATGAATTTTCATTTGTATTTAAGGAATTTTCATTTGTATTTAATGAATGGTTCACTGAAAGATTCAAGTGTATGATAAAATTTATTATATATAATCGAATGGAATATTTCTTTTTTGTTTAATGTTAAATTGGTTTTGGATATTTTTAATTATTCTTTTAGTGATTTTTATTCCCTAATATTTTAATAGAAAAAAAACTATTACTCTGTATAAATTTATTTTATTTTGAAATTGTCAGAGAATTTTCAAATTTAAATACAAATTACATGGTGTTTAATTTTAATTTTAGTTTTATAATATTTTTAAGGATTATATGACAAAATATTATCCAAAATTATGCTTCGAAACACATAAATTTGAAAAAAAGGTTGATTAAATCACTAGTTATTAAGGAAACTGCTGGTAATTTATATTAAAACATATTTTAATAAAATTAAAATTGTTAATTTGGTAGTTTAATAATTTACCTTTCCTACTACCTAAAAAAGGCACTTTTATTTTATTAGTCAAATAAAATTAAATAAAATTTAAATTGTTAATTTGGTAGTTTAATTGTTTACCTTTCCTGTCACCTAAAAAAAGCATTTAACTTTTTTTTATTAAAATCCTGTTGTAAAACACATTTAAATATCTTTCATATTAAGTAAAATATAAAACCACCCTAGCTAGCTCTTTAACGCCTTAAAAAATTCCGTTTTTATTTGCTTATTTATTAAAGCGTGTATGAAATGTCATTTGGGCATACGCTTTGATGCAAAATAATATAGCATAAACAGCTTATTCTAAAACATTAAAAAAAAAATATCCCTTTTTTCCAGCAAAAGCACATCTTATTACTTAAGAAGATGATGTCTTAAATTGTCTTGGAGCATGAATTTCTTATTCAAAAAGTTCATTAATATTTCAAGAAAAAATTCCAAACTTCCAAAATTCAAGCGAAATTTTTTTTCAAAGTCCATGAATAAAAAATGAAATTGTTACCTGCTCTGACATGGACATCCCTGCTACCGATGCTTCCAATGCCGTTTGACACGAGGCAGCGATAAACGGCGGCGTGTACATCGGCCCTGTAATCTTCTGGGGAGAAGGGCGGGAACACTAATGCCCCATCATGACGGGTGTGACGAAGCCCAGGCAAGTCATGGATCAGCTCTCCATCACTCTTGACCCAAGTGATGATGGGTCGGGGTCTGCCTTCGGCCACGCAAGATACCACAGTGCCGCTGACGTTGGAGAATTCCACTCTGTTCGGAGGCTCGCTGATGAAGGATGGACCTTTGGTCAGTGGGTCACTGGACGCTACTGGAAAAGAAGAAGTAAACAAAATGAGTTATAATAATTTGCATCAGCGAAATTCATTGTGGATGAAAAAAGGAAAATAAAATAATTTTAGAAAGATTAAAACTTTTAAAATAATCAAAATTTGGTAGTGTTAGAGCGTTGGTATTTTTACCCATAAAATATGGCATTGTTTTTTTTAGAATGGTGTATTTCTGTCCTAAATGATTTTTTTCGTTACGTTGACCACTTTCAACGTTTCGTATGGGCTTATGTGTTTTTCTTTTTAAATTTCTTTCACAAGCTCTCCTTATTGGTTTATTTAAATTTCTTTCACCAACTGTCCTTATTGGTTTATTTAAATTTATTTCACCAACTGTCCTTATTGGTTTATTTAAATTTCTTTCACAAGATGTCCTTATAGGTTAAATTAAATTTTTTCACCAACTGTCCTTATTGGTTTATTTAAATTTCTTTCACAAGCTGTCCTTTTTGGTTTATTTAAATTTCTTTCACCAACTGTCCTTATTGGTTTATTTAAATTTCTTTCACAAGCTGTCCTTTTTGGTTTATTTAAATTTCTTTCACCAACTGTCCTTATTGGTTTATTTAAATTTCTTTCACAAGCTGTCCTTTTTGGTTTATTTAAATTTCTTTCACCAACTGTCCTTATTGGTTTATTTAAATTTCTTTCACAAGCTGTCCCTTTTGGTTTATTTAAATTTCTTTTTACCAACTGTCCTTATTGGTTTATTTAAATTTCTTTCACAAGCTATCCATATAGGTTTATTTAAATTTCTTTCACCAACTGTCCTTATTGGTTTATTTAAATTTCTTTCACAAGCTGTCCTTTTGGGTTTATTTAAATTTCTTTCACCAACTGTCCTTATTGGTTTATTTAAATTTCTTTTACCAACTGTCCTTATTGGTTTATTTAAATTTCTTTCACAAGCTATCCATATAGGTTTATTTAAATTTCTTTCACCAACTGTCCTTATTGGTTTATTTAAATTTCTTTCACAAGCTGTCCTTTTGGGTTTATTTAAATTTCTTTCACCAACTGTCCTTATTGGTTTATTTAAATTTCTTTCACAAGCTGTCCTTTTTGGTTTATTTAAATTTCTTTCACCAACTGGCCTTATTGGTTTATTTAAATTTCTTTCACAAGCTATCCATATAGGTTTATTTAAATTTCTTTCACAGGCTATTCACATTAGTTTCATTAAATTTCTTTCAGAAACGTTTTTGTTCCAAAATATTTATTTAAATCTCTTTCACAAGCTAATAATTATATAATTAAATAATTACATAATGAAAAATATTTCTAAAGATCGTCTGAAAATAAAATCAGTGTTTATTTCAACAAGAAATTGAGATTATTCAGGATTTTTTTTTTTTTTTTTTTTTTTTTTTTTGCAATTCTGTAATTATTGGGGGGAAGGTGGGCGGAGGGTTACATAAAATTCTAATTTTTATGGAAAATTTTTTATTGTGGGACAGATTAAATTTTCTTTTTATTGTTTTCACACTTAGTAATTTGACATATGAATTTAAAAATACATTTATGTAGACTAACACAGTGTTAAAAATTTCAAATTTTCTAATTCCTTATTTTGCAGTATATTATTATTTTTCTGGAGTTTGATATTTCTTAAAATCAAATATTATTAAAGATACGGAACATTAAGTTGATTAAAATAACAAAAAATACATTCAAGCATATAAAATTAAACAATTTGAATAAAAAAGAATTTATTTATTTTCAACCCAAAATTATCTTTAACAAAATATCAATTAATATTTCAATAAATTTTTGTTTTCAACATTAATAAGTTAATGCCGAAAGTATAATTAATACCTTGTGCTCTATTAAATATCGCTTTCTTATTATTTTATAATTTATTTAAAATTATAAAATTAAATCATCATCAACAGCCCCATGCGGGGACAAGTCTATCTGCCTATTGGCAAATTCTTTTCACGGGGTAGGGCTATGACCCCTACGCCCAACGCTCTGCAGTCATATTAGACCGAATTGAATTTCGAACTACTACAAACATGCTTGGCACCGCCGGGACTTGAACCGAAACCTGTGGCACCGAGCACCAGAGATTGCATACTTTAATCTTTATAAATATTTTAATCCTCACACATGAAAATAGTGTGATTGCTTTTAAAAATAATTTTAAGCCATGAGGAAAAAAATACCTTTCTTGGATTTCTATTATTATGCAATATGTATTTATGTGTATGCATGTTATTATACATTTTCAGTTAATATACAGCATGTAATTGGGCAATATATTAAATAAACTTTTAAATAATTCCAAGTAATAAATACTGTTAAAAATTGCATAGCATGTTTTGATCACATAAAATCTAATGTGTATTTTTTCAATATTTGTATATTTTCAAAATTTCATTTGGTATTCAAGTTTTTCAAAACAAACCCATCAATCATACTCATTCGAATTTTGTAATGAATAACTTTTCAGAAACATAGGCTAACATGTAAGAAAACAAGCAAAACATAATCTTGCATCATTCAATAGCTAATCTTTTCAATCGATACGTCCTCAAAACATAACTATATTTCATCATTTAAGTAAACTTTCATCACCTATTGTGCATGTTTACTCTTCATCGATGCATGAATTACAAACTTTCACCTCGCGTGCAACATCATTTTGTTTGTTTCAGCAAGTGACAGTTGGGTTCGAACCACCCATGAAAGCTTAATTACAAATCATTTAATCGATTACACTTCGTTTGCGTGCTGAAATGTTGCACGCAAATACGCAATTCTCTTTCAAACGCTACACTGTATTTGCTAATCGATTTTATTAAAAAAAAATCAATACAAAGTTGCCATTGGTTGTTTAGCTTTTGTATTTATTGGTACCAAAATCAATTAAGGACACATGTAATATTTTAAAAAAATATCAGATTGTTGTGTTTCCTAAAATATGGATAATCTAAATCATATCAAAGACTTAATCATACTTTGATCTCAGTTTAAAGATATTTATTATAATATTTAGGATTTGCATGAGTTAATATCGAAAATTCTTGAGTTAATTTATACAACAATTTATTTAAGTTGCAATTTATTTAAGTGACAATTTAATATTTCTAGTTTGTGAAATTATTTGTTCACGTGCTAAAATACAGGATGATTATAATTAAAGTTATCCTTTCAAAATGTTGTAAAAAAGGGAACCACTAGTCACAATGAATTCAAATTTGATCTGAAGATACTTGAAGAATTGTGAAAAGGTATGGCATCAAAAAAGTTGCAAAGTATATTAATAGAAGGCGTCGTCAGCGGCATAAAAAAGTGAATTCGGCTGCCTGTGATATTTTGAATCGAAATTACAACGTATTTCGCACGAGTTGCACATTAAACCAACTGTAGTGCAACAATTCAATGTGCGTGATTGTTTCGGTTTTTTGACGGAAAAAAGGACTTCCAAGTCATTCAACAGTTGTGGCACTGTTAGTGGATAGCCCATGTACCACGGTAGGGTGATATCAAATTGGATGGGAAAAAACAGTTGAATTTTTTTTTTTTTTTTGATGCTATACCGTTTTCCCCTTTTTCAAGTTTCTTTAATTCAAATTTGAACCCATTCTGATGAGGTTTTTTTATTTTTTTTACAGCATTTTTAAAGTGCGATTTTAATTATAATCACCCTGTACTTTAAAGCGTGGAAGTGTTAAATAATAAATACAAAAAATTATAAATTGTATAACTCAAAATAATTCATGTTTGCATATTTACAGATAAAAAATTATTAGATAACATGAAATGTAAAAATAAAATATTAAAAAATATAAAAAAGAGCAATTTTTTATCGGAATCTTATTTTGAAAAGAATAGAGTTATGGCAAAAATAACTTATAACATAGATTCAGCTATGAAATATTTTATTTTTGCAAATGAATAATATTATAAAAGATAAGTCTTATACTGAATATTATGTTTGTATATAAAATTATAAAAATAAATTTATTTTTATAATTCATATTAGCTTATGAAATTAAATAACTATAACTTATTAATTTCATAATGTTATTTACAAAAAAAACTTTTTTTTTACTTTTATACTGAATTATATTTTTTACTTTTTTAATAAATACTGAAAACTATGTAGAAAAAATGACTTACAAAGCATTTGAAACGGTTTTGACTGCAAGAGTTTAACGTCTCGGTATGTTGAAATTAGTAAGTAACTTTTATTTTCAGAAACACAAATATGTTAAATATATTTACTAAAGATTTAATAATAAAAATTGATTTAAAATAGTAACAAAGAAAAAGTACAGACAGCCGTAATACGTTTTTTAGGACACAGCCTACACAGTTTTTGTTAACCTTATTAAAAAAATTCTGCAAGTGTTTGATGTGTGGGTATGCTGAAATATTCAAATTAGTAATTAAATGTTATCTTCAGAAATTAAATTATATTAAAACTATTTACCAAGACTTAATCGTAAAAATTGTATCTAAAATAATACCAATGAAAATGTTCCTTTTTTTAAATTTCTGACAGCTATAATACATATTTGAGGAACAACTTAATTTTTTTTATTAACCTTATTAAAAAAACCGTGTCTGCAAATTTTTAATGTCTGGGTATGTTGAAATTATTAAAACTAGTAATTAGTTTTTATTTTAAGAAATATTAATTTATTAAATATACTTACTTAAAATAATTTTTGACCCTTGCGAATAAATATATTAGGATTTTAATGAATATTAATATTATCATTTTAATAAACTAGTACCAAAGCAAATAAATATAAAAGATTTTTTTTATATTTCTAAAATTAGTTTCACCATCTAAACTATTATGAAAAGTAAATAATTTTAATTAATTAAGGAAGTTAAAAAGTGGTTTTAATGAATTTAATCTTTTATAAAACTTTGTCCAAATAAAAACAAGTGCATACAAAATTGAATCTGTAATAAATTATTTACAAAAATTAAATTGGATTAAGGAATTATTAGTTTTAAGGAAAAGTGTTTAGTGTTAATAAAAGATTAGAAAATCTCTAAAAAGTTTCATCTTAAAAAAAAATTAGAAACTTATGCATTAGTGATTTAGAAAATAAACACAAAAAAATGCTAAATAAATATTAAAATATTAATAAAACATTTAGTCAGTATGACATTGTTGTAATTGATATCACCCAAGGCAAAATTTAACGTATTAAATAAAAACTAACAGAATAATAATAGAAGGTAAAATATCTTGGAAGAAATAAAATTAGCATGTATGATTATAAAATCGGTAGATGTAAATATGTATTATTTAAGTATCAAAATAATTTGAATGTTTTGTCCATGAGGTAAAGCTACATAGTGAGAATCATTCTATAAGACTTATATCTAGCTCAGGTCAGTATACCAGCTGCTTTGCAGTTTGACGTGGATCATAGTATTAGCAAATATAACCCTTCAAATAGTTTTTTTACAAAATTCACTCCAATTTTCAAATTAGAACTGCAGTATCATATGGTGGTCAGGGGAATCACAAGCATAACCAAATGACAAGAGCTGATCACATAGGTGTTACATGCTGGAAGACATTCACTAAAAATATTGCTGTTGTTACTAATCCCTCTGGTGCAGGAAAGCATACATCAGGTTCAAATGACACCATCGCAGGTGACAGGTCCATGGCTAAGGGTAATATACATTTTCACTTTAACGAGAAACCATGAGGGCTCAAGGCTGACTAAAACTCAAGACTACGCTCTACGATCATATTAACCGGCATCTACATTTTAAAGTGGATTCCCAAACACTACAGACATCCATGACATAGCCGGGACTCAAAACAAGAACTTGTGGCACCGAGCGCCAGAGCGCTAGGCACTCGGTCATTCAGGCCGCGCAAAAAATTATTATAATAAGCTAATGGATATTATTCGATTGAAAATAAATTAGGTATACAGTGAGAGATTACACAGCTGTATATTTGGCAATCATGGCCATTTAAGTAACCATATCCAAACTATAATTCCTGATTTCCAAATTGTAGGGAGGGGATAATTAAGTAAGAAGATAGCTACATAAGTTTCTAATTTCCCTCACACCTGAAAATAATTCTTGTTTGGTCAGCGCTTTTCCAGGTAGAACTAGGTTTCACTCACTCAAATGTTCTTGTTGTTGTACATAAATTAATTATTGTCAGTTGAATGGGCTACATTAGCTTATACCCTGTTGCATTTTAATTGTGCTCCTAAAATCGTTAATTATGATGTCGTTTTATAGCTGTATTGTTGGTCGACGGCTGTTACTATGTGTCCTGCCAAGCTTTGACCTTTTCATCGAAAATCGACATTGTTCTCTCCAAATTTCAAGCAGTCCTTCAATTTTGCCACCGTACAACATTTATACAAATGTACATATTTTTTTACAATGAGGACAAATGATTTTATTGCGAGTAAATTTGTTTGAGAGGCATTGGTAAAATAAAAATAAGTACACAGAATTGAAATTGTTTTAGATTAGGAATAGTATGTTTAGAACAGAAATTAATTTTAAGTTCAAAAAAGAAATTTATCTTCTTTTACTTATTATACAGATGATTTTCAATGTTCTAGACGTGTAATTATTCTTTAACTAACTATACAAAATTATCATCCGTGTACTGGTGAGAAAAATATCTGCATACGGAATTTTGTTATAATCAGTTAAGTAATTCATAGTGTCATATTTTTAATTCATCAATTATAAGATAAATAAGTATAAAGAAAAACTTATGAATATGAATTACATTTAGTTCTTGCTACTTAAGCAAGGTTTCATTATTTTAAATGAATTTTTATTATTTTTTCACATCATTTATTTTATAACATGTTAGCTTTTTTTATTATTATTTTTCAAATTTAATTCTTTACTGTGCAGACAGATTATGTTTACTTCATAAAAATATATTAATTAAATTAAATAAAGCATTATATAATCCTAAAAACATAAACTATTTGAACAATAATTTAATTATAGTTTTTGAAAGTTAATATAATTTTAGAAAATAACAATTTATAGAAATAGAAATATCAGTTTGCTATATCATTCATAGAATTTTGATACTTTTTAAGTCATTGACGAATGATAAATTAAATTAATTATGTTGATTAAATTCTCCATTTATTACTAAATCAGAATGATATTAGTTTTGGTATAAAATCTAGAAGTTGTTCATAAATATTAAATCATTTTTGCAACAAAAACACAATTTCTTAGATGATTAATATATAAAAAATATATAAATTATGTTTTGTTAAGTTAAACATGATGTGAACAGAATAAAAGAGAAATAACCAACTTTTTATATTTAATTACATTTCATTGTTTTATTACTTCAATATCCTTTTTTTCAAGCAATATTTATTTGCTTATAAACACTCTACTTTTTCAATTATTTTTCAATTTTCATAGTTTTTCTTACAATAAAATAAAAAGGTTTACTAAAAATTTATTTTTAGATGCTAAATTAATTAATGGGTTCTCACGAATTACGTGTTCTTACGAAAACAAAATCATTAAAAATTGTAGCTCTGTCCATTGTCAATATACAAGATTTATCTATTTTTTCTGATATTTTGTAAAGCAATTAAAATATGCTGGATTTGTTAATAAGTAAGTTAATTTAATTTGTTAATAAGTAAAAATAAAATTACTAAGCAATAATATAATTTAAATAGGTAATTATATACACTCAAGAGCCAAAACATTATGACCACCTGTCAATAACGAGTTGGTCCACCTTTGGCACTCAACACAGCTTCAACCCGCCTTGGCATGGATTAATACCACTACTTAATACCAGTTAAATACCACTTGCACCTGATCACGCGCCTTCCATGTCATCCAGGCGAGTTCATTGCAAAATGTAGGGGTGGTCATAATGTTTTGGCTCTTGAGTGTATGTTATACAAACTTATTGTGCAAAACATAAATTATAATTATTTTTTGCAAAATTAAAATAAATGTTGGAAAAGTTACTGGCCTATACTATTAATGGAAGATGACTATTAATTAATGCCATCATACTTTACTAAGTAAATTAAAAGTACATGTTAAGATATAAATCTATTAGGCCTACTTAATTCCATTCTATTGAACACCTCTAGTTAAATTATTTTGCTAGCTAAATGCGTAATACAGTTAAGCACCAAGTGTAATAGCAGAAATAGCTGAATAATTCACACCCTAATGCTCACAATCAGTCCAGGATGTATTGCTCATTAGTGCTCTTACAGCCAAATTTACTCCAAGTTCCAACAACCCCTAATATTTAACTTCGTATATAGTCTATATCCAGAGTTAAATATATTTTTCTGATATTTTGTAATACAATTAAAATATACTGAATTTGTTAATAGGTAACTCTTAATTAAAAATATTTACTAAACAATAATATAATTTAAAAAGATAGTTATGTATGTTATACAAACTTATTGTGCAACACATAAATTATAACTATTTTTGCAAAATTAACCAAAATGTATAAATTGGTATTGGACTATATTATTAATGGATGATGAGATAACTTCTACTGCATAAATACTAATGCCACCATACTTTACTAAGTAAATTAAAAGTACATGTTAAGATATAAATATATTTGGTCTACTTAATTCCATTCTATTGAACACCTCTAGTTAAATTACTTCACCAGATAAATACGTAACACAATTAAGCACTAAGTGTAATAGCAGAAATAGCTGAATAATTCACACCCTAATGCTCACAATCTGTCCAAGATGTATTGCTTATTAGTGCTCTTACAGCCAAATTTACTCCAAGTTCCAACACCCCTTACTTGCTCAAATGAATAATGTCGTTCTAGCACCTAGATACCAAAGAGATTCTTTATTATATTAAGAGGTAAGACGAACTAATTGGCCGAGTTGCTGGTTCGGTTATCACAGAAATAAAAGAACTGCGAACTAAAAATCGATGATCCGAATTGAAGAACTGCAGAAAAAAAAAATACTAAATGGGAGAGAGAGGGGGGAGCCAAACTTACTACACGTTAGAGGGCTTAACCCACAACGCGATGAGAGTTGAAAATAATTGCCTTAGTGCTAAGAGGAGACCATTTCTAATTAACTTGCTGAATAAGGTGTCAAGTTAGAGAATTTCAGAAAAAAAAATTTTACTCAAAGGTAATTAAGATTTTGATAAGGACAAATCAGGGAAAACTCCTGGGGTTAGGGAAATATACCTAAGAGATACAATGGGGAAAAAAAATAAAAGAACATAATACAAAATTGGATCTATTTTTGCAATTGCATTTGTTTCTTTGGGGGGATTTTTTTTTATTCATTTCAAAAAGCAAATAAATCTCTTGTGATACATTCCTTTTTCTGAGGGAATGCAAATTCTTTTGACTGCTTAAGAACAAGAAGGGAAAAAGGAGGATTTGCGCATTGGTTTCATTAATCACTGGATTCATTTATTTAAGTGTTTCTTTTTGTAATTTTTTTTGTATTCTTATGGAGCTTGAAAGTTATTGTTGAGAAAACGAATGGATAAAAATATTTTTTGACAATGATGAGAGTTTGGTGGCATTCATTTGCTGAATTGATTTAATTAGTAATGCTTAAAAGCATTGCGATGTACTTTTTTTCAAGTTGATCAATTGTTTTAAAAAATTATTTCAAAGGTTTATCTTAACATTATTACACCTTTTTTTATTAAATGAAATAGGACCTATTATAAAGAGCTTAATTATTGATGTTTGTATTTCAATAAATATGTATATATATTAATTAATTTACTTTGGCAAGTCGTTTATGTTTTTCATTGTTTTAATATAACTAGCAATTTAAATTTTGATAATATTAAATTTTGTACTAATTTATTTTGAGCATTAATATCCTTAATTGTACAGTATTTAATCTTTAAACATATATTTAAAGAAAAGTATAGGATGTATTCATTATGGTACATTCATTATATTTTTGATCAATCAAAAATTAATGGGAGACAACTTTTTCCTGATAGCATTCTCTATAAATTTACAATTTTGTTTTTGTTTGTTTAATCAAAATATTTATTTCAAAATTTTTTACACTTACACATTTGTAAACTTTTTTTCACAAAGTCTTTAAGCTATTAAAATATCTTTGTTGCATTTTTTAATTTAAATGCGAAGGTATCAGATAGAATTATGCAGCAATATCATTGACAATACATAATTTTAACGAATTCAAATATGCTCTTAAAATATAAATAAAAATATTTACTTTGAGTATAAATAAATAAAATGATTTATAACACACATTGACTTTTAATTTTCAATAATATTTTTTTTTATCTGGAAAAAATATTAAGAAAAATATAATAAAAAGAAATTTAAAAAAAAGAAAAAATAACAAGATATTTTTAATTTTTTAAATTAAAATTTCAACGTGTTTTATTGTCTTATTTTAACTTGTCTTGAAACCATTGTAAATGTAAATGTCACATGATAGGCCTTTTATAAGTTAAAAAATTAATCATTATTTATAAATTAATCATTAAAATTTTAATCATATCATTTTGAATTACTTCTTTTTACTGAAAAAAACTAAATTTTTAGAAAATGCTTTAAACTATTAAGAATCATTCTTTTCTGCATCTTTTAATATATAATACGATGTTATTAGACATATTCACGCAATAATATCGCAAAGAATATATAATTTTACGAATTCAAATAATTTCTAAATTATAAATAAAAATATTTATTTTGACAATAAATTAACAAAATTTTTAGAGTATGCATTGATTTTTAATTTTCAAAATAAATTATTTTAAAAGAAAAAATAATGAAAAAAATTTTCAATTTGCCATTCATAATTATAATATTATTTTAATTGTAAATGCAAGGTTCTTGATAATTTTATAATTTATAAATTAACCATTAAAATTTTAATCATTTCATTTCGAATTATTTCTTTTTTACTGAAAATGAACCTAATTTCGTACCTTAAAATGCTGTTGTGCCTTTGAAATAAAGTCGAAAAAATAATACAATCTAATTTATCACTTTACGTTTAACGTTTCCTGATATTCACGTAATTTTTCTTTTAAAAATAAATTTGTGAATATTCTATAATATTCCTCGTATTCATTATGATTTTTAAAGATTTTGAAAACTCCTCTTTAATTATATGTCATCTAATGCTTTAACCTTGCTTCTTTTATATAAGGTATGCTTTATATAATAAACAAATTATGCATATTACTTTGATGGCCTTAATAAATTGTGAAAAATTAATAAATGCCTATACATCATAATGGCAATTTGCAATATTTACAGTTATATATATGTATATGGATAGTTACACTATACTTTCATATGTATTATTTATTTATACGGTTAGCAATGTATAGATACATTTTTCTCCTGAAATTTATGAATATAAGGAAACATTTTCCATAATATTGAGGTGAGTTTTATCTGGTGAAATTATATTCAAAGGAAATACCAGCAAAAGTTATAGCAGTACATATTTCAGTAAAATTAATCATAGTTCAATATTTCATATATTTATTGTATAATGCCATCTTATAAATTTCCTCAACAGTTTTAAATTTTTAAATACTTTATAAACAAAATGAAGGCATTTAATAATGATTATCGAGTACAATGATTAATAAAAATTATATATAACCCTAATACAATATGAATTCATCAACTAGTGTATTTTATAAACTCATGTAAATAAATGAAATTACATATTAAGTACCTCAAAAATTCTTATATAATGTATGGTTTCAAATGTTCCTTTAATTTGTATACTAACTTTTTATAAATATTTTGAATATATAGTTGTAATTTATAATGATTTTTATTAATATGTTAAAAGTTTTCAAATCTATGCAGTTATTTGCTATATTTGTCCTTAAAATAAAAAAAGGTCATATTTTTATGGTGACTATGATACTAAAATCATCAGCAAAAAAAAAATTACATATAATTACAAAATATTAAAATTAAATATTAGAATATCAAAAATTAATTTATGTATTAAAAAATGTTCAGGATGCATTATATTAAATTACGAACATTAATTTAAACAAACATTTTAATTGCATAAACACCTTAAAAACACCTTATGCACATGGCATTCTATTTATTATAAAGAATTTATAAAATTTAATGTATACATTTTCTCTCAGTATATAAAAACATCTAATCGTATATTTTAAAAACAATTTGAAAAAAAATCGTAATAATTCATAATTAAAATGAATTTTAAACTAAATTTAAAATCAGCAATTTTACATTCTTTTTGGTTACTTTGTACATAAAAATCAATAACATTATATTTGATTGAAAATACAATTGATAATTGGTAAAACAAAATTTCAATTCTGCTGTTAATACATTTTTTCCTTTTTGGCTCAATATCATGAATACGAAATCGAAGCAACTAATGCTTTCCGAGTTTAAAGCTCTTTATCATCAGGATCAGAAATTTTCCTCAAAAGCAAAAAGATAAAAAAAGATACATAATTATATGTTTTAAAACCTATTTCCCACTAGGAGGATAAATTTTGTGCAAAATTCGATTATAAAATGCTTTAAACTCTTTCCGATATACCAAAATGAAAAATCAATAGATATTACAATTATATTTACATTCCTGTCCGTAAACAGGATTATCAGTATATTTCATAATAATAATAAAAGAAAAAAAAAACGAGTTTTCCAATTTCTATTTCAAATAGGTTTTATCCCTTTAGAAAAGTATTTTCAAGTGCAACCAAGTTTATGAAATGAAAAATCAATAAATACTTTTATATTTTTTTTATCCTACCATCCATTCTATCATGCATCGATCTTTGACAACAAAGTGTGAAAGTCCAATTATTGTAATATGTATAGGTTCATAAATTTTCAACGATCATTAATGGGTTTGGAATTGTAATGCCAATACCCCATTTTCTCAAGATGGTAGGATCTCATCTCTCGCACGCGATAATAATCTTAATTAATTATTCAAGAAGAATTCTACTTCTTTGTAATTTTCGACACTTTGAAAGCTGGTATTATTGCCCAGAATACGTAATTTCTAAAGGCCGTAACTAAAGATTTCGCTAGCATGGAGAAAAAGACTAAATCTGCTGCCTTATATAAGGGATACATTAACTTCTTGTCTAAAGCATTAGTGCTGTACTCATCATCATTAGAGATACGTAGATTGATCTGGTATTAAGCAATTAAAGTACACCTAATGATATGAAGAAATTACATAATCATTCTTAAGCAAATTACTTGAATATTTATTGATTAACCTTTATTAAAGTTTGAAATGGTAGTTTTATGCTAACTTGAAAGAAAAAAATGCATATCATTCTCTGAAACTATAGCAATAATACAAATTGAATTAATTACCGAGATATTATTCCATTATCTTTTTAATGAATAAAAATGTCACCAATCTGTTTTCATTTGAATGAAATGAATGCTATTATAATATATTATTTTATAAATAATTAATTCCAATTACGTAATAAAATACAGTTGTTTATATCCGTTTGCTACTTTTTTTCCATGTATGGATGAGATTATAATTAAGCAATTCATTTTATTTCAATGCATTTCATATTTCTTTCTATTCATAAAATGCAAATGCAATCCAATTAATCTAGTGGAAATATGTATTAACATTTTTTGTTTGACATTATTCTTAATTTGAATCTAAATAAATATGTATATTTCAAGCATTTATGTTCAAGAGATTTATTGGTATTTCATATTTTGTTGAGTATTGTGCTTATTTTTGGGGTTGTGTAATCTTTTTTAATTGTATTGGATTTTATTAAAGTACTATACAGAATAATATAGTTATTATTATATTTAGAAGGCAAAATAAACCTTTATCTAAAAAATAATTTAATGATAAAAATCATAATTTATTACTTTGATTTCAGTCATTTATTGAATTTTAACTACAACTGTACAGTTATTGTAATATCCGTAGTGTTATAAATTTTCGACAATCATTAAACCATTTAAAATTTTAATGCGAATACGCAATTATTTCATGTTAATACGATCTTATCTCCTATATCCATTAATTTATCAAAAGTTACCAGTTAATTAATCAAAATATAAATGTAATTACTTGTAATTTTCAATATTTAAAAAAGTGGTATTATTGCTTATTAAAATCTGGAATACATCTTAAATAAAGCTTTCATTAGCAAGAAAAGACTTAATTAACTTATTTATATATGAAATTATCGTTAGTTTCTCACTGTAGCCATAACCTTTGAGTTTATCTGTAATTTTTCATATGGTTCTTGGATGCATAGCTTAAAATACCTTAAACCAGCATTTTATTCAGTTTCTGTGAACGATAAGAAAGCTAGGGCTCATACATTTATTTTTAAGTCACTAATACGTATTTTAATAATAATAAGTATTTAATTTTCTTATTATCACCCTTATTTTATTCGTTGTTTGTAATTATATCGTAAACAAAATTATATAAATTATAAGCAAGTTATATCAAATTTATTAATAAATCTATGTCAATAATGTCCTCTATTTAAATTATTATTTCATTTTTTACTTTTATTATTGATTGTTTGTTAGAGAAAATAAATCATTAAGTATTTATAGGATTTTCAAAACTATCCTTAACAACAAAATAAATATGATCGCTAGATATAGTGTTAAATACATAATTCCATACATACCAATTGTTAAAAATCTTTTCCTGCATAAATATTAAAAAATCAATGGAGTTAATAATTAGCAAAAATTTAAATAAAATATTAAAACATAATTAAATCAATGTAATATTACGTATTAAATTATTTAGTTACGTTTAATCGTTTTAATTTTATTTTACATGAAAATAAAATTTTTTTTGCTTGTTATTTCCGGTCTAGTATACTGTGAATATCTAAACAATTCAGCCATCACAAATCTGTGCACCATTGACTTAGACGAAATGTGTATGATACACTTAATTTTCCTACGCCATTATTCTGATGTTATGACTATATGTGATGGTGTAGCTGCTGTTTTTATTGTGCATTGTGTTATCTTTGCACAATACATTCAGCACAATACATTCAGCAATGTATTGTGCAAAGATAATTGTGTTTATGTATTTACAATACATAAACACAATACATTCAGCATTGTGTTTATCTTTGTCGAAAATGTTATTATTATAATAATGTTGGGTTTTCAGAAAAGACTAAATTTAACTAAATTTTATGACTTTCAAAATAAAATGAAGACTTGGATAGAAACACTAGCTAAGTTCATTGTCAATTCTACATGTTGTTTTAATTGGGAATATATTTAAATTTTATTGAATAGCTGGAATATGTTTTTTAAGTAAGTATTTTCAATAATGAGAAAAGTAATACAAATGTTTACCATTTAGTACAATTATTTACATTTTCAATCATTATCTCAAGAAATTATTAAATGGATATGTGTTTAAATGAATAGAGCTGATCTAATTTTTTAATAGAAAATTGAAATAATTAGATGTTTGAATATATCCTGATATGATTATCGACCATTTTAATTTAATAACGCTTTTATATTAAAATACTTTTCAGAACTTAATTTTTAAGAACCTTTAAACATAAAGTTTACTTATTCATAATTTCTTTAGGGAATCGTATATAATTATATTGATTATGAACGTTAAAATATTTAAAGTAGCGTTATCATTGTACATCTATTGTTTCATAATTTGATAAACATGCCATGTATCTTCGTTTCACATAGGCTAAAATGTAACTTACATAGAAAAACTTTTTAGAATTATGAACAGTTTGACTGCTTTCATGTCTATATAGACGTAAGGCTGTTTCTAATTATCGTCGTTTACTAAAATAAGCGTATGGCAATAATTAAAATTATGCAGTTAAGTAGCGAGAATAAATGAGACACCATTAAAATTTTGTTGACACTTACTGACTTCTTACCCATGAAACGGTATCAAAGAATTGACTGTTGTAGATTAATTTATGACCATAATTTCTGCTAACTTAAAATTTTCATTAAAAAAAATTAAGATTTTTAGCTCAATCTATTCATCACATATTTTTTTGTCTAGTCATCATCTCCGGTGGTGGCAAACATAAACGAATGAAAACCTCGGTAATGCCCAGAATTTAAAAGGAGTTGGCGAGAATTAAAATATATATATATATATGTTGAGTTGGATTGCTCTTTAGTAAACCTTTCAGACAGGAATCCATTATAATTACTGTCGCACTATGGTCTTCAACAAAGGCTTGAATTTCCCTTTCGAATTCATAACTGCGCTTTATGCAAATTTTCCACAGTGTAGACTATAACATTGTCATATTTACTTGTATTACTTACTATTGATGTTATAATTTTTTGTAAAATACATCTAACGCTGCCATAGGTAATCCTGCAAACAAGTTTGATATCATTCCTGTTGTCAAATGTGTCTACAGGCAATTCTGAGTAAGGCCAATTTCAATTCTGTGTAGGGTCAATTTAATTTCAAACATCCTATATAGATTAAGAACATTGGTAAATAACAAATGAAATTGAAAAGTTAGATGAATGAATTATTAATTTTTATTCTAAATAAAAACAGCTACCTTCAAATCAAACCCTTTAAGGCACATTGCGACAGCAAAATTTGTTTGGTACAAGTGTCCTCAAGCCTAAAGTTTTTTTTCTGGATATAGATCATATTTTTTTTGGAGTGAAAATATTTATAAAACACATTTTTTCGAATTTTTATTCGGAAAATTCTAGTTTTATATACATAGGAGAGCACGTGCTCTTGGCACCTTGGATTATTTCTTGTCTTCAATTCTTTCTCCACCCCGTGGTTCCAAAGAACGCAACATGGTTTATTACGTACTAGTCTCCAATCTACTGCTCCTCCAAGCCTTCTTTCGTTCAGTTGTCAAAGACATCTGTTTTAACTTCTTTATTTGATTTGACTCTTGTACCCGCAATTGCTTCCTCGAATCATTTCTCTCTTTCTTCAAGACATCAGGTACAAGATTTAGTGGATGTCAAAACCTTTCATGTGATGAAGGGAGATCTATAAGTCTTACGGCGAGAATAAAGAGAAACCAAAAATTCTTTCAGAGAAACTAAGAATTATTTTAAATAATAGGAAAATAATCGTTCAGATAACTATGTACAGAAACTCAGATCACTTATTATCAACGATAAATAAATTATATAATTTTTTTAAAAATTAAAATACTTATTGGTGTCTTAAAATTTCATTAAATGGCAGGTAATAAATTGAACTATGCATTTATGTTTGACTACGAACCAAAAACATTTAAATAATATATTTTTAAAATATGTGAAATTATTATTAAATAGCAATTATTTAATTATTATTAAATTATTATAATTAATTATTATTAAATTAATTAATTATTATTAAATTATTATAATTATTATTATTAAATTAATTAATTATTATTATTAAATTATTATAATTAATTATTATTAAATTAATTAATTATTATTATTAAATTATTATAATTAATTATTATTAAATTATTGATTTTATGCCTAAATTCAAAGCGAAAAAAAAATATTAATATATTGTTCACAGCAAAAACATTTAAATAATATATTTTTAAAATATGTGAAATTATTATTAAATAGCAATTAAAATAAACATTTCGATTAAAAACAGTTAATAACACTAATAATTTGATTGATAACAATTAAACATTGACAATCGATATATATACATATATATATATATATTGATTACCAAAATGTTTTTCAAATACGTATTTTATTTTTCCATTCTTTTCGTTTTATCAGGTCTAGAAAAAAACGTTTTGTTTTATGTTATTATTATTTCATTATTGTAAAATAACTATTGTACAAAGTGTAAAATATAATACAAATTTCTCTATGCATTGATCGGACCTGTATAGGGCTACTGAATAGTACATTAGACACCTGAACTAAGAGAGCTTGGAAGTGTGTAAGATACTTAAACGAATAGTTTAATGTTACAATATGATGCACATGTTTAATCAGCATTAGAACTGTGCTTGCATTGGGTTCAAGTAAACATTAGATATTGAATATATTTGAATATTTTCATGACCTGTACATGACATCAGGAATAGTTACACTTTTTGAAAAACATACACACACGCGTTTAGGTATTTGTTTTAAAATTTCATTTCCATATATTCCTATAATTGTTTCAAGTATATATATAATAAAACACATTTCACTCCCTTCCATAAGTTTTTCGCTACACAGTGCAAATTCAATTGGTCACTAATCGCATGAAATTTCTAAGATGATTTTCTCAGAACAACTTTTTGCCTTTTCTATAATTGTTTATTTAACATTTCTCTTCTTGTACTCTTGTTCGTTTCGTCATTTCGATATTCTGCAATATGTTAACCAAAACACTTTTAATGCTTAATTTTATCTGAAACTGCCAAAGAATTTCACCTTTTTTGTAGATACACATTTCTCAATGTTTCATTGCATCCCAAGCTAAAACACACTTCTTTAATCTACAATGTTAAAAATAAAGGAAGTATAATCATATTGAATATATTATTATATTATATTCCAAGAATATTTATATATCAATCGGCTTTCGACTACATCTTTCAATAGTCTCCTTTATAACTACATAAATATTTTAAATATTTCATTTTCTGTTAACTTGAGGTTAAGAGAAAATAATTTCAGTATGTAATTTTTTAATTTTTCTAATTGCTCTTTAAAACTTGTAAAAACTATCAAGAAAAATTATATGTACTAATAAATCAATTAAATATAAGCATATTTATTAAATTATTGATTTTATGCCTAAATTGTACGTATCATAAATGACGTTGAAATTATAATTTTTTTTTTTTAAATTAGACATTCTTATTAATATTATTCATGAATATTTATATTATGAATGCGCATAAATATATTTATATTTTTAATAAGCATACTAAATACAAAAATATTATTATAGTTCGAAACAAAATAATACATAGAAAAATATTTCTTATTTTCTCATTTAAATTTAACTGCTTACCTGCCTGATTTTGTGTCTAATGTGTATGTATTACAAATGGGGTTGCAATTATAAATTAATTTTAAAACAAATTATGGATTGTTATTAAAATTATTCATGAACATTTATATTTTGAATGAGTATAAATCTATTTATAGTTTTAATATACATAACAAATACAAGAATCTTGTTATAGTTCGAAGCAAAGTAATATATAGAATAACATCTCTTATTTTCTCATTTAATGTTTTTTTAACCCTACAATGTGCTATGAAATAGCAATAAAACTAAAACCACCTGAGACATATCCCAATATCTTGTTTTTACTTTTAAAGAAATGAATGCAATTTTTTTATGATATGTTACTACGTAAACTGAATCTCAAGAGGATGAGGCAAAGAATTTTCATACAAAAGAAACAAGTTTTTTCCCTTCCTTTGTGTATGCTTTATTTCATCAAACATGTAATGCGAGGAAATGAATGGTGGTAAGAAGCAAAAATGATGGAATTTCTTGTATAAACAAAGATGAACAACATATATAATATCGCAGAGCGATGTTAAATGCTTCTCGGAGAAAACATTTTTATTGTTCAGTGATTTCTCCATTTCTCATTACATGGGAGTTTCGAGAGGCTTTATTCCAAGACATCTTCGCCAAAGCCACTTGTGGGAATATCTCTGCAGCAGAAAATAAAATGAGACGCTTTTATGCTTTGCAGACATTCGTATATTGGTTCCTGAAGTGATATTGGAAATTGCTTTTCTGGTACAGTATACATTTAGCTTTTACACTTGCACCCTATGAAAAAAGGATAAATGGTATACTTGGGGAATCCAAATAATGTGTCAAGTTTTGCTTTTATGAGTAGTTCTGGAAAATATAATGGGATATCTTGCTCTATCTTAATATTTGTTTTATTTTTCCTTGAAAAGAAAATTAAATTTTTAGTTTATTAAAATTCAATACATCTGTGAAAATATTGCAAAATACAAGACGAGGCAAAACTGGGTGAGATATTTGAAATACCTGATGGTATAAATAAAATAACTTTAATTCCAAGACAATCCTAATCAAATAATCTTAATTCCAAGACAATCCTAATCAAATAATCTTAATTCCAAGACAATATTAATCAAATAATCTTAATCCACATTCTATTTTCAATCTTTATTTCCAAGACATATTCAGCAAAGCCACTTGTGGGAATACTTGGGGAATCCAAATAATGTGTCAAGCTATGCATTTATGAGTAGTTCTGAAAAAACAATAATGGAGTATCTCGTTGTATTGTAATGTATGTTTTATTTTTCATTGAAAAGTAAATGAAATTTTTAGTTTATTAACATTCAATACATCTGTGAAAATATTGCCAAATACATGGTGAGGCAAAATTGGGTGAGGTATTTGAAATACTTGACGGTATAATTAAAATGACAATAAATAAAAAGATCTAAATGTTGCTGCTTTAAATTTTATAGTTGAAACAAAAAAACCATATAGAATTAAAGCGTAGCTTAACTAGAAGTAGTGTTGCGAGTGAGAATAAGTTATAATTTCAGGTGCCATTAAGGCATAACACATTACATATCAGCTTTAAAAATTTGTTATAGTGTTATGTGTAATGTCAATACTTTTAGATTACACATTTTCTTGAGGAAAAAAATCTGACAGAAATAGTGGATGTACAATGATAGTTTTTGCATTCCTATTTCACTTGTAGTTTCACCAAAATAGAGAAATGACAATCCGTTGCTTTTGTTTTGATGTAAGTATTGAGAAGAATGACTCATCGAATTCTTGAATGTTTAATATAACAGCGTAAAGGCATTATGCGGATATGCCTCTCACATTCTTGATATTATATTAATGATATAATATCTATTGAAAAATTACTATTTGCTTATATATTTTTAAAAAACTTTAATAAATTTTCCTATTTCATTTTCCCTTTCGTTCTGTATGTTGAATATTCTTGCTTTTTATATAAAAATGCAAATTATTTATTTGATACATATTTGAAATATTATTTTAAATTTTTATATTTTTTTCAGTAGAATAAATTTATTCGGCACAAGTGCTTAACCCTAAAATATTAATTTAAAATACAACATTTATCTGACTTGAAAAATTTGATATGAATGTTAATACTTTAATGAATATTTAATAAATTAAACCAGATTTTTGTTAAATAACTTACCTAAGACTTATATATATATTTATATTTTAAACACAATCAAAATAAATTGAACTTATAAATATAATGCAACATTCAATTAATTCCTTTTATTTTATTTTTCAAAATAAATTTAAACTAATTTTTTTCTTCTATAAAATTTATCAGCAAATGGTTTCCAAATTAAAAAAAAAAAAATCATATTTTATTATAAATTAATACATCTAAGTAAAGATGCAAATCTGTAGATTCATACATACTGGACTCTAGAGATTTGCATATTTATTTAGATTCATTAACTTTATCTTTTGTTTTGTTTGGGCGTGCTTGTTGGTGCTGAATGTATAGCAACATATTTTATAAGCACACATAAAATTTTTCTCTTTTCTCTTATTACTTTAACGAATTTCGTTGTGTATTTATTTTATTTTTATTTGAGTAAACATGAATGCTTAATAATGCATTGAGATAATAAATCAGGTGGAATTTGGAGGCATATTAATTTCAAGTGCAGATTACTTGAGGCTTATAGACTTGTATGTGGCAAGCAGCGTCATATCTAATTTATGCAAAAATTTTAGATACCGATTCCAAGGAATACGAATTTCTAGGGATATTTTTTCCAAATGATTGCACAGTCTTGTTTACAAAATTATTTACTATTTGAGTTTTACTCTTTTCTGCTAATGGGAGAATCAGTGTTACATAGTGCAAAAAAGCCCTACCTTATACGAGAATGGTGGGTAAATATTTTAATTACTAATGAATACATATTAAGCGTAACCAAATATTGTTGACGAATATTCACTAGGAGAGGACCAGATATTCACTACTTGCTCTCCAACTTCAGAAAAATAAAGACCTGTATGTTAGTGGATGTTTGATACTCTTGACATCCTGTTGGATCAATGAGTAGGTCTTTACATCTTTCTGAGTGACTCTGAGACATTTGTGATTAATAGAGATGATATATTTTTAAGTTTGTTTTTATATATTAACAATCTATCCTTTCATTTTAATGATTGACAACATAATCGGGCTCATCTAGGCGACAAATGTCTGAAAAGTAAGAATATTTTCACATAGATTAGACGCCATATTTCCAGACCTAAGCCTTTCCAGGCTTAAGGCATGTCTGATATTCTAAATGGAAAGTTATTACAACTCGTCTACACCCTCTGAGTAGCATCTAGGGACTGAAAACATATTTCTGGAAGAACAGTATAAATTTACCCGATTTTTAGTAGGAATTAAAGTTGTTGATAGGTATATAACCGCAAAATGGTTCATATCCCTATCAACCAATTTTTGGGTTTTGTATTGTAATACTTTTTTATGAATCTTGTTCCCCAGAAATCTTTTGCACAATTCGGGTTTATCATAATAATTTTTTTTACTATACCGAGCTATTTAATTTCATTAGAATATGGTAAGTAATTCCGGAGATAGTTAAATTGTAAAATTTTTCTCCAATTTTGACATGTGTATTAATCACCAATAAAATGTAATAATTTAGATTTTTTCTAAATTTTGAATTTATAACTACTTCTTCTTTTTCTAAATTAAATATAATAAATAAATATTAAAATAAAAATTTAAAAAAATATTTAAATAAAAATGGCAAAATCTAAATTAAATATAATAAATTTTATTGGAATATTAAGAGAATACACTTTTAGAAGCATTTTAAAATCTACTTGTAAATATTAATTGACAAGGATAAAAAATGGGACACCCTTATAAAATTTTTTAATTATCATTACATCTTCAAATAAGTGGTATGTTTAGAAATAACTCAAAAGGAACTATTTTATGATACAATGCAGTTGAATAGGAAAAATTATTAGCATGGTCAATTAACCACTAACTCAATTTTTTTACTTTACGGAAACCAAGATTTTTAGAGTAATCGTTACAAAATAATTAAATTAGTGTAGGATATTTTTTGTAGAGATATTTTAAAAAGCTTTGGAGATATAGGGGACCAAAAATTGAGTTTGCTAATGCGAAATGAAAATTTCGCTTAATGAATGTTATCTTGAATTCTATTTAGTTATTTATTTTTAATTTTGCAGCCGCCTAATGGAATTATTTTTAATCAAAAACATAATTATAGTCATTTTTTTAAATTTATAAAAACATTAAATTTTAATTACAATTATGAAACAAAAATGAATTGTACGTACTAAAATGTTTAGGCGAATGGCTTTCTAGTGAAGTCAACACATAAGAAACAGATTATTTACAAATTATTAAGGACACTTTATTAAATATTTAAGAAAATGTAGATTAGTGACCTGTTACTAAATTAAAGAAAAATATACGTTTAAATTTTGTATCCAAAGTTATAAACTATCTGACTTTGTGAGAGAGAGCACAGTCAGCATGCAGAAGTAAACATAATTCGAACTGTTTAAGGCGTGCTTTGCAATCATAACTTTCAGGGGCAAGAAAACTCAATGGCTGATGTGCTAACTTAAGTAAGCGTCTCGCATTAATATTCATTTATTGCAGTAAGAAAGTATTTTGTGAAAATTAAATTACAAACCATTTTTAGAATTTTTTCGTGAGCTTTGATAAAGTAGAACTTTATAACAGGGAAGGAAAAAACATTTTTGATGACATATTTTAAGTTATTGTATAAAATACAAATGTACATTTAATTTTTTTATTATTTTATATGTATGATTTATGAAATTAGTATGTGTACGTCTATTTGATTTCAATCGAATATGAGGTATTTTGTTTTACTAACCAAATAACAGTTTTTTAATCTACGATTTGAGATATTATTGAGATATACATATTGATGTTATGCATTACATATTAATACATATTGATGTTATGCAATATTAATATGTATCCTCAAAATACGTATTATCTGACTTTAGAAGGATAAAAAAATCTTTTTATTTCTAATTTAACTGAAATCCTTTCCAAAATTCAATGCTTCAAAAACATATTACGTTATTTCTTTAACTTTTTTTTGAAAACATTTTATTTAGGAAATTATATACCAATTTAGTTGAAAGCTTTTGCAATAAAAGAATAATTGATGTATTAAAAAGTAAAATAAATCAACAAACAAAATATGTTTATAAACTATCAATAGTAGTGATTATTTAAAAATGAGAGTTATTTTTATTAAATAATGTAACATAATATATCCAGATGTTATAAGCAAAATATTAAAATCATCAAAATTTTACAAAATTTTAAAATTAAATTTTTAAAACATTTTATGGATAATTAAATAAAATTATTTATTAAGCTAATCATAAATTCCCCTTTATTCTTATATTATTATCATTATACCATTTACATGAAATTATATAAAATATTTAAAATAGATGCCATTAATTACAGTTCAAATTAATAAATGCATTTCAATGAAGTTTAAAAATAAATTGTTTTATCTTTTAAAAAGTTTTAATTGAAAGTTTTTAGCATTGAAAAAGATAATTTGTTTTCATATTTAATTACTGTTCATATAATTAAAATATCATTTGTCATTCGACATAAAAAAAATATTCGATTTTATTATGAATTAGAACTAATATTCAATAAAAAAAGTTCTTCAACGAATATAATTTGTTTAACTGGATATTGTTTGTAATAATAAATAATTTTCAAAAAAAAATTAGTCATTATCTTTATGATAGAATAACTTAAGAATATTTTATAACTTCAAATTTTATCGAAGAGACTTCAATAAATGTCTATACGGAGTATCCATTAGAACTATTAGTGTTGTTTATTGGCTATGAAGATTATTGATCTGTTTAGAATTAAAGTATCATATATTGAATCAATTTTGGTCTCTATTGTCATCACAACTTGGAAAAAGTACCCTTAGAGCTCTGAGAAGTTCATTTCTTAAATAACTTTTTTTCCTAAAATTTAATGTAAAATCTTTCAGGCTTATGGATTTATCTCGTTTATCCCCATCGGAAATACCCGTATGATTTCAGACATGCTGTGCTTCGAAAAAACTTCCATTGAATCAGAAGCTTACAGCGCAAGCTTCTCTTAAATAATACTATTTAAAGTTTATTCTGTTCTAAATTAAAATAACATTTTACTATAAAAGTAAAAATTTCTGTTTATATTTTTATTTTAAATATATTAAATTAAAATACCTAATATTCATTTACAAAAAATATACTATTTCATATTATTAAACTTATATTTTATTTCGTTAATAATAAAATTTTATTTTATTTAAATTATATTTATTACATTTTAAAGCCTACTTGCAGATATGACCTGGAATTATGCATGCTACATTAAAATAATTATTAAAATATGATTTATGATTAAAAAAATGCATGAAAAAGTTTATTAAAGAAATTTAAATAAACCAATAAGAATCCCTAAAGAAATTAAAAAATAATACGAAACTAATAAGAAACGTTTAAAGTGGTCAAGGAAACGAAAGTCCCTGCTCCAGAAAACAATATCCATTTATTTTATTTTAATAAACATTAAATAACTAAATACTTAGTTTGAAATTGCAATATAAAAAATATAATAAAAAATAAAAATAAAATAAAACAATTAAATTTTAAATGAAATTGAGTAACATCATAAGAACAAATAAAATACTTCCCTAGAACAAATTTATAAGCATTAATAAGAAAGACAAATTATAAAAAATAAAATAACTACATTATTACAGAAGAATAAATAAATATTGCTGAAAAGAAGAGTCTATTTTTATAAACTAATCGAAAAAAAATATTTGTAGAATTTTTTTATGAGAAAATAATTAAAAAATATTGATTTATTAAAATAATGAGTTAACAGAATTATAATAACTTAAGAATTAATTTCAAATCTTAATAAACCTTTTTAAAAAGGGCCCAATTAATATTGATATGATAATGTAATGATTCCACTTAACACATATTTCGTATATAAATTATTTTTAATTGAAAATTGAAATTATTTTATTTAAAACATTATAATGTAAAATAATTAATTTTTTGATACAATTCTTTCCTAAAAAGTTAAGGAAACCGTTTGGTTAAAAAACTCATAACTTATTTTATTTTAAACAGGTTTTTATTCAAAAATAATCATACAAAAAGTCTTTTCACGTTCATCAATTAAAATAAATAACCAATAAGAAAAAGGTAAATTCTTCCATCTTTGGTCTTTTTTTATCTGAGTACATGAATTTAAATAACCAATATTCAATACAGCTGCTTTGAATTAAACCTCATTAGTTAATTGTAAAGGTGAAAGACATTGATGCATTGACATTGACTTCATTGTTACTGAATAGATGCAATTGGGTTAGAAAATTTAAGACGCCTACAAAAGGAAAAAAAGGGAAATTTTATAGAGCTGTCTAAAAAAACGTTTAAACAGTTTCCCGCTAAAAGGAAATGCCATTAAAGATTTTATTATATCTAAAGGGCATAATTTCGATAAAATAATAAAGTTTGATTTTTATTTAAATGATGAATTTTAATTATTTTTATTGTTTACAAATGTTTTTCATTGAAATCATCCAAAAGTTTCTTGCTTTTTTTAGTAATCATAGCAAAAAGATGGTACAATATTCAATTAATAAATGAAATGATTGTAATTTTATAGATAGCCTTTTTTCCGCAATTTTAAAAATTACGGAAATTTTAACACGAAAAATTGGTGGGTGTACTGCTCGTGTCACGCTAAATCGATTGCTGTAAAAAACTCGGTTACCTTAATGAAATAATTTCAAGTTAGCGTTTAATTAACCCTAATAATTAACTTTTCCAATCAATTAAATTATCCCACAAAATAATTTTCATCGAACCATTTTCAACGATACCATTTTTTTTTTTTTTTTTTTTTTGGCAACAGTACATTTTTTAACAGCGATCTTTGAATTATTTCGTCTGTATTCCAGAACATCTGTAAATTTTACCAATTAATCAATGGATTTTTAACTATAACAGCTAACGATGACAATATATAATTTACATTTTGCTTCCTATCGCATACCAATATTCGAAAATGAAATAAATATAATAAATTCCCACAACATTTTGAACAATACCTCGAGGTGGAAAGTTATGTCCAAATTTGTGACAGAGATGCTTTAAGCACCAGCATGATTATAAATCATTAAATTCTAAGAAGAAGTTTATGTTTCAAAAAATGTACAATTCTCCAATTGCGGGAAAAATTTTAATCTGACTGGAAGACAAAGTTAAGGCTCCCTAAGAGTCACCACTTTAAGAATGTTTACAGCAGACGAGATTAAGAAATTTTTCCACAAAACTGTTACTTTTACGTTAACAGTATAACCAACACAAGCAGTATAAAAAAAGTAACAGAAAGTGGTATGCAAAAAGGATAACATAATTAAGTACATTAAAGGAATTAAGCTCATTTTACCTCATCTATCTATTGAAAATGCATCTGTATTTCTTCTTTTAAAATCCTGAATCCAAATATCAGTAATTTGTCCATGCTTATTTTACATCGTTCATTGAGATACTATTTAGAGACTGGCATTTAATATGTTTCGACATAAACTAAGTGAATCATAAGAAATTTACATTCATGGAATCATAAAGTCATATAATCACATAAGGATTCAAGAATACATATGAGATTTCATTGTAGTTTTGTAAACTTTTCAAAATATAAATATATACTGTCGGTTAAAGTCGTACGGTAAATTTGAGTTATCTGAGGTTTAAGATAGACTTTTAAATAGTTTCTGAGGGGAATTATTTATCATGGACCACAAAGCGATGTTGAAAGATAATAAATTCTATACATCAATTTTGTTTTTCGTGATATTGAATTGGCATCTGTCATACAATTAGATAAAATGTTAGCATAAATATATACGTTTAAAAAAAACAATTATTGGAACTCATTGCTATTCATAATTTTTTGTTCAAAAGTTTTATGATGTATATCATGTATGATAGTGCCTCGTAGCTTTTAAATAAAACATTTGATAGAACACATATTACAATATTGTATTTTGAGCTTCTAGGAAGTCAGAATTAATATTTATGAGTGCACGAGTTGTTTTTACTCTTTAGTTTTGGAACAAAATACATCATCGTTTCAGAAGTACGGATATAAGCCTGGATTTTTAAAAATGATTTTTCTGAAGCATGACATATTCTGAAATACGATACGAAAAGAATTTACCAACAACATTGTCAACAAACTATATGTCCCACAAACCATCCGTCATATTTTGAACTGTAGCGCAGAAGTATTACTTGCATAAAAATTTTACACTGTAATTTCCACAAACTTTTAAATCATGTGAAGAAAGGCATCCATATTTTTTTTTTATTTATGAAAAAAAATAATTTTTAGTTTGGTCTAATCTATTTTCATCAAGTATTTTTCTTCTGTATTTATAGGGCACATAAACCCTGAAAATTCTTTTCGTATGCCTATATTAAGTATTAATTTATCGTATAAATGAAAAAAAATCATTCTTTACTAAGCAATTGTAGTAAAAATTCAGTTTGAATTAAAAAAATAGAAATGCAATTAACTAAGAACAACAACAATAATATTTATATAAACATTTCAAAAAAAAAATTGTTAAAATTGTTTCCCCAAATTGCTTCAATTTGCTGAAATTCTTTCTAAGTTTTGTAAGAATTCAAGCAGAAAAATGCATCATATAATTCCTCAAATATCGGATCCACATTAATAATGGAGTTTTTGAATAAAACTAATTCACATTCGTTTAATAGTTCAAGATTAAGAGACAGTTAAATATAATATCCACTCATTTCTTTTGAAAAAAATATCGATGCATCAACTCATAGCAACACATTATTTCAAAGCATCAAGGTAACCTTCTAAAATGACAAATGACTTCAAAAACTATCAGTTACTTTGTGAAGATTACTTAATACATCAATCGCAAATAAATGGCGTTAAGATTTGTGTAATGACTGCATTTTATGTAACTACTTTTCTGTAATGACGTTGTCTGTGTATTCCATTGATGGAATGAGTAAAGCAGTAAAGATATTCAAAAAGCTACAGTTACATTTTTGGGTGGGGTTTATCGTTCAGCCCGCTCTCATATCCTAAAGTGTCACCACACCCTTCACTATTGTTTCTAAACAGGTGCACCCTATTTTACTGGTATCGTAAGCTGACATTTAAATGACTTGATACATATCCCCAAATCCTAATAGCACGCTGTCTTATTACCCCACCTATTTTAGTGAAATATACTTTGTGTTAAGGTTTATCATAAAACAACTCTTGATTTTTTTATAGATCTTAAAATATGAAAGGACTAAAATTTATTTGTTTTACAAATCTTGTAACAATGTCACTTTGATTACATCGTAGAAATATTATAAACTTAAGTTAAAGTTATTTTTAAGCTATTTATTTAGCACATTTAAAATAAAAACTCTGTATATATTAATAAATTTGTTATTAAATAAATTATATTTAAATAAATAATGTATTTCTTCATGTGCATTTTTTATTTCCTTAGCCAAATATGAACAGATTTTAAAGTCACTTTTTTACACAAATGTAGAAAACGCTGTAAATAGTACCAAAAAACTCATAAAATAAAAACAGCAGTTCACTTTTGGATGTTAAAGGTCATTTACTATATCCTGAGAATACTTATTTTTCTACTGCCAACTTCATAATATGTAAATTATTATTTTTTTATAAATTTTTTTTCCTTGTATGCAAAATAAACAACAAAAAGTAAATATGTTTCAAAATATCTAAGAATATTTCAAAAAATAAATAAATAAATCATTTATAAAACATATTCAGTAATAACTATGTACATATTATGAAAAATCAGAAATGAAGAAAAAAGTTGTGGAGATTATTAAATATACTTTTTGTGTACAATATATTATTTTTAAAATATATATTTGCCGATATATTAAAAATTATTGTTTTTGCTGTTAGACAAATTTTCATAGTTTATAAATATTTATTTTTATAATTGATACGTATTTTGAAAGCAAATATATGTAGCAAACATTAGTACATATTATGAAAACAAACATTTATTTCGACAAATATTAAATTAATTTATTTCCTCTCTTAAGTAACTTTTACAGCAATTAAAAAAACTCAAAAAAAAAAAAATTTTTGTGGAGATTATTAAATATACTTATTTTCAACAGGGAATGTTTTTTTATGTATAATATATTACTTTAAAATACATATTTTACTGTTAGACAAATTTTTTGAATTAATAAATATTTATTTTTAAATTTGACACTTGCAAATATAGTGTTTCATTTATTTTTAAATTAAAATAAATATTGGAGACAGGGATTAATTTATAATTTTTTATCATTGTATATACGTCATATTAAATGTTTTGTATTTTTGTAAACATTGTTATTAAACGTTAAACAATAAATATTATGGATACGTGTTTTTTTTTTGTTTTTTTTTTGAGTGTATATAATAAATTCCTTTAAAATACATATTTGATGATATAAAAAAATGATGGTTTTTACTGTTAGACAAAATTTCGGAGTTTCTGAATATTTCTTTTTATATTTAATATACATAAAATATAGCGTTTGGTAACATTTTGAAATTAAAATAAATATTGGAGATAGAGATTGAGTTATAATTTTTATCAATATATATTCGCCATATTACATATCTTGTAGCCTTATAAACATTGTTAAGAAACGTTAAACAATAACTATTATGGATAAAAGGAAGATAAAATGAGTAAAGACAACAATACGTGTGGAAATCAAAATGTGATACAAAAAGAATTGCTCTTTTTCTCTTCCAGTAGAAAGGAGCACCAGCAGAATGTGGAATCAGGACATCATCTCCGAATATATTAGTTTCAGAAACACTGCAAAGCAATTTATTTTGCCCTATTGATCCGCCAGACTTTCTCTCTTGCCATTGAACAGTACATGAACTGTTTTGTCCTTGAGGTTTGTCTACAAGCGACCTGTTTTAAATAACTTCTTCCTGTTTATTTTATCTCTAAATAGCTTTAGAGTTGCTAATGTTCAATTGAGTAAACGATTGTAAACAACGAGTGGTAAGTTATGTAAACTAACATTAAAAGAGTGAGTATGAAATAAACTATTTTTTCATTTAAAGTATATATATATATATATATATAGATTATGTTTATTATACTTAAGTATCATTTATCATTAAAATGCCTTTAAGAATATACGTGTTCACCAATTTGTTTTCTAATGTCATTATTTATTTACAAAAATTATTATTCGAAAAAAAAGATATTATACAAGGTGCAATTTTTTTTTTCGCCAAAATTTAGTTCATCGA
This sequence comes from Caerostris darwini, assembly GCA_021605075.1. Lineage (NCBI taxonomy): Eukaryota > Metazoa > Arthropoda > Arachnida > Araneae > Araneidae > Caerostris > Caerostris darwini. The sequence goes on from BPLQ01011831.1 coordinate 234,977, forward strand.
AAATAAATATTGTAATTTAAAATGGATAACAGTTATTTTTATCTGTAAAAAGATTGAATAATTTTTAGTTTTGTTACTATCACCATTAATGTTTGGCAAAATACTTCCTCGACTTTAGAAATTTTGAACAGTTTAATGGTTTTTATTTATTTTTTTTTGCTGTACTAATGTCTATCTACTTCTCTCTTATTTAAACGAATTTTTTAATCATTTTTTTTTCATTCGAAAAAAAAAACTTCAAGGATCTTATTGTTAATAACTGGTAAGGTGTTTTAAAATTCATTAGAAATATTGTCATGCATTGTTTTATATGAGGATATTACAAAATCGAAATGTTCAAAATATAAAGTACAAACATATTTTTATCTGGGTTGTAATTTTTTTAATTTCCTTTATTTATAAACCCTTGTAGTATTATGAATGACGAATAAGATCAATTTGTTTCATAAAATATTAAATTGATGCATCAATAAAACAGCATTTTTAAAAATGTGATTTTACTGTTAAACAGTAAAATAACACATACATGTATAGTAATAATATATAATTGTATAACAAAAGTATTTTAGGAGAAAGGAACAAACTTTCGTTTATGCTGTTATGTTTTTATTTTTAATAATCGTAAACATACATGTATTTGCAATAATTGTTTGTAAAAAAAAATAATAATTTTTCAACACACAATTAGCTTAATATATGTACTGCTCACTTTTTCATTGAATTTTGTTTTCTTCATAAAGTGTATTAAAATTGTTGTGTAGTAGTATAATTAAAATTAATTTTAATTTTTCAGAAGGATATTAAACTCTTTATTTTGAAATTATTTCATTAATTGGCATATCACGCCCTTATTATTGACCATTGATCATAATGCAAAAATCTCATGATGGAAATATCTTTTTCAAATTCATGTCTTAAAACAAACAACAAAATCAATAAATTTTCAAATAAAGAAGTTTCGAAGAATAATAAAATAGAAATAGCTTTATTGGAACAGAATGCAATATCTTTCTTTTTTATTAAATTTATCTCATAATTTCAAAAATCAAATATTACATTTTCAGTTAGATTTTAGATTTATTTTTTAATGAACTAGATTTTTTTTTCTTTTTAAATAAATACAGACACCATTATTACAAAAAAAAAAAAAAAAAAATACATCTTTCTTGACTATATCAGAAACTAAAATGGAAATATATCTATATTAACTTCCCGACAGCGATACTTAAACAGGTCTTCTACATATCAGCAGAATTCCTTATTACACCAACACAGCGTCTTCGAGTAGAACATACGAAGACATATCCCGCCAGAGAATGAGGTTTTACGACACCAGTTAAGGAGCTCTAATTCACCGAGCCTTGTCGTAAGTCAGGAAATATTCCGCTGAATAGAAAATCAATGCCTACTCTTTTGCTTTTTGACGAGATTCCCGGGAAGTTTCCCGGCAACAACAGATGCTTTTCTTTCTATTTCTCGGAACCCATCTAACCGTGATAAAAGCAATTAGAAAGCTTTAAGCTGTACCGTTCTTTCAGTTTCGAAGGCGATTGTTGCGTAACAGCTTTAAGTAGCGTGTTCTGCGCGCCCTTCCCCCATTTTAAGATGAAGATGCGAAGGCACTTTTCTTTCAGGAATTTTATTTAAGATAGTAAAAAGAACACACAGTCCCTATTCTGCGTTAGCATCAATCATTTTTATTTTGTTTTTGAGTTTAATAGAAAATTCTTTGCTGGAAATGAATTGATATTTTTTTTTCCTTTTCGGCAGATACTGCTGCTTTTGTTGTGATTATTAAATGGTAATAAAAAGCAGTTAAATGTGCCAAAATGGTACTTATCTAAAAATAAATCTAATCTTACAAGTAAATCGAATAATTAAGATGTAGCATTATTATTTCCCATCTTATAGAGAGCGATATAGGTGCTTATTTAGGATGATAAATAAACAATCTGTTAAAAATTATCTATAAAGGATTTTAAACAAAATGTTTTCTTTGCTAAACTTCTAGTACCATCATAGATCATTTATTTTGTTATCCTTATTTTATTAATTATTAAAGATTTTACTTTTAATTGCATTGTTTCGTTTATTAGAATACTAGCATGTGAAAATATACATATTTGGCATTTGTACAACACTAGAATAAAATGAAAAGTATTCAACTTTGTAATTAAATGAAATTAATAATTATTTGAAACAATTATGTTCTAAAATATAAATTTAGATTCGAAATACTAAAGGCCGTATATGTACTTATAATGCTCTTAATCCTTGAAGTTAAGTGTCTCAATATTATTTAATTCATCTTGGCTATTTATCTCTTTAAATGAAAGAAATGAAAAGTATTAAATTCTCAAATAACAAGTTTCTAATTATAAAGAGTAAGGAAAATACCATAAAATTATTAAAAAGAATTAATTAGAAATTAGATAGAATTTTGAAGCAGAATACAACATATTTCTTTTAAATTAAATTTATCTCATAATTTCAAGGATTCAAATGTTACATTTTCGTTTTTAATTTTTTTCTGAGTAAATTAGATTTTTTTATATAAATGCAGTCGTCAATATTATAAAAAGAAAAAGACATATTTCTCTACTATATTAGAAACTAAAAAAAATATATATATATATATATATATTAACTTCCCGCCAACGATACTTAAACAGGTCTTCAACATCACAGCAAAATTCTTTATTACACCAACACGCCATCTTTGAGTAGAACATAGAAAGACATATCCCGCCAGAGAATGAGGTTTTACGACACCGGTTAAGGAGTTGTAATTCACCGAGCCTTGTCGTAAGTCAGGAAATATTCCGCTGAATAGAAAATCAATGCCTACTCTTTTGCTTTTTGACGAGATTCCCGGGAAGTTTCCCGGCAACAACAGATGCTTTGCTTTCTATTTCTCAGAACCCATCTAACCGTGATAAAAGCAATTAGAAAGCTTTAAGCTGTACTATTCTTTCAGTTTCGAAGGCGATTGTTGCGTAACTGCTTTAAGTAGCGTGTTCTGCGCCCGCTTTCCCCCATTCTAAAGACGAAAATGCTAAGGCACTTTACTTTCTGGAATTTTATTTAAGATAGAAGAACACACAAGACCCTATTCTGAGTTAGCATCAATCATTTTTATTTTGTTTTTAAGTTTAATAGAAAATTCTTTGCTCGAAATAAATTGAGATTCTTCCTTTTTTCTTCCTTTTCGGGAGATCCTGCTACTTTCGTTGAGATTATTAAATGGTAATAAACAGCAGTTAAATGCACCAAATGATTCTTATCTGAAAATAAATTTAATCTAACAAGTAATTCGAATAATGGGGATGTAGCATTATTATTTCACATCTTATAAAAAGGGTGATGGAGGTGGTTATTTAGGATAATAAATAAACGATTTGAGGAAAATTATCTATAAAAGACTTTAAACAAAATGTTTTCTTTGGTGAACTTCTAGCATCATTATAGATCATTTATTTTATTATCAAATTGTGTTAATTATTAAAAATTTTAATTTTAATTTCAGTGTTTTTTTCATTAGAATGTATGGAAATATATTTAGGGCTTGGACAATACTAGAATCAACTTAGATATATTTTATTTTGTACTAAAAATGCATCAAATTACTCTTTTCGAAAAATAAATTTACTCTTACCAATAAATCAAATATTTAATATTTGAGATTGCAGCATTGTTATATAACATCTCGTAGAAAGCGATAATTGTGCTTATTTAGGATAATAAATAAACAATTTCATGATTTTTTTTATTTTAATTCAAATAAAAATTTTTCTTTTATTCAATCTAGCATCATTATCGATCATTTATTTTATTACCAAAATTTTATTAATTATTACAGATTTTAATCTAAATTTCATTGTTTCTATCATTAGAATACGAGTATATGCAAATATATTTATCATTTGTACAACATTAGTATCAGTTGAGAAGTATGCAATTTTGAAACATAAATGAAATAATTAATTATCTTCTAAAATATGAATTTAATTTCAGATTACTAAAACTCTTATTTGTATTTATAATACTCTTAATCCTTGAAATTAAGTGTTTAAATATTTTTAATTCATCTTGGGCAATTATCTCTTTAAATGTCATAAAGGAAGAAATGAAAATTATTAAAATATCAAATAACACGATTCTAAAGATAAAAATTATTGTGAATTCAATAGAATTATAAAAAAACATTACCCAAAAATTAAATAGAATTATTTAAACAGAATGAATATTTTTCTTTTTAATCAAATTTATCTCATAATTTCAAATATTCAAATATTACATTTTTGTTTTGGATTTTTTTTTTGTGAATAAAGTAGATTTTTTTTTAAATAAATGAAGACACCATTATTACAAAAAGCACAAGATATCTTTATTGACTGTACCAGAAACTGAAATGGAAAAAAAGCATATATATTAACTTCCCGCCAGCGATACTTAAACAGGTCTTCTACATATCAGCAGAATTCCTTATTACACCAACACGCCGTCTTCAACTAGAACATAGGAAGACATATCCCGCCAGAGAATGAGGTTTTACGACACCAGTTAAGGAGTCCTAACTCACCGAGCCTTGTCGTAAGTCAGAAAATATTCCGCTGAATAGAAAATCAATGCTTACTCTTCTGCTTTTTGACGAGATTCCCGGGAAGTTTCCCGGCAACAACAGATGCTTTTCTTTCTATTTCTCAGAACCCATCTAACCGTGATAAAAGCAATTAGAAAGCTTTAAGCTGTACCGTTCTTTCAGTTTCGAAGGCGATTGTTGCGTAACAGCTTTAAGTAGCGTGTTCTGCTGCGCGCCCTCCCCCATTCTAAAGATGAAGATGCGAAGGCACTTTTCTTTTAGGAATTTTATTTAAGATAGAAAGAACACACAGGGCTTTATACTGCGTTAGCATCAATCATTTTTATTTTGTTTTTAAGTTTAATAGAAAATTCTTTGCTCGAAATGAATTTGGATAATTTTTTTTTTCTTTTAGCGAGAGTGTACCAGAAATGCTGCTGTTGCTTTTGTTGAGATTATTAAATGGTAATAAAAAGCAGTTAAATATACCAAATGGTGCTTATCTAGAAATAAATCTAATCTAACAAGTGATTCGTATAATGAGGATGCAGCATTATATTTCACGTCTTATAGAGAGTGATAGTGGTGCTTATTTAGGATAATAAATAAACAATTTTATGAACATTGTTTACAAATGATTTGAAATAAAAATATTTCTTTGAAGAAATTCTAGTATCATTATAGATCTTTTATTTTGTTTATCATTATTTTATTAATTATTACAAATTTTATTTTTAATTTCAATTTTTTCTGCCATTATAATGTATGAAATATATTTAGCATTTGTACAACATTAGAATCATCTAAATGTTTTTTAATTTTGTACTATAAATGTAATTAAAAATTATTTGAAACAATTATCTTATAAAATATGAATTTCGGTTCGAATTACCAAAAAATCATATTTGTATTTATAATTTTCTCTTAATCCTTGAAATTAAGTATTTTTAAATATTTTACCAACACGACCAACATCACGACCAACTATCTCTTTAAATGCCATAAAAGAAGAAATTAAAATTATTAAATTATCAAATAAAAGTTTCTTAGGACAAAAATTATTACGACCTCAACAGAATTATTAAAAATAATTAATTAGAAATTTTAAAAAAATTATTGAAGCAGAAAGCCACATCTTTCTTTTTTAATTAAATTTATCTCATAATTTCAAAGATTCAAATATTACATTTTCGTTTTTGAACTTTTCTTGAATAAACTAGATTTTTTTTCTTTTTAAATAAAAGCAGACACAATTATTACAAAAAAGCATAAGACATCTTTCATGACTATATCAGAAACTAAAATGAAAAAAAAAAATGTATATTAACTTCCCGCCAGCGATACTTAAACAGGTCTTCTACATATCAGCAGAATTCCTTATTACACCAACACGCCGTCTTCAACTAGAACATAGGAAGACATATCCTGCCAGAGAATGAGGTTTTACGACACCAGTTAAGGAGTCCTAACTCACCGAGCCTTGTCGTAAGTCAGAAAATATTCCGCTGAATAGAAAATCAATGCTTACTCTTCTGCTTTTTGACGAGATTCCCGGGAAGTTTCCCGGCAACAACAGATGCTTTCCTTTCTGTTTCTCAGAACCCATCTAACCGCGATAAAAGCAATTAGAAAGCTTTAAGCTGTACCGTTCTTTCAGTTTCGAAGGCTATTGTTGCGTAAAAGCTTTAAGTAGCGTGTTCTTCTGCGCGCCCTCTCCCATTCTAAAGATGAAGATGCGAAGGCACTTTTCTTTTAGGAATTTTATTTAAGATAAAAAGAACAGACAGGGCCCTATTCTGTGTTAGCATCAATCATTTTTATTTTGTTTTTAAGTTTAATAGAAAATTATTTGCTCGAAATAAATTGAGATTTTTTTTTCATTTTCGGGAGAGTGTACCAGAAATGGGGCTGTTGCTTTTGTTGAGATTATTAAATGGTAATAAAAGGCAGTTAAATGTGGCAAATTGTTCTTATCTAAAAATAAATCTAGTCTTACAAGTAATTCGGATAATGATGATGCAGCATTATATATTCACTCTTATAGAGAGTGATAGTGATAATTATTTAGAATAATAAATAAACAATTTGAAGAACATTATTTATAAATGACTTTAAATAAAAGTTTTCTTTGAAGAACTTCTAGCATTATCATATATATCATTTATTTTATTATCCTTATTTTATTATTTATTACAAACTTTACTTTTAATTCCAGTATTTATATCATTAGAATATATGAAAATATATTTAGCATTTGTACAACACTAAAATCAGCTGAGAAGTATCTAATTTTGTAACATAAATGAAATAATTAATTCTTCTAAACAATTATCGTCGAAAATATGAATTTTGGTTCGGATTACTAAAAAATCGTTTTTGTATTTACAATACTCTTAATACGTGGAATTAAGTGTTTAAATATTTTTAATCCATCTTGGCCATGTATCTCTTTAAATGTCGTAAAAGGAGAAAATACAATTATCCTCATTTCTGTCTTTCTTTTTCTCTCTACTTCTTCTTTCTGTCAAATAACAAGTTTCTAAGGATAAAAAATATTCAGAATTCAATAAAAATTCAGAAAAGAATTAATTAGAAATTAAATTGAATTATTGAAGCAGAATGCAATATCTTTCTATTTAATTTAATTTATTGCACAATTTCAAACATTCAAATATTCTATTTCCATTTTTTTTTAATAAAACAGACTTTTATTTTCTGTTTAAATAAATTCAGAGGCAGTTATTACAAAAAGCACAACACATCTTTCTTGAATATATCACGAACTAACATGAAAAAAGATGCATATATATTAACTTCCCGCCAGCGATACTTAAACAGGTCTGCTACATATCAGCAGAATTCCTTATTACACCAACACAGCGTCTTCGAGTAGAACATACGAAGGCATATCCCGCCAGAGAATGAGGTTTTACGACACCAGTTACGGAGTCCTAACTCACCGAGCCTTGTCGTAAGTCAGAAAATATTCCGCTGAATAGAAAATCAATGCCTACTCTTTTGCTTTTTGACGAGATTCCCGGGAAGTTTCCCGGCAACAACAGATGCTTTTCTTTCTATTTCTCAGAACCCATCTAACCGTGATAAAAGCAATTAGAAAGTTTTAAGCTGTACCGTTCTTTCAGTTTCGAAGGCGATTGTTGCGTAACAGCTTTAAGTAGCGTGTTCTGCTCGCGCCCTCCCCGATTCCAAAGATGAAGATGCGAAGGCACTTTCCTTCAAGGAATTTTATTTTAGATAGAAAGAACACATTCTGTGTTAGAATCAATCATTTTTATTTTGTTTTTAATTTTAATAGAAAATTCTTTGCTGGAAATAAATTTGGATTTTTTTTTCTTTTTTCCGGAGATTGTATCAGAAATAATGTTGCTTTGTTGAGATTATTAAATGGTATTAAAAAGCAGTTAAACGTGCCAAATTTTTCTTATCTAAAAATAAATTTAAACTAAAAAATATTTCGAATAATGAAGATAAAGCATTATTATTTCACATCTTATAGAGGATGGTAGTAGTGATAATTTAGGATAATAAATAAACAATTTGAAGAACATTATATATAAACGACTTAAAATAGTTTTTATTTTAAGTCGTTAAGTCGTTTATTTGAAAAATTGCAGAAATTCGAGAATTATCATCGATCATTTATTTTATTACCATAATTTTGTTAATTTTTAAAAATTTACTTTTAATTTTAGTTTTTCTGTCATTAGAATATATGAAAATATACTTAGCATTTGTATAACACAAGAATCAGCTGAGAAATATCTCATTTTGAAAGATAAATAAAATAATTAATTCTTTGAAACAATTATCTTCTAAAATATGTTCCAATTACTAAAAATTGTATTTTTATTTATATTAACTCTTAATCATTGCAATAAAGTTTTAAAATATTTTCTGTTCATCTTGGTCATTTATCTCTTTAAATGAAAAAATAAGGAAAGAAAAGGAAGAAATGAAAATTATTAAATAAACAAATAACAAGTTTCAAAGGATAAAAATTTTTGAAAATTCAATAAAAGTATTAAAAAGAATTAATTAGAAATTAAATTGAATTATTGAAGTAGTATGCTACATCTAACTTTTTAATTAAATTTATCTCATAATTTCAAAGATTTAAATGCTATATTTTATGTTTTGATATTTTTTGAATAAATTAGATTTTTATTTCTCTTTAAATAAATGTAGACGTCATTATTACAAAAAGCACAAGACATCTTTCTTGAGTATATCAGAACATAAAAGGGGGAAAAAACACATATATTAACTTTCCACCAACGATACTTAAACAGGTCTTCTACATATCAGCAAAATTCTTTATTACACCAACACGACAACTTTGAGTAGAACATAGGAAGACATATCCCGCCAGAGAATGAGGTTTTACGACACCAGTTAAGGAGTTGTAACTCACCGAGCCTTGTCGTAAGTCAGAAAATATTCCACTGAATAGAAAATCAATGCCTACTCTTTTGCTTTTTGACGAGATTCCCGGGAAGTTTCCCGGCAACAACAGATGCTTTCCTATCTATTTCTCAGAACCCATCTAACCGTGATAAAAGCAATTAGAAAGCTTTAAGCTGTACCATTCTTTCAGTTTCGAAGGCGATTGTTGCGTAACAGCTTTAAGTAGCATGTTCTGCAGCGCGCCCTCCCCATTCTAAAGATGAAGATGCGAAGGAACTTTACTTTCTGGAATTTTATTTAAAAAGAAAGAACACACAGGGCCTTATTCTGTGTTAGCATCAATCATTTTCATTTTTTTTTTTAACTTTAATAGAAAATTCTTAGCTCGAAATGAATTTGGATAATTTTTTTTTTTCCTTTTTTGGGAGAAAGTTCCAGAAATGCTGCTGTTGCTTTCGTTGAGATTATTAAATGGTAATAAAAAGCAGTTAAATGTGACGAATGGTTCTTATCTAAAAATAAATCTAATCTTACAAGTAAATCGTATAATGAGGATGTAGCATTATTATTTCACATCTTATAGATAGTGGTGCTTATTTAGAATAATAAATAAAAAACTGTATGAACTTTGCTTATAAATGATTTTTTTAAAAACAAAAAGTTGTCTTTGAAGAACATCTAGCCTCATCATAGCCTCCTGCTAGATCATTTATTTTATCATCATTATTTTATTCATTATTTTATATTTTACTTTAATTTCGGTGTTTCTACAGTTATAATGCCTGAAATATATTTAGCATTTGTACAACATTAAAATCATCTAAAAAGTTAAAAGTTAAAAGTAATTTAAATGAAAATAATAATAATCATTTGAAACAATTATCTTCTAAAATAAGAATTTAGATTCGAATTAATAAAAAAAAAGTATGCATTAGTACTACTCTTAATTCTTGAAATTGTTTAAATATTTTTAATTAATTCTGGCTAATTTTCTCTTTAAATGTCATAAAAGAAGAAATGAATATATAATGAATATTTAATATAATTTAATATAAATGAATATTAAATTATCAAATAACAGGTTTCTAAGGATAAATAGTATTGAGAATTCAATAAAAATATATTAAAAAAATAGTTATAAATTAAATAGAATTACTGAAGCAGAATGCTACAAGTTACTTTTTAATTAAAATTATCTCATAATTTCAAAGATTGAAATATTACATCGCGGTTTTTGAATTTGTTTAGAATAAATTAGATTAATTTCTTTTTAAATAAGTGCAGACGCCATTATTACAAAAAGCACAAGCCATCTTTCTCGACTATATCAAAAACTAAAATGAAAAAAAAAGCATAGATATTAACTTCCCGCCAGCGATACTTAAACAAGTCCTCTACATATCAGCAAAATTCTTATTACACCAACACACCGTCTTCAAGTAGAACATAGGAAGACATATCCTGCCAGAGAATGAGGTTTTACGACACCAGTTAAGGAGTCCTAACTCACCGAGCCTTGTCGTAAGTCAGAAAATATTCCGCTGAATAGAAAATCAATGCCTACTCTTTTGCTTTTTGACGAGATTCCCGGGAAGTTTCCCTGCAACAACAGATGCTTTTCTTTCTATTTCTCAGAACCCATCTAACCGTGATAAAAGCAATTAGAAAGCTTTAAGCTGTACAATTCTTTCAGTTTCGAAGGCGATTGTTGCGTAACAGCTTTGAGTAGCATGTTCGGCGCGCCCTTCCCCCATTTTAAAATGAAGATGCGAAGGCACTTTTCTTTCAGGAATTTTATTTAAGATAGAAAGAACACACTGGGCCCTATTCTGCCTTAGCATCAATCATTTTTATTTTGTTTTTAAGTTTAATAGAAAATTCTTTGCTCGAAATAAATTGAGTTTTTTTTTTCCTTTTCGTGAGAAGCTGCTGCTTTTGTTAATATTATTAAATGGTATTACAAAGCAGTTAAATGTGCTAAATTGTTCTTATCTAAAAATAAATTTAATCTAGCAAGTAATTCGAATAATGAGGATGCAGCATTATCATTTCACATCTTATATATAGTAGTGATCATTATTTATAAATCACTTTAAATAAAAGTTTTCTTTGGAGAACATCTAGCATCATCGTAGATAATTTATTTTATTTTCATTATTGTATTAATTATTACAAATTTTACTTTTAATTTCATTGTTTCTTACAAGTAATTCAAATATTTAATTTTCAAGGTTACAACATTATTATTTCACGTGTTGTAGAAACCAACGTGGTGCTTATTTAGGATAATAGATAAACAATTTGATGAAAATTATTTATAAACCAATTAAAAATAAAAAATTACTTTGATGAACCTCTAGCATCATTATAAATAATTTATTTTATTATCATTAATTTGTTAATTATTAAAATTCTTACTTTTCCTTCAGTGTTTATGTCATTATAATGTGTATGGTCTAAGAATAAAAACACATAGCACTAGTGGACTGTAAAACAGGTATTATGTATTCCGAAACCAAGCTCACACTGCTAATGCTAGCTAGTGTAGTTGTTCGACTGTGCAAGTTTCGCAATTTATCCATGAAGCTACAGAATGTATGAAAATATATTTAGCATTTGTACAACACTAGAATCTACTGACAAGCATTTAGTATCAATAGTACTGTAAATGAAATTAATAATTCTGCGAAGTAATAATCTTCTAAAATATGAATTTAGATTCAAAATACTAAAAATTATGTACACATTTGTAATACTCTTAATTCTTGAAGTGATTAAATATTTTTAATTAAAATTTGTCTTTTATCTCTAATTTATTTGAGTAGACGTAGTTAATTATATTTACTGCTATATACTGAATTTATCCAGTCACTATCTATTCTTTTTTTAGATTTTAAAAGACTAACCACATGTTGTACCAGAAAAACAGTACTATTGGTTTTTATTGTTATATTTAGAGAAAAACAAGGATGTAAATCTGATTAAGGATATATAGAAAAACAATTTTAAATTTCAAAAATTAATGAGTAATATTGTCAGGAAGGTAATTGTATACAAACATAAGCTGTATCAATGTGGAGTTTAGATTAACTTAAAGTACACGAAATACTTAGAAACGAACGAAATATACCTTGGTAACACTGGACTTAGACTGCTGGTAATTTTGCTCTTTTGATTGCAATGCTTGTAATGATTTCATCATTTGAATAAAAAAAAAGTTTGTAGAGACTTTGTGATTCAAAGTTATTTTTTCTCATTTATTTAATTAATTTTGGAGCATAATTTTAGGAATACTGTGTTCCTGGAACTTAGCAAGAAAAATATAATTATTTGTATTATCCATTACTATTATTGAGTGCTTTCTTTAATAGAATATTAGTGAATTATGCCTATGCCCGTTTTTTTTCTTATTTTTAGTGTGATGTTTTAATATTTATGAGAGTGTGATACTTGCAAACATAATTTACCTTCTTATTTTATGTTTTGGTTTATGCAGGGTTGCAAAATGTCACGTACTCTATGCCAAGTCTCAATTCTCCTACATTTTAGATGACATGGAAATAGCTCTCATGGAGATAGTAAAAATGAATAAAATATACAGAAAAGCAGTGTTCCAATATATCATGGATTTAAATAAAAAAATGCAGTTTAAGGATAACGGAGGCTGGCAGGCCTGCTGATCTGCTAAGAATATACAGTATGTTTAGTAAAGTGTCTCATATGTAGATCACAAATATAGTCTCCTTATAATAAGAAATAACTGGTATAAAGAATAATAAAATGTCATCTATTAGTTTCTATAATAAAAAAGTAAGCATTTGCAGAAACCACGAACACATGAAATAAACCCATTTGTGGTTCATGGGTTTTATAACGCAGTAATAAAAGTTATGGTTGGAATATTCAGTTGAAAAAGATTGTGTATGCTTAGTATATAATGCTGGCGAGACTGGCTTTGCTTATGATGCAATTACGTTGAGAAACATTGCACAAAAACGAGACATCTTTTGCAACCCCCCACCTTCATTACAAAGATGATTGTAAGATCGTGGGGTTATTGTAAATATTCAATAATTGGATGATGAAATGATAACAAAACCTCAAAAAGAGTTGATAAGCATTCGTTACGAAAATAAATTAACAATTTAGTTTCTTTTAGCTCGAAAAACTTATTCGTTTACATTTACCCTGTCTGACATTAAAATAAATATTTTATCCATTCTTAAATTTTAAGTGAATAAAAAAAGTTTTAAAATCAATTTAAAAAAAAAAGTTTCAATTTTCAGTCGCTTATAAAATAGGAAGGATTTCTAAATTTAGAATGGAAAATGAGCTATGAATTCTATGAATTCTTCCTGTTGAATTCTCAAGTCACATATCAAAATGTCACTTTGATCTTCTATTTTTAGATATGTCTAGTTTCAGTTTCTTACTTCAGAGTAAAAACAAAGATCAAAATTGTATGATGGGGAAATTTTTGCAATTATATAAATACATTTATCTATATTGAAAAACTGGGTTCGGACTTGTTTACATAGCAATCGTTCTACAACTGCATAGCATTAAAAATAGAGAATGAATTGATTTGAATAATAAAAGAACTTATTATTTAAAATTAAATTATCATTTAAGTTTTTCAATTCTCACCAAATTTATTTAGAGATTTAAAAAATATATAAAAGTATAATGCCTTCTTAGATATAAAAATATAATGTAAAATGCTTTCTTTCTTTCAAAATAATATTTAATTTAAAATTCTTTGTAAATTTTATGTTAAATAATCAAAATTTCAAAAAGAAATGGACGCAATTCAACGAATATGAAGTTAAAATCATTGACTATTTCTTCAAATTTGAATGTAAAAAAATATCTTCTTATTATTTAAATAAATATTTTCACTAGAAATTAATTTAGAATATATATATTTCAATGAAGAAACATGCAGATTTTATTTTTAAAAAACTTAAACAAACATTAATTTCTAAATTAAGCTAAAAGGATAGCAACCCAGATAAATATATAATATTTAAAATTTCTGAGCATCATAAATGTATTTTTTTTATTAAATTTATTTTAAATCACGATTTGGTATTTCACAAAATTTATGTCATATTTTCTGTTTATAAAGTAAAAATAATTCCACAATGGTATAAACTAAATTGGATAAATATCTAAAATAATATATTCAAAATAAATGTTATAAATATTATCAGAAAATTTTAAATATTTATTATTATTACTTTTTGTCTTAAAAATACAATTTTTAAATAAATATCTTGTGTTAAAAAAAGTTGGTCTTTATAGACAACCATTTGATTAAAATGAATTAAATTTGCTTTAATGCAATTAGAATAACTTACTGCATATTAATAAATTATGAAGTAATATAAGGGCTTGTAGACAACTTTCATGTAGTGATATTTTTATAGGCTTTCTAATCACATTTTAGGCAACTGACAGCAGTAGACTTTTTCTCAAAGTTATGGAAAAACAAAATAATGGATAATATAAAATGGATTAAATTGGCTTAATACGAATGAAATATATTATTATACAGTTATAAATTTTGATATGATATAATGGCAAGCTGACAATCTTCATGCAATCATATTTGTATAGACTTTTTACTATACATTTTTACTCAGATGGCAGTAGTTTACTTTTCCTCAAATAAAATAAACTGTGATTCATGTAAATTTTAAAGTTTCTAGGTTAGCCTAGGTATATTTTTAGATTTATTATTACGTCAATATATATGTAAACATGACTTTACAATTCACTTTCGCGTGTTTTAAACCAATGATCTTTCCATCAGAGAGCTTAAGGTCGTTATATAGACATCGAGTTTCTATAAGGAATTGATATTTAACAAGCATGATAAGAATTAAATAAAAAGTAAAATTTACAAAATTATATTCATTAAAACATATATTGCAAAGAATGGATCAAGTACAAGTATAAATCGATACTGATTGGTTTCCTATGCATATTCCATATTATTAATATGATATACGATTTGTCAACTACATTTTGGGGATGGGATGCTCCAAAAACCCCAAGGGTGTCATCTTGACATCTAATGATTTGATGAAGTGGACGAGTCATTATCAAACATTAATCAGTTGTAGCATTCTGAAATGAAGGGTAATGACAAACTTCGTCAGGCACGGGAAACTGTCATTTCAATTTAGTGACACTATCTATCAATGTGAATATGCTACGTATTGCACTCGGGATGGACACAGAGAGTGTTATGCATATTTACTTCCTACATAGTGAAACAGTGATGAATTCTGAAACATTTACATAGCGTGCACAGCTATAACGACTGATTTATGTGAATGTGAATATGGATATGTTTGGCGTTCTTAATTAATTGTGGATTCATAGTATTACGAAATTTCTATCTAAATCAGTGTGTTCATTTAGAAATGTAATATTCTTGTATTGTCATTACTTTGGTACGGGTTTTAACCTCGACTTGGTGTAGAAATAGACACATTTTAATAAAAGGGTTTGCTATGGAATTGTTATAATTTTTAACTCCCTCCAACTATGATCTGATGGTTACAGGAAAAATAATATGATCCTTCAAAATAAAAGAATAACAGTTTTTTATCTATAGTTGAAATTTAAATATAAAATGTGTTTAATATACAAGTCAAGTTCCATATTTTGTAATGTCCAGCCATAAATCTTTAAAGAAAGTTACATTTTGCCAAATATTAATAATGTATAATTGAATGTGAGTTAGTACTATTAAATAATACCATTATATAGGCAATTCTGAATGGTGGTCCATCTAAAATAATAATAATAATAACTGCCGAATTTCTGTAACTTGTATACCAAAATAATATTTTTGTAAAAAAATATAATTACTTTGAATTGTATGATTATTACATTATTGCCATAAGCTTTTAATTTTTAATTTATTTCTAATATTTAACTTTTTCAGTGAAATTTTGTCATTTTTAAAAAAAATAATTTTCATGTAGATTATTAATTTTATTATCTATACAATAAAACTAGGAATTGTTTTCATTAAATATATTTCTTAGATAGCAGTAAAGGCAATCAGCAGTTTTCAGTTATCAAGGAATTTAAAAACGTATTTTTCAAAATAGTTTCATTAACATATATACATTTGTAAAAGTGTTTGGCTAAAATATTTTTTAAAAACGTTAAATTTGGATTGTAACTTAATAATAACTATTATTCCCAATGATTAGCGAGAATAAAGAATAATATTGATGGCTTTCATAAAAAAATGGAGATAAATTATATCCATATCAAATGCCACTTAATCGTAACTGTGAATACACTTGTTCTTTATATTTTAAGTGCTTACAACCCATTTATATTTTTATAGCTGATATAATGTATAAACTAGTTTTTAACTATAATGTTCTAACCAATGTAAAACATATTTTGACATATTTTGTTTTAATTTATACATGTAAATATTTAATTAAATCTGTCAAAAGTTCTAAACTCTATAGTACTACTTAAGAGGTATTATTATTTTCAATATAAAAAGAATACATTTTTATTTTGTAATAATATTTCTTGTTTGACTATCATGTATCCGCAGAAAATTTAAATAAATTCATATAATATTTAGGAAAAAAAATCCTGATTTTTTTTCATATTTTTTGCTTTAATTTGAAAATGGATTAAAAATATCGATATAAACAGATCCATGACAATTCCCTTACTATTTATTAGTATATGTGTAATAATAAATAAAATCTATCTATGTGCACCAATTTCTTATTTTTTGGATTCCATTATACAAATATATGTGATAATACTAACAAATAGAACAATTTTAGTATAGAAAAAATATAGAAAATTAACGGTAGCAGTAACAGTATACTGTTACTGCTACCGAACAATTTTCGTATTCTTTATTAGTGTGGATAAAATAATAAATAAAATGCATCTATATGCGCAAATTTCTTATTTTTTTAATTTCAGTATATAAATATTTGTGATAATAGTGACAACTAATGTTAGTAAATAAGAGTTATACTAATATTAATGTTATATGTATAATTTTTTTACTTGTAATTCTATTAGTTCTAAAAATTTCGACAAATAAATTCTACCAGAGAAATCAATTTAGATTATATCTAATACGCTGCATTTCTGTCTGTAAAGTATTTCAATTACGTTAAATTTAGTCTGACAATTCTACTTGAAATGTTTCTAATAAATCTTTCAAATAAAATTCTTCAAGAGTATCTTCTATCAAGAGATTTCTACAAAATTACTTACATTAATTTATTTCATTGAAACCTAATAAAGAAGAAATAACTTTATTTCATTTTAAATTCAGACTTGATATGTCTTTATGGTTGAAGGAATGACAAAAAAATAAATGAAAATATTAATGCTTTAAAAGGAAAGTGTAAAAGAAAGTGTCTTTACTATCTGACAATTTTAAAAGCTCTACGTATTTGATAATATTGAACGCAGTTATTTATTCATACGCTAGAAGCAATGAATTCATTAGTAAGGTAATAATTCTTTTCATTGTTTTCTTAAGAGTTTCTTATCTAGGAAATGAAAAATTGCTTTTATCTCATTATGCCATTATTCTTTAAACTATTATCAGCTTAGATAATATTTTGCTTTGTATGAATAAACAGATGCGTAATACGTGTTGTTTTAATGAGGAGTTTTCATTCATCATTTTGCATGCAAACAAATTGATCAATTTAATTATCAATACCAAGTTCATATAAATTATGATATCCATACTTATCATAAAGCAAAAGTCAGAGAGATGGGCATTTTCCAATATTGAGACGAAATCATATTTATTTAAATCATAAAGTTATGTAAATCTTTATTTATATTGATATGACTTTATAGGAAAACGCTCTAATTTTGTTTGCATACATATATACTTTTAAAAATTAATTTAGAATTTAAAAATTAATATTAAATGCAGTTATTTATTCATGCACCAGAGACAGTGAATTTATTAGTAATGTAATAATTATTTACATTGTTTTCTTAAGAGTTTCCTATATAAGAAATTTAAAATTATTTTTTATTTCATTATACCATTATTTTTAAAACTATTATCAGCTTAGATAATATTTTGCTTTGTATGAGTAAAGAGACACGTAATACTTGTTTTAATGAGGAGTTTGTTTTCATTCATCATTTTGCCTGCAAACAAATTGATTCTATTTAAATTGTCAATACCAAATTCATATTAATTATATTATTCATATTATAAACCAAATGTTAGAGAAATAAAAATTCCCTAATATTGATAACGAAACTTTAAAATAAATAAATCTTTATTTAAATTTATATGACTTTATATATAAAAAATAAAATTATTTAATTATGTTTGCAAGTATATATATACTTTTTATAATTAATTACCAATTTTTTAAAAGAAAAAACATGAAGTTTCTAAACACATTCCTAATGATGATAAGTTTTTATTAAATTATTATTGACTTGGTAAGTAATCAATTTAAAAATATTATAATAGTTAAAGTTTTAAAAATAATGTGGAGTGAAATTGTAATTAGCATTTTTTTTTTTTTTTTTTTTTTTCTGCAGTTTTATATCCCTTTGAAGTTAGTCGTTTTTAATTTACCTTTAAACTTAAAGGTTAAATTTTTTGTGAAAGAATAAAGAGGAGCATATTTAAAAATGTTAAAAGTTTATTTCTTTTAGGAATATTTTGCATCAATTGTAAATATAATATTATGGTTTCATCATTTTATCTCGTAAATTTAAAAATTATATGCTATTATATAAGTTAATTAAAAAACGATTTAATTAAATAAAAAGAATTAAATTTAATTTAAAAATCCAAAATATCAAAAAAGGTAAATACAGACATAAAATAAATATTGAATTAATTATTAAAAAATAAATATTGAACTAATTATTAAAAAATGTACTTTACATTTAACCTTTAAGTGGGTGCATGGATTATATATGAGATACAATCGTTCATTTGGAGATTTAATGTCATATAAAAAATGTAATTTTTTACAGTACTTTTCAAAATTTAAGTTGATTCTTTATATGAACTAAATAATAATAAACTGCAAGGAATTTATTCTCTATTATTATTTCTGCACGTAATCCTTATAGATTGGTGAGCGAATAAAATAAAGCATATATATAAATTTATCATGAAATAAACCTGTAATATATGCAGTAGAAGAATAGTTCATACATCAGTATATATCTGTAAGCATCTAAATAAGCAGGAAAATATGAATTTATTTGCTGAATATTTAAATACTAAGAAAATAAAATGAAGTATTTTTGTTTCAAATGTTATCTATATAAACTAAAAAGCATGATTTTAAACAAAAGTATACATATAAAATTCAAATTTCAGAAATAATCATATCGGTGTATAAATTCAAAAAAATATATATATATATTTATTTGTATATACATTTCTTGCTTAACAAAAGTAATGCATTTTATGAGTGTCTATCATTAATTTAAGTCATAATCTCGCAGATCGTGGTTTTAAATAACAAAAATTATTTGTAATATAAAGTTCATTGGAAAAAAATTTTTTTTTTGGTTTCTCTAGTTATTTTTGTCTTTAAATTGTGAATATTTTACATTATATTTACAAATATTTATCTTATAATAATAAAAAATAAATAATTGTATGCATTGTACAATTAAACATTATTGTCTTTAAAAAAAGTTTTTTTTTTTTTTTTTCTAACGCAGCTGGCAAACATACATGGACGTCTTGGATGCCTTAAGGCAAGCGCTGCACAGACGTACTCACTTTGCATTACCCAGGGGGCACGTGTAACTTGAAGATAAGCCACGGGCACGGAGTAACAATGCCCCCTCAACGCTCTATGATCCTATTAGACCGGGACTTACTTTTTAAAGTGGATTCCGAACCACTACACACATCCATGGCACCGCCGGGACTCGAACCCGAAACCTGTGGTACCGAGGGCCAGAGCGTTAGCCACTCGACCATTCAGGCCCCACTTTAGAAAAATAATTTAATATAAAATTTATAACTAAATATCATTTCTTAATTACGAATTTTATAATTAAAAACCAATTAATTAAATAATTTTTTATAATACATTTTATAATTGAAACCTTTTAAAAGAGTTTTCAATAATTATTTCACTAATTATTGATTGAAGGCTGTTTTAATCGGAAAAATTGCTGTACCTAATCAGAGATACGGCTTATAGTGTGGATTATTTAAAATCTACCCACGCTAAATTTGTTCAATACTAACCTACATAAAATATTTAATGTCAATTATTTAATATGTATCACTTAATTATTCATTATAATAATTAACAATTAATAATTTCTATACTTAAATTTCATCTTTTTATTTTTGAAGAAAAAATTCAATTATCTAAATATGTTTCTGTAAATACTTAAAATGGAATATAATTCATTCAGTATACATAGTCAAATATATATATGTGTATAAATATTGAGATAAATAAAAAAAGTCATTTAGATAATTTAGTTAAAGGTTTAAAATAAAACTTGCATTTTGCACTACATGAAAACTTTTGCACGTTTAACTAAATTATCTACTATCTACGCCTTTTTTTTATTTATCTCAATATTTATACATATTTATGCATACATATATATTTGACTGGATTATTTTTTGCGATAAATAACATTTTTATTAAATAATCTAGCCAAATATATTTATGTATGTATAAATATTGAGATAAATAAAAAAAGTCATTGAGATAATTTAGTTAAACTTGTAAACAAGTAATATAACAAAAAAAAAGGTTTTTAAAGTCAATTCCTACTTTTTTTCACTATATTGCAGAAAAGTCCTTTACAAATAAAGTTGAAATTTTACTCTTACATCTGGGGCCATCTATTATTAGATACATGCAACTTAAATCTAAAAAAAACTAAAATTAATAAATTAAATTTAATCATTGAATTAATATTTGAAAAAACTCTATTAACATCAAGTGTCATCCACTAAAAGTTTAAAAGAAATGTATTTGAATTTGAGTGGATGAATAAAAAGTATTTTATTAACGATTAAAAATTTGAACAATATATATATAGGGAGAATGTGAGCTAATAGAAGGAATCGAATGAAACGTGCCTTTTACATTAAAAAAGAAATGTAAACATTTATAACATGCAAACATTTAAACGTTTAACTAAATTATCCACACGACTTTTTTTTTTATTTATCTCAATATTTATATATACATATATATTGGCTAGATTATTTTTTGCTAAGAATAACATTTTTATTAAATGTTCTAGCCAAATATACATGTATATATAAATATTTAGTTATTAAAGAAAGTTGTGTAGATAATTTAGTTAAAAGTGCAAATGTAACATATTTACTTAAAACATGTCGAACACATTTAAACTATTTATATAATCAAGCTTAAAAAAAAGTGTATAATACCACAATATTAACGTACCGATAGATAGAAGAGAATTATTCAGACTTGAAATTTAGGTTTCAGATATGGTGGAGCAATCCTGATTCATGGATAAAATTCTAAGGTAAGAAAGAAAAAAATAGCAAATTGGATGAATGCGAGATTGAAAAGCGAACGAAGTAATAGATTCCATTGCATTCCTTCGAAATAAAAAGATGTTTCCAATCTTGTTCAATCCTATTCTTTGCTTCAAAGTGAATTTCAGCAGAATCTCTTTCTCCACTTCTACAAAACATTTTATTGCTATCCGTCTCTTAAATTAGGTTGGAATCGCTTTAAAGATTGATGTTGACGATTTGAGAAACCAGCCGTTTGTGGAGAATTCTCTTTGAATAGTCCGTTGAATGTGAATATCAAATTTGTATTAATTTGCGAAGCATGAAAAGAAATATTTATTTTTTACATGGTATTACTTTCTTAGTGTTCATTTGCAGGTACAGTAAACTAAATTTCGGTATACTTTTGATTTTAAAAGTAACTTAAATAACATTTTGTTAAATTCATATAGAACATATTTTAAAAATTTTTTTAATAAATGTTACGTTTGGAAATTAAATACAAAAAAAAATATATGTATATATATTCGATTAGTAAATTTATTACAATTTAACTTTTTTAAAAATTAAAATTGTTAAATTTGTATTTTAATAATTTTTTTGTTGGTTTTTAGAGTTTTATTTCAATATCTTATTATAGTTTGCAGGTACAGCGAACAGATTGTAACTGGGTATGGTTGTGCTCAGGTACATGTTGATTTGTTTTTTCGCTCTAAGCTTTTCTTGTGTACACTAGGGCTAAACAGACTGGTCCTACAGTTTAAAGTGGATACCGAACCACTAAAAAACATCCAAGCCATCACCAGAATTCGAACCTGAAGCCAGAGAGCTAGCGACATGGCCATCAGGCCGCTAAGGTACATTTTGGAGAACTTAATCTAAGGTACAGTTAGAGAACTTAACAGCTTTATTTACACGCACACAACACCACTCGCATACAGTTAGAGACCTATAATATTTAACACATTTAAAGACATATAATTATAGATTCTTGGAAGGACTTCACTCCTAAACCATAAATCCGAAACTCGAATACGCACAGGATGCACAAGATATACTTCCTCTCAGGGGTCTGTAGGCCAACAAATGTGCCAGGATGTACTACAGGAATTTTCTCTCGGGATGATAGATTGTAAACTAATTTATCAAGCGAAGTTCGGGTTCCTTACTTCCGTTGTACTTATCTCAGGTATGAATCTCAAGGCCTACTAACGATTTCTCCTGAACATCACTCCTATTTCCCCTATCCGTCTCTTAAATTAGGTTGGAATCGCTTTAAAGATTGATGTTGACGATTTGAGAAACCAGCCGTTTGTGGAGATTTCTCTTTGAATAGTCCGGGAAATGTGAATATCAAATTTGTATTAATTTGTGAAGCATAAAAAGAAATATTTATTTTTTACATGGCATTGCTATCCTAGTGTTCATTTGCAGGTACAGAAAACAAAATTTGAACATAGTTTTGATTTTAAAGGTAAATTAAATAATAAATTATTAAATTTATATAAAAAAATATTTTTAATTGTTTTAGTGAATGTTACGTGTCGAAATTAAATACAAAAAATTGCTTAGATTAGATTTCTTAGAAATTAGATTTCTAAATTTATTAAAATTTATCTTTTTCAAAAATTAAGAAGCGTAAACATGAATTTCAATAATGCTGTTGTTCTAATGCAGCTAGCAATACAGATACATTTCATCTTTATTCCATAAGCAAAAGCTGCACAGCTGTTACTCATTTAGGTTAACGTTACCCAGCGGGCACGTGTAGCTTGAATATATGCTACGGAATAGAGTAACACTACCCCTGCAACGCTCTACGATCATATCAGACAAAATACCTACGGTTTTAAGTGGATTCCGAACCACTACAAACATCCATGGCACCGCCGGGGTGACTTGAACCCGAAACCTATGGTACCGAGAGCCAGAGCGCTAACTTCTCGAACATCAGGCCCCATGTTCTCCTTTTTTTAATAATAAAACATTCAGTAATTTTTTAGAGATTTATTTTTTATACCTTATTGTAGTGGGCAGGTAAAGACAACCAAATTATAAATGGTGTGGTTGGGTTGAGGTGCAAGTTGAAGAACACATACAATTAGAGGCATGAAATATTTAACACATTTAAAGCCATATAATTATAGAGTCGTGGAAGGATTCCATTTCTAAGCAGAAAACGCGAAACTCGGCTACTTGCAGGGTGCATGAAATATACTACCTCTCCGGATGAGAATCTGTAAGCCAAGTAATGTGCTGGGATGCGCTCAATAAATTTCCTCTCGGGATGAGAGACTATATGTTTCCCAGGGGATCGCAAGTTCCTCACTACCGCTGTACATTCTCTCGGGTGAGAATCTCGAGGCCTACTGTCCATTTCTCTTGAACACCACAGTGGGCTCTCTTGCCAATATGTAATTTAATCATGGCTACTTCATTAAAAATTTATTTGAAAATTTTATTATAAATTAGGTTTTTTTAAATACTTGTGAATATATTTAAGTAAAATTTTCAAATAAATTTGTAATGGTATAACCGTGATTCCTCTACAATTAAACCTATCAAAAATTACAATTTTTAATCCTGTAATGAATCTATTTTAATAATTTTAGAATATAGATATTTAACAGTTTATAATTTTAATTTAATGTTTATACAATATTACTGAATACTATGTATATTTTATTGTTAATTATAAAAAAATATAAAGTAATTGTTTATTTTTTTAGATTATTTGTGGTTATATATTCTTGTAGTACGGAATTTTAAAATATATAATTTAAGTAATCTAGACAAATTAGTAAATTTAAATTTTTTAATTACTAAACTTTTACGGCATAAGATATTTTTCATTAGTTTGATAATTAAGTTATATTATTTCTGTTGCACTTAATAAAATATTTTATATCTTCATAAATATAAAAATATCAAAAAATAAAACTATCAAGACTCTAATTAAAATGAATCTTATGCTAGTCTAAAAGAATTCATTCATACTGTAAGAGGTGCGATAATTTTTTTTGTCATATTCATAATACATTGCCATCTCCCTAACAAAGCTTTTAAAAAATATTTAATTAAAATCATCTAGTTTTAAAGGGTGAGCTGAATTTAAATCTTTTTAAAGAAGCATGTAAAATTCTTATCATCGCAGTAATGGGATTCAAAAATTAAAATTTCCGTTAATAATTTTTAAATATATTTCCAATAAAATTTATCTTATCAAAATTATGGAAATTTCAACACAGCAAACTTATCTTAGTTTTAAAACTTATTAAGCAGATTCTGTCTCGTCATTAATTTTAATCCATCACAGCATTTATTAATTTTACCTGGTTAGCAAAAATCGCAGGACGCCATTAATTAAATACGGCAATTACCAGGACATAGATCCGGGTTCACGTTTGTAAGGTATTGATCGTAACGGCATATCGTGTGATTTTAAGCATTTAATGAGGAATGTCACTTTATGTGATGTCAAGTCAAGTGATTTAATTTCACCTAAAAAAGAATTTGCATTTTTACATTAAAAGGTAATCTTAAAATGTTAATTAATGTTGCTCTAAGTTTGTCAAAACTTACAGTGATTAAAATTAAAATACTTTTATATATTCCTCCTAAAATAAAGGACGAATATGTATAAGCATTTATATGGCACAATCTGACTTCAATAAAGCCTGGTCTCGTGTTAGAGCCTGTATAAAGATTTAATAAAGAATTTATCTTTATGTGACATCAGGTTCGAATCCTGGCTGTTTAGATGTTTGTTATAAACATCCATCCGTCCTACATTTGTTAAACACCCATTGCCACCCGGTTCGACTCCAGGTGGCATGGATGTTTGTAAGTGGTTTGGAATCCCCTTTAAACTGTAGGTCTCGGTCTGTTTAGGCCTCGTGTGCAAAAGATGACTGTAGAACGACAAACCAAATCAAGCTGCGTGATGTCAAGTCTAGGTGATTTAATTTCACCTATAAAAAAAGAAATTGAATTTTTACATTAAAAGGGAATTTCTTTTGTAAGTTCACCCTTGTGATAGAGTTTGCTTTCAAATGCCGAATAATCTTTAATAATATACTTTGCATAACAAAGCATTAGAGCAATAATAATACAAAATTTTTAAAAATCATACTTTAGCTTATTCTTCAATGCTGCAACGGCCCCATGGTAGTTCAAGGCTTTCTGCCAGATACCAAAAGATGAAATATTTGATATTTTGATAATTTGAGTTATCAACCAAACGCCGAACAGTTATATTAGACTGTTGCCTACGATTTAAAGTGGATTCCGAATCACAATAAACATTAATGGCACCGTCAGGACACTAACCGGAAACCTCGGGAACCGATCGTCAAAGCGCTAGTCACTTGGCCTTAATAAAACTTTAGAGTAATAATAAAGACTAAATGTTAAATAAATCATACTTTAGTTCCTTCTTCTTCTACGATGGTGCGGCAGCCCAAGTGCTCCTGGTCTCATATGACCGTAGAGCTTCACATAACCCAATCAGACTTCTCACCCTCATCATTCCCAAACTATAAAGGGGCAACTCAGCTCTCGGCACAGTGATATGATGTTGTTTAGTAGTAGTAGCCCCATGGTAGAACAAGGCCTTCTGCCAGATTCCGAAACATGGAATATTTTTGAATACATTTATTGAAAGCTTATTCTTTAGCGTGCTCAATTTACATGGATATTTTTTCATGGAATGTCATCCCTACGCCCAACAGTTATATTAGACTGGGACCTACGGTTTAAAGTAGATTCCGGATTCCGGACGACTGCACACATACATGGCCTCTCCAGGACTCGAAACGGAAACTCGGGAAACACTTCGCCAAAGCGTTTGTCACTAGACCATACCAAAGTATTAAAGTAATAATAAAGACTAAATTTTAAAAAATATATATACTCTAGTTTACCAAATTCATTTTATATCTATTTTTATATTGAAAATTTAGTTTAATAAAATATAATGTATTAATAATTTTAAACAATATAAATGATTCTATTATTCATGTAAGTTCAAACTTCATTGATGCAATTGTTTAGAAATTGTATTAGTGTAAGAATATTTACTATAAATTGAGCTTCAATTTTTAAAATGATTTATGAAAATATTTTATAAAATATATTGTATAATTTTATAAAATACGTGCATATCAATAAATCTAGAATTCATAAATTGGTTGTGAAATATTTCCCGAAAAAATTAATTATGTACGGAAATGTAAAAGAAAAATCAAATTGTAGAAAAATATTCATAATTAAAATAAAAGTTAAATGTTGCTAATTAAAATTATAGTTTAATAAAATTAAGAATTATTCATAAATTATTTATAATATCACTCTTAATTTCAGTATACATTTGTTAAAAATTTGCTTTATATGTAATCTGGAAAAACTTATCGTGTAATTTAAAAAAAAAAAAAAAAACATTAATGCTATTTATCCATTTAAATCTAGTACTGTGTTGATTTATTAATGAATTAATTTTTACTTGTATTAAAATAATTCTTTATAAATTCTTTATAATTAATAGAATTGAAAAGATAATTAAAATTCACGTTAAAAAAGAAGTCCCTTTGAGCGTTGGTTTGTAAGAACAGTAATAAGAACTACTTTTAACTGTCCATTTTGTTATGAACAAGAATTTTTCAGAAAAAATACACAATTAAAATTGTTTCTCTGTGCCTCAAAATTTGATAGTTGCATTTTTTAAATGATGCTTTAAACAGTGAACAAAGTACAAATTTTGTGAAGCAATTTATAAATTTAAAACTTCTAATTACGAAGAAAAGTAAAATATTAATAACAAAATAAAAAGATGAACATTTCTTTCAAAGATATTTAAGTACACATACCTCCATGTCTTTGGTATTATTGTATTTTTCCTTATTGTTTCTCTGTGCCTCAAAATTTGATAGTTGCATTTTTTAAATGATGCTTTAAACAGTGAACAAAGTACAAATTTTGTGAAGCAATTTATAAATTTAAAATTTCTAATTACGAAGAAATGTAAAACATTAATAACAAAATAAAAAGATGAAAATTTCTTTCAAAGATATTTACGTACACATACCTCCATGTCTTTGGTATTATTGTATTTTTCCTTATCTTTATTACCTTAAATAAGTCATTTTTCTATCCAAAATAAACATTTCTAATTTAAAGCAATTATTCTTATTTTTTGCGTACTAAAATTAACAAAAGTGTATTTCCAAGAAATATAATAATTTTTTTAAAGAATCATATATATTTACTTTACCAAAAGATGATTTTCGAAGCAAAAAAAAAAAAAAAAATTTTAATATTTTATTGTTTTACTAAATAACATAGCGTGCATTTAAACATTAAACATGTTTCTCAGAAACATGTCCTTTTTTTTTTTTTTTTTTTTTTATCATTAATCTGCACATTTTTTTTCTATTAACAATAAGTTAAACATTTTTACATATGTAGAATTTTTAAATCAAAACTTATTTATTAAATTAAATATTAATTTTCATTTAAATTTGATTCTTATTTATTTTCATGTTACTATTCTTATAAAGGTTTTGCTATTTTAAAATTTCAAATTTCTAATTTCTAAAAAAAATATCTTTATTGATAACTGATTGATATTATTGATTTTCTGATTAAAAATAAAAAATAAATTCTCCAACTTTTGTATAAATAATTTCTGCATTTCTATATTAAAAAAAATTGCTACTTTCTACAAAAACTGATAATTTTCTGCTTACCGAAACTAAAAAAAAATATTTATTTTTTCCTTCTTTAATAATTTTGAAAATCCATTATTAAAATCTGACCGTAATTTGTAAACCAAAACTTCCCAAAAAATTAATTTAAATTAATTAAAAAATAAAATAATGAAATTATGAGCTTTTTTACTGGTTATATCTATAATTTGTTTTTAAAATTATTAAAATCGATAAGATAGGTTGATGAAATAAAATTTTTGAGCACTTATAATTCCTATATACATTTTTTTATTTTAGCAATATAAAAAGACATAATTAATAAAAAATGATGTATCCTTTTTATGAAAATGTCAAATATTTTCATACTACTTGTTTTACCTTAAATAAATACACTAAAAAATATGTAGTTTACTTACTTAGTTAAGTTTTTAAAAAAAATATCAAATATATAATTTTTAATTTTCCACAAATACCAAAGATATTGAACTTTTAATTTCTTTGGAAGATATCGGTACAAAAAAAAATTCTAACGGGCAATATTTGTAGAAAACATTCGTGTAAACTGCATTTAAAATATCAAATTTAATGAGAGCTTTTAAGGAAAAACATCAATATATGTTAAACGTATAATAAAAATATTGTAATTTCCATATATCTTTTTTTTTTCCGGCAGATATTTTTTAATAATATAACAGCTTAAGAAATTTTAATTATATTTTTTAATTTATTATTCATTATTTATTCATATCTCCAGTTTTCATAAAGTTCTTTTTAGTTCAATAACTAAAAAGAACCTTATAAAAACAGAAGATATGAATTTAGAATTAATTAAAATAAGCACTTTCATAACATTTTATAAATTAATATTATAAAACATTAAAAAATAATTTAATTAATAATATAAAAAAAAACTCCTTGTTGTAAGAAAGTATAAAATTTCATGCTGGCTACCTTTATAGAAGAGCACTAATTATAACTTTTTAAATCCTACAGTTTGTCGGGTTTTTTATTTTTGACAAAAAAACAAATTAAAAGCAAAGTTGCAGTTTCAGTAGAGTTTAAAATACTGTAGAATAGTGTTATGCTGCTGCTACATCGAAAAAATGTTTTCTTTAGAAATTAAGTAAGAAAACTGTGTAAGAAAAACATTATAAAGATAAAATTTTC
The DNA here is from genome assembly GCA_021605075.1 of Caerostris darwini. NCBI lineage: Eukaryota > Metazoa > Arthropoda > Arachnida > Araneae > Araneidae > Caerostris > Caerostris darwini. The sequence goes on from BPLQ01011831.1 coordinate 264,393, forward strand.
GTCAGGAAAATTATGTTAATATGAAATTATTTTAAATGTATTGCATAAAGTATCTCCTAGTACCTTTTTTTTAAATTTTCATGATTTAATTAAAATAATATTAAGAATGTAAGAATTTAATATTTTGGAAATATATATTTTTTTAATTTTGGAAGAAAAACTTCGGTTTTAATTTTTTCTTTATATTAGATATATTGAAGTGTTGCGTAAAATATTACAATTTTGCATGCAAATATTATTCAAAACTTTTCCACATTATTAAATACATTATGTATTTTGTGACATAAAATGTGTTTATTTTTACTGTTAGACTTGTTCCCTAATTGCACATAGAAGAATTTTATTATAAAAAAGTAGTTTTTAAACTTAAACATAAAAAAAATTATTTTTCATCAGTCATGAAATGCACAAAAATTTATCTCTAAGAAAAAAACTAACAAATCTTCAGAAATTAATTAGGTGTTATGTTTATTATTAAAAGAAATGCAAGGAAAATTAAAGAATTAAAATATTTATAATATAATTTTAACAATATTAGTACAAGCAAATTAATTCAAATAAAAGGACTTATGCGTTATATTATGCTGATAGTAATAATAATAACTGATATGCATGGAATATTTTAAATTTATAAAAAAAGCTGTAAGTTGACTTTGCTTTAAAGTAGAGAAAAAAAAACATTCATAATGATCAGTTTTAAGTGATCTACATCAAAAATGGAGAGTTTTCTATTCAATAATTTGTACATAATTATCTAAATTATTTAATGATTGAATCCATATGCCACTTATCTACTTCAGAGACATAATGCATTTAGCATTTTAGATAAAATTCAGGTAAATTACTGATATAATTATGTCATGACAAACTGTCTATGAGGAAATATGATTAACATACTTATTTCTTAAAAACTATCAAAACATTTAAAAAAAAGGATTTTTTTTTTTTAAATACTATACTATACTTATTACATATTAGTACATATTAAATACTATACTTATTACATATTAGTAATACTATTGTATTACTAATATGTAATAAGGATATCTCTGTTATCCATTTAAAACGCATTTGGAGTATCTCTAAAATATCTGACTAAAAATATAATGGCAGGCAAAAGGAAATGAAATAAACATAATTTAATTGTGTATGCGTGAAGAGTGCACGTTTATATGAATATGGTATGAAATGGTACATGTAAGTACCAGTACATTAAGCAGGCCAACGGCCGTACCATGCTGAATATACCGGTTCTCGTTAGATCACCGAAGTTAAGCATCATTGGGCGCGGTCAGTACTTGGGTGGGTGACCACCTGGGAACACTGCGTGCCGTTGGCAAATTTGGGACCTGAATGGCCGAGTGTCTGGCGCTCTGGCGCTCGGTGCCACAGGTTTCGGGTTCGAATCCCGGCGGTGCCATGGATGTTTGTAGTGGTTCGGAATCCACTTTAAGCCGTAGGTCCCGGTCTTCTATGACTGTAAGAGCGTCACGGAGCAAAAGTCAGGCTTCTACCTACGGGGTGCTCCATCACAACAGAAGCTGCTTCCTTCCCCTTCAATCATGAGTCCATATGGGCTTGTGGGCTTGGCCAGCCAAGTGGGATAAGAAACAACAAAACAACAAACAACATTAAGCAGAAAAGCAGACAGGTGAAACAACAAGTTAAATGAATCCAACATTATAATGACCAATTTTGTATAATAAATGCTCGAAAGAGTGATCAACAACAATAGTATCGTATGGATTTAGATACATAAATATTGACTATGAATATGTTCTAGCACAATGGAACTCCATCTCACTTCCTCTGGAACGTCAGAAATTATCTCGATCCTTCTTATGGCTCATAGAGCCATCTAAGCTCGTCAACCCAAGGGTTGCAATCGAACAGGTCTTCATTTTTTTTTGCTTCGCTTTTCATCACTCTTTTGTCCAATTGGATTGGAAGGATGGACCTTCTAATTGGCTAAAACAATCATTAAACATCACATGCTCGGATTTCTTTTTCTGTAGCATGATCTACAAAATTAAGAGCATGATTTACGAGAACCTCATTGAGTTCTATAAGGTCCAAGCGGCCAGATTGTTATTTATTGCTGGACAAGTGCATGAAATGCGTGACTATTGTACTGATGCTAGGGATTGTTAAGTAATACACTTTATTTAAAACCTGACTATCTACATATCAGCATTTTCTCGTACTATTTTTATATACACTTACTATCACATGATATGGTTATTTCTGCTCCCTTTACCTACATCTATTTTTTATCTATAATTTAGAGGCTTCCTGTATAGGTATATAAATCTGGTAAAAAAATTAGACGTATGGGCGTTATTTTTAAAATATTTAGAAGATTAGAACATTCAGATATTAGAACATTCAGATATTAAAACATTATATCTTACGATTTAAGATTATTTCAGTTACTTAAATTAAAATACATATTATAAAGACGTAATAAAATAAGTAAATTGAGTTGAATGTTTAATTCAATAATATTTTAATTTATTAATTTTTAATATAATGTATGTCTATTTTCTTTAAGAAGCAAATCTAATCATTGAATAAAGTTGATAGACAGTTCATATTTGCTAACGAATACAGTAACAAATAATTCCAATTATAATAAAACATGACATTCTTATTTTTAAAAAATATATATATAGCTTTTTCGCCTTTTTATCATCATCATATTGGGAAAATCTATATCTTCTTACTTTAATATTAAAAAAAAAAAAAAAGAAGAACAAATTCATGTAACTTATATACATTCCTATAGTAAGCCTTTTCTATGTTTAAAAGACTTGACTTCTGTTTGATATGTATTATAATATTACAATGTGATAAGCATCATACATTATGTACACTTTTACTTTGTTTTTGTCACGAAAAAATATTAGGATTTATAAATTATTAGCATTTAAAATATATATTATTAAAATTTATAGAATATATTAAACTAATAATAAAATATATTATTAATAATAAAATATACTAATATTTATAAATTATTTTAATTAAAAAAAATAAACATTTCTCAATTCATGTAGTTTTAAAATTAATTAAAATGACTTTTAACGTAATAATAAAAATGTATCCTATTAATATTGATAAATATTATATGAAATCTATTTAGCTGTCTATCTATCTATCTAATATATATATATATATATATACATAAAATAATTTAAAAATTGCTTACCTATGTTAACACCAACGCCAAATACTACAAATAGAAGTTGGAGCTGCATCATAAAAGCACAAATTATTCCTCTCTTTTTTGGAAAAATCTTTTCAAAAAGTCTACTTTCTTCGCCTTTTTTCAGGTGATTGTACGCAAAGATTGAGGGAACTGGAAACAATCATAGAAATGTTTCCATTCTGAAATACATTTGTTGTCCAACTCACGTTTGTTTCACAAAAGAAGTTTACTTTTCCTTCCCCTGGGGGACACGAAGAAAAGACACAAAAATACTGATTTTTCTGAGAGCTTTTTCCTGTCCTAACAATGTTAAGCGGATTTTTTGCCACGTGTTTTCACTCCCAGTTAAATCTTCAGAGACTAATTTTATCACCAGTACCTGTCCCATAAAACGCCAATGTTATGCAGTTCTTAGTTGAAGTTCTTTTACTTTTTATTCTTCCAGCGCTAAGCGTTAACCTATTTTAGTGCCCTTTTCGTAAGCTTATAATTATTCAGTACATGGTAAATGTTTTAGTCGTAGTATTTTTATTTTTATCTTTATGGGAGTCTTTTTAGTTGTTTATCAATTATTTACACACTTCTTACGAGTTCTTCGTAAAATTCTACTAATTTTTATAATGATTATTTATTATGAAAGTTTGATTATTTATACAGCTGTTTTTCAATAAAAATACATTGGATTAAATGCCTTTAGTTCGTTGAATTACCAGTTTTCAAAGCATTTCAACTCATTCACAATATTAGATTTCCATTTTTCTTTGTATATTTCTAATTCACAATAGGTTTTATAGTACTTAATTTCTGATTGAAACTTTTTCACCAGAAGTTTGTAAAGACACAGATGAATTTAGAAATTTTGGTGAAAATGCAGAAATAAATTTAATTTCCACAGAAAAATTTTAAAATATTTTCCAAATAGATGATATCATTAAATAAAAGACAGTCATATAAAGGAAAAGTAATAAATATTTTGAATTTAAAGGCAAATTCAAAAAGTAATTTAATATAAAATAATGAAGAAGAAAAATATTATATTCCTTTTCAAATCACAAAATTAATTCAAATAATGATATTATATTGCAATAATTGAATAATTAAAGATAAGATTTTTGTCCAACTATATATGTCTGTTAAACATATGACCTGCTTCAATGAGTCTTAGAATTTTCAACTGAATGACGTGCTTTTATATACTTAGATAAAAATAAATTAAATAACAGTCTAACCAAGTTTATAAATAAAGTTGATTCCAATTCTTAACAGTTGCAAAACTTCCACATGGATAATGCAATAAGCTTTGTAGAATAAACAATTATCCTCAACGAAAACAGTGCAGATCTCGACTCACGTGTGCGCGTCGCATCATGGTTATTCTTGAAGATCACTGTGCAACGATCAACTGTTCACCGTGGCTCCAATACCACGAGTGAATTCTCGCTGCCAACGAACCAAGTTGCTCAGTGTTTTCGGCAGAAGCAACGCCACCTCTGTTGTGCGCTTGCGCATTACATGGATTTCGTGATTTATGGGATTTGTGATTTGGTTTGGGAAAGTTAGTTCCGAAAGTGAAAACGAGTTAGTTTTTCCTGAATTCCTAAGGGGAAAGATAAAGTAACATTGAAGCAACTTCACTGATTTTTTTCATGTAGTTGCTTAGGTAGTTTCAAAGTACATCACAATAATCTTTATAAATATAGAAATTGTTGTATTTGAAAAGTAAGGTATATTATTGGTTTCGCAGTCGCACTATTTAAATTTAATTTTATTAATAATTTCCCGGTAATTTGTATGTACAATTGTGTTACAATTCCACACAATTGTATTACAACTGTATATTTAAATATATAAATGTGTATATAAAATGCCCAATTGCAATAATTTATTTTCGAGGAAAACAGTACAGAAAGTAATGTAAAGGAACAACAAAATTATACAATTTAGTGAAAAATAAGTTAATAAAAAAGCAAAATATTACTGCCTTTTGGAAGGTTTAAAAAGTTTTTGGACATTACTGATTTTTTTTTTTTTTACAAACTAATAATAATACGTAATCATAATTTGATAATAATGTACTTATCAAAATAAATTTCGATTCGATGTTCTGATTCATTATTCAAGAAAGGAATTTATTTCCACAACTAAGAATAATTAGTAGTTTCTTACACCAATTAAAAATATATTTAAAGTAAGAATTAAATACTACGTTCCAAGTTTTAAAGTATATCTAATCGTTTCTTTTTTTTTATTTCTTGTATTGCTGATTTCTTAGACACAGATGCTATGAAATATATTTCATTTATTTTAGTATTTCCAAAGATTTCCACATACATGGTTTAATCAGAAAAAATTACTTCAAAATTAACTCTGACAAAATATAATTTCTACATTTGAGTACATGCTAGTTTATCTTTCTTATTCACTGTTATCCGTGTATCTTACTAACAATTTCCTACTTTTATAATTCAACATATAGCTGGACACATATTGATTAAATTATTATTAATTAAATCTTAAAAGTAAAACATTTCTTTCGAACTATTATTGTAATGAATAAATACATTGAACAATAGATACGTCGTATGCAAGTGATTAGGTTTCAGATTCGTCATAGAAGAAAGGATTTTGGTACAAAAATAACGCAATCTGTGCAATATGTGCACTCATTGAGTTATTTTGTGTGATGTATCGATATGTGCAATATTGCTCGCTCTTTCTAAGATCTAATTTCCGGTGAATTCTTACCATGCATAAACATCAGAATACGATATCAGATATCATCACTTTATAATAAAGATTAGATATGATATTTTGTTGGAATGTTACAACACATGTAGGGATATATTTGTTTCGGTAAATTATATTTAAAAAAAATATCTTTTAAATATACAAAATTAAAATTTAGATGTATATAATTACTGAAAATTAAAACGGTAATTTTATTCATTTAATACAATACACATTTTCATTAAAAATACACTGAAGTGACAAAAGTCATGGGATAGCAATATGCAAATTTTCAGATGGCAGTAGCATCGCGTAGAACAGGTATAAATGCGCAGTGCTTTCGCAGTGCTTTCATTTCTGTTCAAGTTATTCATGTGAAGAGGTTTTGACGTGATGATGACCGCACGACGGGAATTAACAGACTTTGAACGCGGAATGTTAGTTGGAGCTAGACGCATGGGTCATGCCATTTCGGAAATCGTTAGGGAATTCAACATTCCCAGATCCACTGTGTCAAGAGTGAGCCGAGAGTATGAAATTTCAGGCATAACATCCCAATATGGACAGCGCAGTGGTCGACCGCCTGCACTTTACGACCGAGACCGGCGACGTCTGCAAAGAGTCGTAAATTCTAACAGACAAGCAACACTGCGTCAAATAACCGCAGAAACCAATGTGGGACGTACAAGAGACTTGTCTGTTAGAACTGTGCGGAGAAATTTGGCTTTCTTGGGCTATTCCAGCAGAAGACCGACTCGAGTGCCTTTACTGACAGAACGACATCGCTTGCAGCGACTCTCGTGGGCACGTGAGCATATCGGTTGGTCCCTAGATGAATGGAAAACCGTGGCCTGGTCTGATGAGTCACGATTTCAGTTGGTAAGAGCTGGTGGTAGGGTTCGAGTGTGGCGCAGAACCCACGAAGCCATGGACCCAAACTGTCAGCAAGGCACTGTTCAAGCTGGTGGAGGCTCCGTAATGGTGTGGGCTGTTTTTTCATGGCATGGACTTGGTCCTCTGGTGCGACTGGACCGAACATTGACTTTAAATGCTTATGTTCAGCTACTTGGAGATCAGTTGCAGCCATTCATGGACTTCATGTACCCAAACAACGATGGGATTTTTATGGATGACAATGCGCCATGTCACCGGGCCACAACTGCTAACTGCTCGCGATTGGTTTGAAGAACATTCTGGACAATTCCAACGAATGATCTGGCCACCTAGATCGCCCGAAATGAATCCCATCGAATGTCCAAAATCCTGCACCATCAACGCTTTCACAATTATGGACGTCTATCGAGACAGCATGGCTCAATATTCCTGCAGAAGACTTCCAACGACTTGTTGAGTCCATGCCACGTCGAGTTGCTGCACTTCGCCGGGCGAAAGGAGGGCCGACACGATATTAAGAGGTATCCCATGACTTTTGTCACTTCAGTGTATGTTATTGTTGTTAAGAAATAAATAATATCATAAGAAATGAATAAATGTATATTGTATTAAATGAATAAATGTATATTGTATTGAATGAATAACATCACAGTTTTATTTTATGAATTTAATACAGTATTTATACAGTCTCGCTAAAAAGTTGTTATTGTTGTCCAAAAATAAAATACATTTTGACTTGTGGAAATTCCGTTAATATAAATTAATAACACGATTTTAGTAAATATTAATTAAGAAATAGCAAAATTAATTAATAATATAAATGTGCTTATTTACAAGAAACATTCGCGGCATATAAATTCATAAATTATTCAGGGGTTAAATTTAGTATATCCAATGCTCATATAATTCATTTGATTTTATGTATGTAGCAAATACCAATTCATTATTTTGGAATTAAACAATTCATTTTTTTTTTTATCATAATCAGTTGTTCCCTTATTAATAAATCATAAAAAGTATGTTTTTGTACATGTTATGTGGAGTTACAGAAATATATTAAACATATCTTCTGTTCGTAATTAAATTATATATTCTCTATCATTTCAATATTATAAAAATCATGTTACCACTGGTAAAATTTTATATCCTAAACATTTAAATGCTTTTTAGAATATAATTCTTTAAAAATACATTAATAGTGACATAATATTTATTCAAATATATCAAATATATGAAATAATAAATAATTTTTATAATTTGACTTATTTATATAAAAGTGACAATTTAAATACTCCTGCATCTTTATGATTATACAAAAATACACTAGTGCATGTGTGTGTGTGTGTATTAATAGATCTCCAGAATAAAAGGCAATGCAAATTTTAAATTTAGGCAGGTACATCACATTTAAGATTATCATAGTTTAAAATTTAATCCATTATTTAATTTTGATTATTTCTTAATTTTTTGTTTACATTTATTTCATATGATGTAACTAACTAAAATAATCATTTACAAATAAATATTTAAATCAGATAATTTGTATTCGCCAACAAATGTAATTTTCGTAAATAAATCTTGATCAGGTTCATTTAATATGAAAATACGAGTTTAGCAAAATAATTTTTATTTTACTTATAAGTGCAGAACAGAAACATCCTGCAAAGCTTTTATCAATGATGTCTAATAAAAGCCCTCTCTTCTGCAAGGACATTTAGTTTTTATAGGTTCTCGCAGGTGAAAGCATTCTGTAGTACATTAGTTACATGTCGAAAAAGGAAAATTTATGTCTCTCACGAAAGCGAGAAGCAACTCTCTAAAGTACGTAATATACCTTTATTGTTTCTTTTTCTTTTCATTTTAACATGATGTAGCTTACAATTAGAAACCTTTTTTAGTTGTGTAACTTTTTTTTGCCATATATATAATGCAATTATGATGTATGTATTATAAATTAACAAAACTATAAAGCAGTATAAATATTTTATTTGATAAATATAACGAAACAATCTTTGAAAAATCCCCTTAAGATCAAAATTTCTATAATGCAAAACATTGTGATAATTATTGTACAAATGTACATTACTATTGTCTAAATTTTCAATGATCTACTGACTTTTTTTTCTTCTAATTTATAATGCTTTTATTTAAAAATTATATACTTTTTTATTAAAATAAATTTTGCATTAAAATATTGTTATTTTATACCCTTATTATAAAGCACAAAAAAATGCATTCTACAAATTTTTTTTCAATTTGAGATTGAAATATTTCTCTATTTATAATGGATAGTTTTTATTTATTTATTATATAGCTACAAAAATTCCAAAAAAATTAAATGATTCATTTATATATATATATATATATACACGCATGTGATTAAAATGTTTAATGCATGTTTATAAAATTCTTATGAAAAATTATATACTTATTATTAAAATAAATTTTGCATATAAATTATTTTTAATCGTTTTTTTTGAGACTGAATATGTCTCTTTATTTATATTATAAAAATATTTGGTATTGATTTATTATATAACTATAAAAATTTCAAAGAAAAAGTCGTCATTGTTCTAATGCAGCTGGCAATACAGAGACAGATAATCCTTATGCCGTAAGCAAGGCATGTTCTGCTGTTACTCATTTAGCGCTACACAGAGTGAACGTGTAGCTTGAAGATATGTTGCGGACTCACGTAACACTACTCCCACAAAACTCTACGATCCTATTAGACCGGGACCTACGGGTTAAAGTGGATTCTGAACCCCTACAAACATCTAGGGAGCCGCCGGGATTCGAACACGAAACCTGTGGTACCGAGCACCATCCAAAGAAAAAGTATGTGATTATTTTTGTAATATTTTTGTGTATAATTTATTTCTTATTAACGGGCATTTTATTGATGTTATCTTTGCTTCTGATATGATTGGTAAATAAAATTATTATACAGCAATAAGTAACAGAAGTAACTAAAAATTAACATTTATGATACAAGGTATTTATTATATTATATTTTATTTTTATTCATTCATTAATTATTTTATTTATTGCCTATTTAACAATAGTTTTTGGAACAGTTAACTTCAAACTATTTAGCGTAGATAAATGTATATAAAGTATTTTAACTTGCAATTAATATGATAATATATTTCAGAACTGCGTTAGATTTACGATAAACTTTCCTTCTCCATAAATGGAATGCAAAGCATCATAAATCAAAACAATTGCGTTACTTATATTCTTCAATTGGGAACTATTCAATTTATCAAGGGAAACAATTTCTCGCATTTGCATAACTTCTTTCTTCTTATTATTTTCTGCACATTCAATTTAAATCTCATTGCCTCAGAGAATATTTAAGTAGTTTTGAAATACATTTTCTAGTTTTCACTTGTTAAAATTCCGGTTTTTGATGTTTATTTTCAGAAATCTTTAATTTAAATTTTTAAAATGAAATTGGTTTCTTCAAAAATTACTTTTTATACAAATATTTATTTGTAAGTTAAAGGAATTAATATTTATTTTTATTGGTATATTTTTAATTCAAGAAATTTCAAATTTTGTCATCAATTGCGAGTTAGCGTTTTTGTTATTTTCACCATGGTAATGTTTGCTCACTTTGCTTTGATATATTCCAATGTGTAGCAATTGCTAAATCATTCCTGTAAAACTTTGAAAATTTGGTTTTTGATATTTAAAAATATATTTATCTAAAAAAACACATTAAAATAAAATTAAAATTATATAACTAAATTTTGAAGACAATATAAAATAACTATATATTTAAAAACATATATTGAGTATTTTGAAGTAATATTATTGAATACAGATATGTAATGCAGTGAATTTTTAATTTATATTATTACATGAAGAAATTCAAAGTTTTGCCTGTTATATTTGCTAAGAATTTCATAGTTGAAAGAAATTTAAAAATAAATCAAGTTATTTATTGTTTTCTTTCAAAATTGATAAAATTTACAGTTAAAACCCCTTACGTACAAAAATATTAGTAAAATATTGTAAGTTAAATATAATTTAACTTAGTTAACATATATAAGTTAATAAGTTGTATATTATCATATATAAGTTAAATAATTTGCATGTATTTAACTTTTTTTTAAGTATGGAACTAATTATTTCTTATAAACTAAAATAACTGGTATTAAATCCAGTTAACTAATATAATATACATGTAATAGTCATTTTTGTTGTTGTTATATGAATTCCTTGAGATTTTAACAGAAGAGAAATAGTTGTTTACGGTTGCATTCAGTTAATGAAGTTAAATAGGTTATTTTGTTTATTTTTTAAATTATATTTTAAAACAAAATGATTTCCAAAATAAATTTAAATATAATTTTTATTTCTTTTAAAGTAAGATTTTTTAATGTTTTTGATACCACTATGAAAATGTACGTAATAATTTTCCGAAAGATACATTTTTTTACACTTAAAAGAAGATTTTGTTAACTGATGCAAATAAGATAAATATATAATATAAAAATCAATTATTTCCAATTTCTATTATCTTTCATGTGAATATAAAATAATATTCTCATAAATGAGGATCGACTATTTTATCAAATATACATTCTGTAAGTTTTTTTTTTTCAAACGTATTCTTATATATTTATTTTTCAAAAATTAGAACTTTTATTAATGTCATACATTTTAAATTCATGCAGAAAGCTTTTAATAATTTTATGTCATTCATTACTAAATTTCAAATTATTTAGTTGGCATTCACTTGAATGTGTACAATTATTGTTTTCATAAATCGTTTTATTCAAAATACAATGCAATGCTTCTTGAGATTAAATTAACACTGTAAAGCAAAATACATTAAGCCATTTTATGTTTGTCATGCTATTCCACATCAAAATGTAAACACTTTATTTTCAAGTTTCCTGATGCCGATGTGATCCTTTATTTTGTTTACTCAGGGCTATTCTCATCACTCTTCATACAAAACCTCTTGATTAATAAAGATGCTTTTACAGGAAAAAGTCACGAAGAAAAAAATAAGTCATAATATTGAAACACACAGCTTCGTCTAATCCAATATCCTCCACTTATTTTTTTCCCGCTCTTCTGCCGAAGTAAGCACTGCGGAAAAACGAAAAAAAAAATTGCTATCGTGGTTAGTGTAATCTTATATATATAACCAAAGAGAATAAAATGCAGTCAGAAGAAAAAAAAGATAAGCCGTGAGGAGGAAAAATAACAATTTTTTGCGATCCATGAGAGAATCAATAACTTTTCACCCCCAACCTTGATAAAGTGGTTAAACTTTATCACATTTTCTAAAGTAGATATTCAGTTAAGATGTTTCGGTGTTTTTGTACCACATAACGCAAAATAAAGTTACCTATCTTGATATTTGATACAGTACAGATACATTTCAGGTAATTTAAAACACATTAAAAGTTGTTCATGGTTTTTAAAAGCTGATATTTCCAGAACAGAAATAATCGTCTATGAGTCTCATACATTTTATATTTATGGAGACGTTGGATTATCTTTCAGTGTTCATGTATAGTTTCTCAATAATTATGTACATTGTAGAAAATATTTAATGAAGGGAATTTATAATAATATCCCTTATTATTTTTCGTGTAAATGATATAATTTGATAATTACTTTGAAATTTAAACTTTTATTACAGTTTTTTTATGAAATCGATGTTTAAAATAAATGAAATTTTTCTGTGTATACAATATATAAATATAAAATATAATATAAAAATATAATAATAAATACAATAATATAATAATAAATATAATAATAGAATAATAAATATAATATAATAATAAATAGAATAATAGAATAATAAATATAATATAAAAATAAAATATAAAATATATATAATATAATTCAAAATCCAACATGTATATCCTAATAGTATTTTTTTAGATTGTAGTGTATTTCATCTAATTTGTTGTAATAGTTAATGTATAGTACTAGAAAAAAAATAAAAAATTCATTAAAATTTATATAGATGAAAATGCTTTTAATTATATGCTCTCTGTTTTGAAATAGAGGGTTAATATGTGCAAACAGATACAAACAAAATTTAATTAATAAAATGAAATTGCAATTATTGTATAAAATTAAAAAATTTAGAAGTTTTTAAGAAATTGCATTCAATAAATTCAAAGAACTGTATTCAATAAACTCAGTAAATTGTATTTAATAATTAAAATATGTACCTGACAATCAATTGATTAGTTTAGGTAAAATAAATTATTTAATTTCATTTTCTTTAAGAAATCTTAAATTAATGTAAATAATATAAAGAAATCTTTAGTGCTTTTAAATAAAAAATATATACATACATAAGTTACATTCGAATTCTTCTTTCGGGAAAGATTATTACAAAATATGTCTACGTTAATTATAGAAGAAAGCAGACAGAGTCAGATTATATAGAATAGCTATAATATAAAAGACCGAATATATAAAGAAATTATATAAAAGACGACCGGGACCGATTTTTTATATTATTTAAAAAGTATTCATAAAGAAATTATTTTTCATAATTCATGATTACACTTTTAAATAGATTTCTATCTAGAGTTTTCTTTCTTCTGTCTAAATTTTTCTTTCTTCAGTCTAGAATTTTTTCTTCTTCTGTCTAGAATTTGTATCTTTTGTCTCGACATTTTTTTCACTTATTTGATAAAAATTTAGAAATAAAATAATTTTATGAATAAAAAATATCTACAAAACATCCTTTTATACTAAATATTTCTTAAATTAGGAATCTTAATTAAATCAATTTTAATATTTAAGAATTTTTCTTAAATAAATGCTACAAAAAGGGCTTTAAATGAATATATAAAAATATTCAACTTAATGAAAAAAGTATTTACTTTACTTTGATGCGTTATAATAAGAAGATGTAATAACAAGTTAAATATTAACAATTTATAATAACAAGTTCTTATAAAAAATATAAGAACTATCATTACTATTGAATTAATAGAGAGCTTTAAAATTCAATTACAAAAGAACTACTACAAAATTGTTTGAATTACCTCAGAGATATCACGAGTGTCCTTGTACGATAATAACTTTACTTCTAAAGAAATATTTGTCTTTATTACCTTTATGTAGTGACAAAATTCATCTGTACATCTTGCCATCTGACTCCCTAATTGAAATAGATAGGGCTTTCATTCAAACCTCTCTGAATAGGGTTGCCTTTTAACTGAAATTAATAACAGCCATCAACAAATGAGACACAGCATGCTAACCGGCTGATAAATCGCATCATAAATTTAAAATCATTTGAGGTTGGAATGTAAGCTACGAGTATTTGATAATAATAAACTAAATATTTATTTTAAAGCTATGAATTTCAAATTTACATTTAACATATCTCTACTTATGTGCAATAACAGTGACTATTTGTTGCATTTGCAATAATTTAGAATGCATAAATATGATTATTGTGCAATTTATCTAAGTATTTATTAAATTTCCAACCATTTATAATAAATGACATAGTCCAACTTATACGCGTAGATAGTTTGTCTATAACATTTAAAAATATAACTTTTAACATAATATTTTTATATATACAGCTGTATTTTATATAATTTTAGCTGTATTTTATATAATTTTAGCTGTATATTATATATGTTTATGTTTTTATGTATTTTTAGCTATATATTATGTATTATATGCTGTACATTATATATTTTTTTTAAATATATAGCAATATTTTTGCATAACATTTTAGAGTAATTAGTTAATAATATTTTTGCAAGAAATATTAGCTACATTTAAAATATCCCACTACTTTTTTTATAATTCCTAAAAAATGTTTCAAAATAATGTAATAAATTATTATTCCTCTATTTGATTTAATTTAATAAATTCTATTATTTTACGTATTTCTGAATCAAAATTTCACTTCAAATATGAAAAATAAATTTTATAAAGGTATTTTAACTGATTAATTAACTATTTAAGTTTAACAAATTTTTAAAAAAATTCAATATGAGTTATTTTTAGCTGAAATTTGAGTTTTGTTTCGTCTGCCCAATAATTATTTAGGCTTTAATGGTATAATATCATTAGAGAAAGCAAGTAAGTCTTTTAAATATATTTACTGAATTTTTGTGATAAAAATTGTTTTATTTTTTGTAACTGTTTAGTTTTCTTAATTTGAGGTGTATTCTGTTTAATTACAAAAATATATGGTATTTTACAATATATATATATATATATACGATATTATTTTTATATATGCAGTTTAATTAAATTAAATTTAATTAGAAATTTTAAAAATACATTCAGTATGAATTATTTTTAGCTGAAATTTCAATTCCACTATTTCTTCTCAATAATTATTTAGACTTTGTTGATATAATATTATTAGGTAAAGTAAGTAATTCCATTGAAAATAGTTATTGCATTTTTGAGATAAAAATTGCTTTTTTTAATTTTTGTTATTGTTTGGTTATCTTAATTTGAAATAAATATTTTATTTACTAAAGTAAATAGTTTTTCGCAATATATATATATTGTAATTATTTCAGGTTCATATAAGTAAAACAATAATTATAAATTAAGTGTATATGTTATTGAAATATTATTGGTTTAAGTAATTAAATGCAATTGTAATATATAGCAAGTTTAAATAATTTTATTGCTATTAAACTTTTAAATAAATTCCTTTAATATTTATTTACAAAATTTTAAAATGCGTAAATGAACAAAATTTAAAATTTATTTAAAAAAAAAAGAAATTATTTTAAAGTGCATCATGTTTTTTAATTCATACTTTTTTCAATAATCAGATCGAATAGATGTAATATAAAGTTGTTATAAAGTATATTATTTTATAAACAAAAAAAATAAATTATTTATAAAAAAAATATTTTTTACATTTAATGATTTCTGGTTTAATAAATAAGCTTTAATTATGTTGTTGTTTGTTGTTTCTTATCCCACTTGGCTGGCCAAGCCCATGAGCCCATATGCACTCATGATTGAAGGGGAAGGAAGCAGCTTCTGTTGTGATGGAGCACCCGTAGGTAGAAGCCTGACTTTTGCTCCGTGACGCTCTTACAGTCATAGGAGACCGGGACCTACGGCTTAAAGTGGATTCCGAACCACTACAAACATCCATGGCACCGCCGGGATTCGAAACCGAAACCTGTGGCACCGAGTGTCAGAGCGCTAGATACTCGGCCATTCAGGTCCCAAATTTGCCAACGGCACGCGGTTGTTCCCAGGTGGTCACCCACCCAAGTACTGACAGCGCCCAATGATGCTTGACTTCGGTGATCTAACGAGAACCGGTGCTTTAATTATAACCATCATAATCCACTTTACTTTAAAAACTATTCACAAGCAACTGGTTTTTTTTTCTGCCAGTTTTTCCATTTTCATTTATTTTTCTTTATGAAAAAAGCTACTTATATTTACTTCAAATTAGTAGTAATTATTTAACGTTAAATTTCTTTTATAACTCTGGTCGTATATAATTTTACTTTTATTTACACACTAAATTGGATTCTTGTAAAAATTATATATATTTTTACATAGTAACTCATGCGAGATTTTAATAATACGATATACCGTATCATTTGTTTGCAGCAAGAAGTCAACACTCATTGAACACTGTCGTTACATTAATAACCATAATTTAATGGCTCCTGCTACACCAATAAATCATGGTCATGTTTGGAGTATTTAAATTCCGCTCTTTGTGAGACACTCTATCAATCCAGACGCCTTAAGCTGTGGTTTTTAAACTCATTTGTTTCATAAACTTTCCAACTTCCGAGTGGAACCACCGAAAAAAGGCAAACATTTTGACGTATAACTACCTAACGATCACATAATCGATCTAACATACGCCACTATATGATCTGACGTTTCAAGATTAATTACCTACCATTTCATTCGCTTCAGCAGTACAACCGTTATTAATCACAGTGTCACGCAACATCCGGAAGTTAGTAAGTCGCGCTTTTCCTCTTTATTTTTTCATTTCCCAATTTTTCCAGGATTTGTTGTCGGCGCACGAAATGAACACATCTGTTGCTGGTGCACCAGCAACAATAGGAAAAGAGTAAATTTCGATTATCTTACGAGAACACGACAGTCGATTCCGAGGGGAAAAAATGTTCCAGAAGTCGTGTCCATTAATTTCTGTAATTGTTGAGGATTAGCGCAAGAATTTTCAGAGTAATTAAATAGCGGTTTTGAGGAGACCAACGTTGCCCAGACTTTTTCCATACTGTCGAAAAATCGATATACCCATGAATTAACTAATAGTTTCTTTTATAAATGAAAGCACATGCTTACAATTACAGATAAATAATTAAATGTATGTTCTACACATGTCCAAGTAGCAGGTTTAACTTTAATTAATTTAGGCTGCCACTTAAACAACTTTAACTTATGTAAAAAAAGTCACTATTTTTCTGCTATATAGTATCATTGTTTATAGAACAAAAAATTTTATCAACGAACATTATTTCAAAATTTATTTTTACTGAGGTTCGTACTGAGTTAGGAACAAACATTCCAACGAAGAACAGGCTAACTAGATTGCATGAACTTTATTGAGGAAACTTAAAGAAGCCAGTAGGGCAATAGACTGATGTCGAAGGGGTGGGCTTAATAGAAAGAATGAGTTACAATGAATGTTGAGAAACCAGATATTCCTTAGGGAGATATTTAAAACAGCATGTATATTAAAATAACTCTTATTAAGCAGCCTTATGTCCAATTGGTTAGCACTCTGGCCTTTGGCCCTTCAGGCGTGAATCCTACATGGATGTTTGGTAATGGTATGGAATCCACGTTAAACTGTATGTCTCGGTCTAAGTAGACTAAAGTGTGCAAAGAATGATTGCAGAACGACAAACTAAACTAAGCTTCTACTACAATGGATAACTTTAGTAGAACATTCATTTTGAAACTTTTGCCAATTTACAAGACATGCAACTTATATCTGTCAATGTACGTCATCAAGTTAATTAAATCCTACAGCAGAGTTGCTCTCATTTTGAGCAATTTTCAATATCCATATTGCAAAACATAAAATGTTCCAAGCATACCAATAATCGTAACAATGCATATGCGTTTTTAAAAATTGTATTTGTAAATTGATGATTATGTCGACTTTTATACCTTATTGTATAATGAAAATGATAAATCATTTCAAATGAATTGAAAAATTCAGATAATGGTTGAATATTTTGAATGAGTACACAAAGGAAGGTAAGCGTGAACTATAGAATAGCACCTTATAGCATTCTTATAGAATCTTATAGCATTCTTATAGAATCTTATAGCATTCTTATAGAATCTTATAGCATTCATTTGATGTTAATTAAATTTTAGTACAACATTTCACAGAATAATTACAATCTTGTATAATGATATTTCATATAGCACTTGAATAGTCATGTAAGGAAAATATTTTTTAAATATAAGGATAAAAAGAAATGGTTCAGTCGAAAAACGACAAAGTGCTCAATAGCATCCTTTGTTTACAATTAAAAACAAGGATCGATTGCGGAACGATAGAAGCTGACTGATAGTAATTATATATTATTTTTAATGCGTCTTATTTTCATATATTACTCAAATAAAAATTCATATTTGATGTATTTTTACTATCTTTCCAAATTTGTATACATACATAAAAAAAGGCGTAATTTTGATTTAGCCATTATATTACTTAAAGAAGCAATTTATATATGAAAATAATAAACTAAAAGTAACCATCTAAAGACCCGCATAAGCCTTTTTTGTCCATTATAAAACAGAGAGCTCGACAAAAAAACCATGAAACTCTTTATAGGATCGATAAAGAAAGAAGATGCCACCATCCCTGGTTAAAATAAACTTACGTATTCTAATAGTGGGAAAATATATTGTATTACATTGATGTTTTTGAAAGAAATCTACAGGTAACAATAGTTTCTTTTATTTTATGGTAAAACATGTATAAAAAGCTTTAAGCAGAGAACTTAATTGATTTATTTCTGATGATTTACATTTATATTTTTGTCATGAAAAGTAATCTGTATTTGATATTTCAAGAACATCAGTTCTACAAAACTCCGAAAGACAATATCTTCATTATTACCTTTTTTATCAGTATTCCAGGAGGAAATTAACACATATGTTGATGCTAGACTGTACAGGTTTCGATAGTCGTATGATGCAGCAAAAGAAGAAATTTCAATGGTCATATGAGTACAGCGAGAGATTACATGACGATAGTATGAGAAAGTCAATATAAGGATAAAAAGAAATGGTTCAGTCAAAAAACGCCAAAGTGCACTGTACAATCCCTTGTTTACAATTAAAAACAAGGATCGATTATGTAAACGATAGAAGCTTACTAATAGTAATACTCGTAATGCATATTATTTTTAATAAAAGTCTTATGTTCATATATACGAACGATTTTTATATTCTTTTGTTTTGTTACTTAAATAAAAATTCAAATATAATGTATTTGTACTATCTTTTCAAATTTGTATACATACATTAAACAAGTCCTAATTTTGATTTAGCCACTTTATTACTTAAAAGCGCAACCTATATATGAAAATAATAAACTAAAAGTAACCATCTAAAGACCCGCATAAGCCTTTTTTGTTCATTATAAAACAGAGAGCTCGGAAAAAAACCTCCATGAAACTCTTTATAGGATCTATAATGAAACCATCATCTATGGTTAAAATAAATTTACTTATTCTAATATATTTTTTGCATTGATGTTATTGAAGAAATCTACAGGTAAAATATATATTTCTTTTATTTTAGATGGTAAAAAATGTATAAAATCTTTAAGCAGGAAATTTAATTGTTTTATTTCTGATAATTTACATCTATATTTTGATCATGAAAGTAATCTGCATTCGGCATCTCAAGAATATCAATTCAATAATATAATGTCTAAAATTACAAAAGACAATATTTTCATTATTTCCTTTTTTCAACAGTTTTCTCGAAGGAAATTAACACATATGTTGATGCTACACTGCCTAGATTTCGATAGTCGCATAATACAGCAAAAAAAAGAAATTTCGTTTTTCATATGAGTACAGCGAAAGATTACATTTCTATGATTGTATGAGAAAGTCAAGAGAAAGATCATGAGACCATTCCAGGTTCATATCTGCGAATTCCCTCAGCGGTGTTGTTGAGGATTTGCTGGGAAATTTTAGGAATGATTAACTAGTGATTCTGGTGAAACGAATGGGGTGCAACCTTCTGTGTAATACGACGATAAATCACGAGATTTGAGTAGGGGATATTCCGGAGAGTAGGTAAACATTTCGCCTGCTTTCATAGGGCAAGGTAAAAATGGTGTGTTAAGTAGTAAATCTTTCAACATTCCGTTAAAATAAATGCTTGAGATATATTCTTTCAAGCAATAATGTCAGTTTATTGCAGTTATATATTGCATTAATATTTTATACCAACATTGATAAAAATATATTTATAGTGTTATTATATTTATTCTAAGCAAGTTTGATATTTCTATAGGTGGTGAAATAGTTTGCTTTGTATTATTGTCATTGGAATAAATATTAAAGATATTACATTTTTTTCTTTAGGCCTCAAATTTAAATAGGATATATTTATAATCCATGCACTAATAAGTTATATTAACACAAAAAGCTTAATAATTTAATTCGTGTTTTGATTAAAAGTTTTTATTACGCTTAGCAATTATAAATTTTCTAATTTATAAATTAAAGCTATACAATAAATTGCTTGTTATGGAGATTTAAAATTGATTAAATATCTTTCTCAAATTATTTCTATAAATATTAGTAAATTTTATTTTTTTTTATTGAATAAATATTAACAATATAAGAACTTTTCTAATTTTAATGATTTATAAGTTAAATTGAGTAAGGCATGTTATAAAAATAGATAATCATTTAAAAATTGTATTTATGATTAAGTAAAATTATACTCTTATGTTGTATTTTGGTGCTATTATACTATAAAATTATACTAGTTTGCTGTATTTTGATACTATTATACTATAAAATTATACTATTTGTCTGTATCAATTTTATTCTGTAAAATTAATATGAAAATCCATGAACCTACAATATATCATAGTTTAAACTGCTAAAACTATCTAATTAATCACATTGATACTTAAAATTCAGGCTTTAACTTTTATAATATAAAATATTCAGTCTACATATTTTCAATCCCTTACTTGTCAAATTAAAACACATGTTGCTCAATTATAATTTAGTGCAGATTTGTATATTAGTTATTTTTATTTTTAATAAGTTTCAGGAATATGCATAAATTGAAAAATTTTAATATAAAAAATTAAAAATTATTATAGCGTTGTATTCATTTTAGCTTTTGAAAAATTTAAGTTTATCATATTATCCAATGAAACCACATTTTCAATCTAATTTGAATGTTATTTTCTAAAACTTTGTAACAAATATATGAACACTACATTTCACTATATGCTATTCATTAAAAATAAAATTATTTAATAATATTATTAACTATATTATTAAATGGTTTTATAATGTAAACCATAATATTCATCATTTTATATAAAGTTTTTACAAAATAAAAAAAATTATAATTTACAGTAAAAATTAATTGTGCTTTAACACATACTAATTATCAAGTTAGAAATATAATTGAATGAGAATATTGTTTAATAATATCAATATAAAAATTAATATATATATATTAGAAAATCCATTTGCTGCAATCGCACATAGTTAAAATATGTTTGTCTGTTTACGAAAATAATGCATTAGAAAACATAAAATATCTGGTAACTACTTTTTTAAACCCAGGGTCTAGATTACCTTCCCAAAATTCCTCTATTGATCAGAAAAAGACTTGAAAGTAATTCATTTAATGTATAGAAAAACTAACAGGATGAAATTTGAACAAAACTTTTTGTTCGGGTGACCAAAAAAAGTCCCTTTTATGGTGAGCTAATCGGGTTAGACGTAATCCAAGCATTACAAACTGGTAGTCTGAGGCCTGGTTTAAATTAGTTTTAGTGAACACGGGCTTCTTTTAACAATCGACCTTATTTTTTTTCCAATTTGCTGTTAGCACCAATACTAGGGAGACAAGACAGATTAGGTTACGGACCACAAACCTAAATTCCTTTCATTACTGCTTTCAAGTCTTTTGTTTCCCCAATGCTGGGTACACCTTTATTGATCCTTCGTTTTAATGGGCCTGGCAGGCTTCATTGGGCTGTGTTTTATTAAATAACAAATCGAAACTATTTTTATGTACTGTTTTTACATCGGTTATTTAACTTTGATGATAAGTTTATTGTTGGTTTCTTTTATTGGTCAAATTTTTTTGTAACTCAATTTTAATGTTATTTCAGATTTCTTCATTTAATATTTATTTAATTCATTTCAATTTTATTATTTAATTTCATTATTATTATCATTATTTAATGTCAATATTTTCATTTTTTCTTTTCAAATATTTTTATCAAATTTATTCTAAAATTTTTATAACGCAATTACTTTTTTTGAATGTATGTACATTTATACGATATTATCAAATTAATTATTTTATTACAATATTTTATTATAAATTATTTACAAATAATATAATAATATTTGTAAATATTTTATTATAAATTATTTACAAATAATATAATAATATTTGTAAATATTTTATTATAAATTATTTACACTCTTTATAAAAATTGCCTTACTTGAATAGGATTGACCATTTACAAAAATTTGACAAAAAATGGGTTTGTGTGAAAACATATGTAAATGATTAAAATTTTGGCATTGTTCCGCATTATCTAGAGGCAACACACACGCATCCACCCTGCCTATAAATAGTCAACATGCGTCATAATTTATCTGATGCACAGGTACTTTATATTCGCATATGCATTTACAGCTCTATTGAAACAAATATCAGTAGGTTTCAGAAATTGAAGAGGAAATAATAATTGAAATAATAGAAACTGGATAATCAACTGTGTGCGGCACCTTGGTCGTTGTAATAATACGTCATGAAGAACCGGCGGACGAGAATAAGTTCCCACATGCAACAGATATAAACGTCAAACAAACGATACAAACGTTTCTGAACGTCAAAGAACGACCATTAAGCAGGGAGAACCAATTCATCATACAATAAGCATGCTGACAACCGTTATTGTTGGCATGAGACAACTGACTACAATATTGTTAACTATCCACAGTAGACTACAATTTTGTTAACTATCTATAGTAAACTACAATATTGTTAATTATCCGTTTCTAGTTCCTTGACAACAGTTTATGTATCTTTGACAATCCTTTATCATTAAGTGTGCTTTTTTGAAAGCTTCAGTTTGGATAAACGCTTCGCTTGGTGGAAGGGTTAGAAGTGTCTGGAGGACAAATTTGCACAAATATGGAGGCTCTGTGCATTTCAAGTTAACTACTGTTTCTCTAAACTTCACACAGACTTCATGTGATGGTTTAAGATGATATAGCATAGATTACTTGATTTCCCTCTAGTAATATTCTAAGGCACTACTTCTGTCCAACTGTACATTAATGCCATCCATGAGTCAAGGGTGATTTCTATGTTATAAGACTCCACAGAGGCATTTTCCAACTGGACAGGACAACAGGATAATGCATTTTAATAGTAATGCACATTCTTGGCCTACCTTATCCCATAATGTTACCGAATGAATATTTATAGAATTACCTATGTCGACAAGTTGAGTAGTTTAGTATCTTGATTAGAATTAAAAGCATGCTTACAGCAATTTTGGAATAATATGAAGGAACACTTGTATGCTTTGACGCCAGACAGTATTGTGTCTTGTATTTAAGCTAGATGTTGACCAACGAAATATTAAAATTTCTATTTCCTTGTTAATTTAACTGATTTTTTCGCTTTAATTTCATAAGCACTTTCTTAATCAACAATGGGAACATACTTGTAAAATTTTATTCAATTCTGACAATTTCTTCTTATCCCATATGATATTTATGACAAGGAGAATAATTAAATTAATATTTTATATTGACCAGAATATTGCTGTCTTAAAATCATCTCAAAAATTAATTTCTAAATGTACAATTGGATGTAATAAATTACTTGAGTATTTTTTTAAAATTATATTTTGATAATTTTGTTATTTTAAGAGTTCACAGGAATGAAATTTCTTTTTTTTAATTATTGGAAATGTTTTTTGTATAGTAGGAGGTATAACTCTTTAATTTAAAAAAAAGAGGTATAACAACAACAACAATAAAGGATTGAAGGTGATTTAATATGTGCATATCTTTCTTCTCTTTTATACAAACACAGTATTGAATTATAACTATAAAAATCAAGGGAAAAGTCTTACTTAAAATACTTAAAAATATTTAAAATTTACTTAATTGATTAATTTAGCATTATAATTCTAAAAATGAACATAGATGAAATACATAAAAATGAATTTGTATTCGTAATTATATAAATTAATTATATTTACATATTTTAGCTTACGTGGATAATGAAGTTATTATAATTACTTACTTTATACATACATCTTTTTAATTTAATTTAAATTGCAATTTATTACAGCTAATCCAATAAATATAACTGGAGTGAAGAAAATGTAAATGTAATATTTTCTTTTCATTACCAATTAAATTAAATTAAATATTAAAATAAAAATAACTAAATTAAGCTTATTTTAATTGTAACTAATCAACTTATAACCATTTTAACAGCACAAATTTTTAAATTTATATATACCCTGGAAGAAAAATGCTAATTCAGACATGTCCGGCAGATCTTAAATGAGCATTGCAGTTTCATTTTGTTTTAATTCTATCCTGTCCATGGTAAGTTAAACTATTATTACAAATTAATTACATTTTAATAATTTTTCTAATTTAAATAAAATATTTCGTTATATGAGAGTACCTCCTGAAACAATTTCCTGCATAGAATCTTGAAAATTATACCAAGGAACTAATCGTAGACTCTCCTTTGAAAAGACGAGGGGAAATAACTTTAGGTCTCTCTTTAATGTCGTACATGCTTTTGAGAGCGTCTTTGAGTGGGGAGGAATGGCTCCAGGCAAATGACTTTCTTAAGAGCATTTTCGGATCTCGCATTAAATTCCTGTCTTTATTCTTTAAATACTAACACTTACGAAGATTGAACTTCTGGATTCAGTGCCTAAATTAATGGGCAAAAGGGATTTTTCAAATATTATTAAGTGATCTGATTGTTAATTTGTTTTGTATGAGGGGATTTAGAATATTATATTATTGCAATTTGTTTATTTGTAGAATAAAATGTTAGATTAGATTTAACCATTAAAATTATTGTGAGATAATAATCTCGCAATTAATTTAAAAGTTAACTATTAGTAATTATAAAGCTGCAGTTTCCAAATTAGTACCATTAAATTAATATCAAATTATCTTATCATTGATTGCAAATTCATTCAGTCTAAGTTTTGAATTTATGTAACTGCAATTATACAAAGAGATACTTTATAAAATTTGAAACTTATTTATTTAAAATTGGAAACAAAAATTCATAATAATTTTTTTAGAATGATTTATGTAAAATATTGTAGTAATATTTAAAATCACAATAAATTAAAATTAAGAAAAATTTTGTAAATAATAATAAATAATTAATGGCATTAGTTGCATGTTCATATAGGGTATATATAACAAACAACAGGATTTTATTTGCATTATCATTTAAATTCTATTTAACTTTAAAATAAAAATAAACAAGTAAAATTTATTTTAATTGTAACTAAAACACCAACTTATAACAATATATTTCGTTACATGAGAGAGCCCTTTTAACTGCACAAATTTATAAAATTTAACATTACCAATGAAGAAAAATACTAATTCAGACATGTCCGGCAGATCTTAAATGAACACTGTACTTAGAGGAGTGGATTTTGATTTTTTTTTCATTCTATACTGCCCATGGTAATTTAAACTATTATTACAAATTAAATTCATTTTTAAAATATACTTTTTCTAATTTAAATATAATATTTAGCTGCATGAGAGTACATCCTGAAACAATTGCCCACATAGAATCTTGAAAATTATACCAAGGAACTAATCGTAGGCTTTCCTTTGAAAAGACGAGGGGAAATAACTTTAGGTCTCTCTTTAATGTCGTACATGCTTTTGAGAGCGTCTTTGAGTGGGGAGGAATGGCTCCAGGCAAATGACTTTCTTAAGAGCATTTTCGGATCTCGCATTAAATTCCAGTCTTTATTCTTTAAATGCTAACACTTACGAAGATTGAACTTCTGGATTCAGTGCCCAAATTAATGGGCAAATGGGATTTTTCAAATATTATTAAGTGATTTGATTGTTAATTTGTTTTGTATGAGTGGATTTAGAATACTGCAGTTTGTTTATTTGGAAGAATAAAAGATTCTTAGATTAAATTTAACTATTAAAAATTATTGTGAGAAAATAATCTCGCAATTTATTTAAAAGTTAATTATTAGTAATTAGAAAGTTGCAGCTTCCAAATAAGTGTCATTAAGTTAATATGAAATTATTTTACTGTTTTATAATAGATTGCAAAAGTGATAAGTCTAAATTTTGAATTCATATAGCTACAACTAGTCAGAGAGATACTTTGTGAAACTTTTTATAACATTTGAAAATGTATATATACTTTTTTAATTTGCAAAAAAAAAAAAAAAAAACCATAAAAATTTTTAGAAAGATTCATATAAAGTATTGTAGTAATATTTTAAATCATAATAAATTAAAATTAGAGAAACACATTTTAAATATTAATGGTTATTAATGACATTAGTTGCAAGTTCATATAGGGTACAACAATCAGTATAACATTTTTTCTTTCTCATGGGAATAGTTTTGTCATTTCATTCCAAAGAGAGAGGGATGTATGTTATTTGACAAGTATATAATAACCCCACCACTCAAATTTGACAGAAGACAAGCAATATCGTGAGTAGTTATATTAAATGCAATTAGTATCTTGTACTAATGAGAACAACATGACACTCAAATCTGATAGCAGATATACGGTATCATGCGTAATAAGACTCTAGAAATTAACTGGTCTGGGTAACCTACGCAGGTGGAAACGACTACAGATTGTACATGAACTATACCATGAGTCGTTTCATCGTGATTGGTGATAAAATACGAGCTGAGAAATGTCTACTTCAATGTGAAGTAAGGGAAACAAACCTCCCTCTTGACGGATTGTCTTCAAAGGAGGTGTTTTTTTTTTTGGTGAAGAAGGTGAAAGTTCTGCGACGAGTTGACCAGAAGTGTTGTTTTTCTTTTTCTCTCGGAAGTGACTGAATAAACCGGAGATTCTGCCTATTT
Organism: Caerostris darwini; assembly: GCA_021605075.1. Classification (NCBI taxonomy): domain Eukaryota; kingdom Metazoa; phylum Arthropoda; class Arachnida; order Araneae; family Araneidae; genus Caerostris; species Caerostris darwini. Next base: position 291,594 of record BPLQ01011831.1, read on the forward strand.
CCAAAGTGAACCCGTTGTGGTTTTGTGTATTACCCCATGGGATAATTGTGGTCTGCCGCAGACCAAGCAATTCGATTTGACGTAGACTTCAGATCTCTGAAATTTATTCGAGTTTGTAAGGAACTGTACTTGTGATTTAATCATGCACTTGTGATCAAAATTTATTTTTAATTTTTAATTTCTTTGTATAATAAGCCAATGTTCGGTGTTTGCAAATATATATATAGATTAAAGTGTTCACATAAACCCGAAAGTAACCTTATTGTTGAAGCAGTTATAGGTGTAATATAGGACGAGCTGTTGCGATAGAAAAAATAAACATTAGTTTCATATTTTTCATTATAGAATTTAATTGAGAAAATCAAATGTAAATTTAGTTTATAAGCAAAGATGAAATATTAACAAATTTAACATTTATTAATTTTTCGGCATTATTAGAATTAAAATATGTCATTAAATTAATCAAACATTTATTAATATTCATTAAATTAAATAATGTGTGAATATAATAAACGATAATCACAAAACTAATAATATAATCTACAGAATTATATCCGTTCATCCTTATGATTTTTCATTTATGTCTTCTATACATGATCTGATTCAATAATGCTGAACTGTATTAAAAATACTTACACGTTTTTAGAAATAACATATGCGTGTTAGATTCACCATATCATTTTAATTGTAATTATGTCTCATTGAGTTTTAAACAAAATTAAATAGTCAAAATCTTTTTGAATGCAATAGCATGTGTTTCATAAATCCAGAAATGCAGTCCATTCATTAATAAAATTAACCTCATTTATGTCATTCAAATATTCACTTATTCTTAAGATTTCTCTAAACTGAAACAAAAGTATGATAATTTTGGAACTTTATACAAAAGTAAGTGTGGAGTGAATAGATTATCTTTTCGAAAAATCTAATTATTCTTGGGCATTGCTGATCTGCAGCCTTTTATTGATCACACAGAAATTAAATCAGCTCATTACGTAAAATATTCACTTTTTGCTGTAAAGATTCTTTTTATTCTGTTTTAAATAAAGGATGGTGCAATTACGTTGATTAAATCATGGCACGTGCATGAAGTCTTCGAGTTCTTATACAAGATTTATAAGAAGCATCTTTGACTTATTAAAAAAGGCTCAAGAAGTAATTGCTAAGAGTAACAAAATTAATGATAGTAGCTGTAGTATGAAATTAATTGAGAAGCATTTAAATTTGTAGATGTCATTTTAATTGCATATTTTTAAATAAATATGGATATGATAATTTTTATTTGAATACAATTGAATATTCAGAATATTTCTGCCTTTTTAAAAAATTTTTTAGTGAATATTTTGTTGAATTTTGAAGAATCAAGATAAATCATTTTTTTTTTTAAATTACTTCAAACTTCAGTCAGTATTAATTTAAAATTCATTTTAGGTAATTTTTTTTTATCCCATTTGGTAGACAGCAACACCTAGATGAAATCAAAAAACTCATCTGATCACATTGAAGGAGAGAATGTAAGTGGGCAGCTTCTGTTGTGTTGGAACACCCGTAGGTAGAATTCTTACTAGAAGAAAGGTAGTAGGATAGCATTTCTTTCCGAGAGGACTTTTAGGGGAACTCCCCCGCATTTTAGTGTTCTATGAGAAAAAGCTAGGAAAACTCCCACCAGGTAGTCCGACTAACGAGGCAAGACGCTTAACATCACAAACACTATTGAGACGTTTTTTTTTTTTTTTTTTTAACAGTGTCTATATCAATGCCTCCAGCGGATTGAACTTCTCTTTGTGTGTTGGGACTAATTCTCAGTTTCCTGCAGTGAGTGATGAACATTCCATGAGTAATTTATTCATGGATGGAGGGAAAGGGGGCAGCTTTTGTTGTATTGGATCACCCGTAGATAGAAGTCTGACTTGGTTCTTATAGTCATATGAGACCGGGACCTACGTCATAAAGTAATTTATTCATGGATGGATGGAAAGGGGGCAGCTTTTGTTGTAATGGATCACCCGTAGAAAGAAGTCTGACTTGGTTCTTATAGTCATATGAGACCGGGACCTACGTCATAAAGTAATTTATTCATGGATGGAAAGAAAGGGGGCAGCTTTTGTTGCAATGGATCACCCGTAGAAAGAAGTCTGACTTGGTTCTTATAGTCATATGAGACCGGGACCTACGTCATAAAGTAATTTATTCATGGATGGATGGAAAGGGGGCAGCTTTTGTTGTTTTGGATCAACCGTAGATAGAAATCTGACTTGGTCCTTATAGTCATATGAGACCAGGACCTACGTCATAAAGTAATTTATTCATGGATGGATGGAAAGGGGACAGATTTTGTTGTTTTGGATCAACCGTAGATAGATGTCTGACTTGGTTCTTAAAGTCATATGAGACCGGGACCTACGTCGTAAAGTAATTTATTCATGGATGGATGGAAAGGGGGCAGCTTTTGTTGCAATGGATCACCCGTAGAAAGAAGTCTGACTTGGTTCTTATAGTCATATGAGACCGGGACCTACGTCATAAAGTAATTTATTCATGGATGGATGGAAAGGGGGCAGCTTTTGTTGTTTTGGATCAACCGTAGATAGAAATCTGACTTGGTCCTTATAGTCATATGAGACCAGGACCTACGTCATAAAGTAATTTATTCATGGATGGATGGAAAGGGGACAGATTTTTGTTGTTTTGGATCAACCGTAGATAGATGTCTGACTTGGTTCTTAAAGTCATATGAGACCGGGACCTACGTCGTAAAGTAATTTATTCATGGATGGAGGGAAAGGGGACAGCTTTTGTTGTTTTGGATCAACTGTAGATAGAAGTCTGACTTGGTTCTTATAGTCATATGAGACCGGGACCTACGTCATAAAGTAATTTATTCATGGATGGATGGAAAGGGGGCAGCTTTTTGTTGTAATGGATCACCCGAGAAAGAAGTCTGACTTGGTTCTTATAGTCATATGAGACCGGGACCTACGTCATAAAGTAATTTATTCATGGATGGATGGAAAGGGGGCAGCTTTTGTTGCAATGGATCACCCGTAGAAAGAAGTCTGACTTGGTTCTTATAGTCATATGAGACCGGGACCTACGTCATAAAGTAATTTATTCATGGATGGATGGAAAGGGGGCAGCTTTTGTTGTTTTGGATCAACCGTAGATAGAAATCTGACTTGGTCCTTATAGTCATATGAGACCAGGACCTACGTCATAAAGTAATTTATTCATGGATGGATGGAAAGGGGACAGATTTTGTTGTTTTGGATCAACCGTAGATAGATGTCTGACTTGGTTCTTAAAGTCATATGAGACCGGGACCTACGTCGTAAAGTAATTTATTCATGGATGGAGGGAAAGGGGACAGCTTTTGTTGTTTTGGATCAACTGTAGATAGAAGTCTGACTTGGTTCTTATAGTCATATGAGATCGGGACCTACGTCATAAAGTAATTTATTCATGGATGGAGGGAAGCTTTTGTTAAGGAGGAAAGGGGTCAGCTTTTGTTGTATTGAATCAACCAATATTATTATTATATCAATAATTCGATTTGTTTTAAAGAAGTTTGACTTGTTTTTATAGTCATATGAGACAAGGACCTATGTTGTAAAGTGAATTCCAAGCAACTACAAACATCCATGCCCTCATCGGGACTCTAACCCGAAACCTGTAACACCCACTCAGATATTCAGGCCCACTTTTGCACTAAAGCTCATCAGCCGCGCGCGTTACCACTGAGCCAGGAACCGTGCCTAAATATTTTGTTTTAAAGAAGAATCAAAATTGTATTTTATAATAAATAAATGAAAGTATAGAAGTGGTACTTTTAAATGAGTTTTGATTTCAGTAAAGCACTCAATTGAAATAAATCATAACTTAAGTTTTTCTGTAAACTAATGAATTAAATTATGAAACATATTCGTGTAAAATAACTTTAACCATTCGAAAAATGTGGGTAGATAATTATTTAAACATGGCTAACGCAGAATTAAAATAAAAATAAGGATACGATAAAAATTAAAATGAACCAATTATTAATGTCCCATTTATTTAAATTATATTGCATTATAATTATAAGTAAAATCAATAACTAATTAACAACTAATAAATATAATTTTAACAACAACTAATTAATATAATTTTAAATAATGTAACATCTTTTAGATTAATGATGAGAAATATTACTTAATTTATAAATTCTTTAATAAATTAATTTCTGGACAAAGTCTCATAAGTTTCTCAAATTTTGTAAAATTTGCTATCAAATTCTTTTAAAAATCGTTAACGATGCATACGCTCAGAAATCAGGTAACATAATAAAGCTTCTTTTTAAAAACTTACTATTTCCACTGAGATAGAAATATTTTTAAAAATATTAATTTAAGAGATTCCTTTCCACCTAAAAATCTTCCTGCTTTGTAATCTGGATGGTTAAACTCACTAATTTAAAGAACTTATCATCGATCTTGAAGATCATTATTCAAAAGATAATTCCCTTACCAAAAAAAGTGTTCTGCACCGAATAATTTCGCTAATGAAACGAAATATATCTACATTCTTGAAAACTCGTTCATTAGGGCCCAGTGGTTTCTTAAAACGAAAGAAGTTTACGTGACCGTGTCTGTGCTTGCATTTCAATCATTTCCAGGCGAAAGCGAAGGAAATCAATATGGTTGAAACTAATTAAAGTTCCAAATGTAATGGGAAAGACAAGACTTTTCTGACCCCTAACGAGCCTCAGGCATAATTTATCATTTATCAAGACATCTTGGTTCTTCTGCAGCAAGCTATTTGGATTACTATGCACATCAGAAACAAAAATTTGTACTTTGCATCTACAAAAGAGACTTTATTATTTATTTCCAAGATTCCTATTAAAAAACGTCTGGTATGTAATTAGTACATATCTTGAACATTTAAAGACGAAGCTTTATTTTTCAATTTTTAATGAGATAGAGCAGTAGTCATATATCATGCCATTATTTAATTTCAAGAAAGGAAAGATACATATTTTGCGACAATGTAAAACGATTTTTTTTTTCATTCAGTTAATCCGATTATCATTTCTTATATACAGATTTGGAAGAACGAAAAACTATATTTTGTCTGGTTATTAACTCCAAAATCTCATTTTGAAATGTTGGTTTGATAAGAAAAAATATATTTAATGCCTTGCATGGACGTGAAATTTGAAATTTATTAACTCTATTACCAGAAATTTGAATTTTTTTTTTAATTGCTAAAAATCAATTGTATAAGGAATAATAAAATATAATATTTGTTTAAATGTATTTTTATTTTAAATTTTATTATTTCTAAACTTATAATAAAATTATATTATTTTAAATCCTAACAAATATGATAAATAAAGAATAAATTATTTTAAATTAAAAGTGATATTTTTTACATTGAGAAATTTTATCTTATTTGCCATATGGTAAGATCAACATTGTCTTATAACTTTCAAATTTAAATTTTATCTTTTAAAAATTCTGAATTGTTAACAATGCTTACTTTCAGAAACTATACAACAGAATGAAGTTCTTTTAAAAATGTATATCACTAAATTCCATCGTTTAAAAAATTTTATATTAGAAATTTTGTAAGACGTAATCCCAAAAATTCATGAACAATCACAAAATAACTGTACATTTTCTAATTTTATGCGGAAAAGAAGTTACATTATGACGATAATTATGGCGTAATTAACGACATGGATAATTACTTTATTTATAACAACCTTAATAATGTAATTTCAGAACAAAGTCTTATCAATTTTTCCAATTTTTCAAAAATTTGCAGTAAAATACTTTAAAAAATCTCATTTTTAACTAAGCTTACTTTCAAAAATTAGGCAACATAATAAAGTGTTTTTAAAAAAATTTACTATTTAAATTGAGATTAAAAAATACATATATTAATTTAGGACATTCTTTTTTCACCATTCTATCTTCCCGCTTTGAAATCTGGATGATTAAACTCACTAATTTAAAGAACTTATCATCGATCTTGAAGATCATTATTCAAAATATAATTCCCCTTATAGAAAATTGTTCTGCACCGAATAATTTCGGTAAGAAACGAAATATATCTGCATTCTTGAAAACTCGTTCATTAGAGCCCAGTGGTTTCTTAAAACGAAAGAATTTTACGTGGCCTTTTCTGTGCTTGCATTTCACTCATTTCAAGGCGAAAGCGAAGGAAATCAATATGGTTGAAACTAATTAAAGTTCCAAATGTAATGGGAAAGGCATGACTTTTCTGACCCCTAACAAGCCTCAGGCCTAATTTATCATTTATCCAGACATCTTGGACTTCTGCAGCAAGCTATTTGGATGACTATGCACATCAGAAACAAGGAATTTATACTTCGCGTCTACAAATGAGCCCTTATTATTTCTTTCCAAGATTCACCTTAACAAAATCTGGTATGTAATTAGTACAAATCTAGAACATTTAAAGATTAATCCTTCTATATTGAAGCTTTATTTTTCAATTTTTAAGGAGATAGAGTAGTAGTCATATATCAGGCCGTTAATTAATGTCAGAGAAAAATTTGCGACAGTGCGACATTGAATATTTTTTTTTGGCTTCTGTTAATCCGATTATCATTTCTTATATCCAAATGTAGAAGAATGAAAAAGTATATTTTTTCTGATAAATAACTCCAAAAAACCTTTTTTTGAAAAATTTGTTAGAAAATAATTATTTTAGCATGTTTAACGCAGAATTAAAAGTAATATATGATACTATAAAAAATTATATATTTAACAGTTAGTAACGGTTCCATTATTTAAATTAGGTTGCATTGTAGTAAAATTTCTAATTAATATTATTTAAAAAAATATCCAATTCTTATATCCAAATGCGAAATAAGTAAAAAAGTATATTTTATCTGGGTAATAAGCCCAAAAAAACTCATTTTTAAATTTTCGTTTGATAATAACTATTTAAACATGGCTAATGCAGAATTAAAACAAAGATATGATACGATAAAAATTGATGAATAGGCCAGTTGGTGTAGAGAGACAAAGATACATTAATGTCTCTTTTACTTAAATTATGTTGCATTATAGTTATGGTCTTCTGCAAGTAAAATTTCTAATTAATACTATTTAAAAGAATAAAGAAAACTTACATCATTTTTATCGTATCATATCTTTGTATATTTTGACGATAATTATGGCGATATAAACGACATGGATAATAACATTATTTATGATTTCCTCAATAATGTCACTTCTGAATAAAGTATCATAATTTTCTTAAATTTTGCAAAAATTTGTAATCAAATTCTTTTAAAACTTCTCAATTGTTAGCGATGCATTCATAAAAAAGACGTAATACAACAGAATAAAACTTCTTTTAAAAATGTACTATTTCCATTGAGATTGAAACACAATTTTTAAGAAAATATTAATTTAAGAGATTCTTTTCCACCAAGCCATCTTCCTGCTTTGTAATCTGGATGGGTGAAGTCACTAATTTAAAGAACTTATCATCGATCTTGAAGATCATTATTCAAAAGATAATTCCATGACGAAAAAAAGTGTTCTGCACCGAATAATTTCGCTAATGAAACGAAATATATCTGCATTCTTGAAACTCGTTCATTAGAGCCAAGTGGTTTCTTAAAACGAAAGAATTTTCGCGACCTTTTCTGTGCTTGCATTTCAATCATTTCAAGGCGAAAGCGAAGGAAATCAATATGGTTGAAACTAATTAAAGTTCCAAATGTAATGGGAAAGGCAAGATTTTTCTGACCCCTAACGAGCCTCAGACATAATTTATCATTTATGCAGACATCTCGGACTTCTGCAGCAAGCTACGTGGATGACTATGCACATCAGAAACAAGGAATTTATATTCGCGTCTACAAATGAGGCCTTATTATTTATTTCCAAGATTTACCTTAAAAAAATCTGGTATGTAATTAGTACATATCTAGAACATTTAAAGATTAATCCTTCTATACTGAAGCTTTATTTTTCAATTTTTAATGAGATAGAACAGCGGTCATATATCATATTAGGGAAAAAAAGATACATATTTCGCGACAATGTAAAATATTTTTTTTTTCATTCACTTAATCCGATTATCGTTTCTTATATCCAAACGCGGAAGACTGAAAAAGTATATTTTGTCGGGTTAATAACACCAAAAAAGACTCATTTTGAAATGCTGATTTGATAAGAAAAAAATATATTTTAATGCCCTGCATAGACTTGCAATTTGGAATTTATTAATTCTATTTTGAGGCAAAGATGTATTTTATTTTTGCTAAAAATCAATTACATAAGGAATAGTTAAATATAATATTTATTTAAAAGCACTTTTTATTTTAAATTATATTATTTCGAAATTTAAAATTAAATTCTATTATTTTAAATCATAACAAATATCATAAATATAAGAAGAAATTCTTTTAAGTTGAAAGTGATATTTTAACTCAGATGGTATTTGTAGAGGTCTAGATTGTTTTAAATTTTATTTTTTAATGTGTAACTCCATCATATTTGAAAATTAACATATAAATGGTATATCGTTAAATGTCATCATTTAAAAAAAATTATATTAGAAATTTGGACGACTTAATTACAAAAGTTCATGAACAGTGACAAAATAACTCTGTAAATGTCCTACTTTTAAACGGAAAAGAAGTTACATTATGACGATAATTATGGCGGGATTAACAACATGGATAATTACTTTATTTATAATTTCCTTCATAATGTAATTTCAGAACAAAGTCTCATAAGTCTCTCAACTTTTATAAAATTGTAATCAAATTCTTTTAAAAATTCTCGATATTTAACGCTACCTACTTTGAGAAATCAGGCATCAGAATAAATTTTCTTTTAAAAATTTACTATTTCCATTGAGATTGAAACAATTTTTTTCTTTTTAAATATTAATTTAGGAGATTCTTTTCCACCAATCTAACTTCGAGCTTCGTTAATCTGGATGGTTATACTCAGTAATTTAAAAATCTTATCATCGATGTTGAAGATCATTATTCAAAAGATAATTCCCTCACAAAAAAAGTGTTCTGCACCGAATAATTTCGCTAATGAAACGAAATATATCTGCATTCTTGAAACTCGTTTCTTAAACGAAGGTGGTTTCTTAAAACGAAAGAATTTTACGTGACCTCTTCTGTGCTTGCATTTCAATCATTTCAAGGCGAAAGCGAATTAAATCAATATGGTTGAAGCTATTTAAAGTTCCAAATGTAATGGGAAAGGCAAGACTTTTCTGACCCCTAACGAGTCTCAGGCATAATTTATCATTTATCCAGACATCTTGGTCTTCTGCAACAAGCTATTTGGATGACTATGCACATCAGAAACAAGGAAATTGTACCTCGCGTCGACAGATAAGTCCTTATTATTTCTTTCCAAGATTATAATAAAAAAAAATCTTATATATAATCAGTACATATCTAGAACATTTAAAGATTAATCCTTCTATACCGAAGGCTTTATTTTTCAATTTTTAATGAGATTGAGCAGTCGTTATACATCATGCCGCTATCTAATGTCAGGGAAATAAAGGTATATATTTGGCGGCAACGTAAAATTTTTTTTTTGATTAGAGTTAATCCGATTATCATTTTTTATATCCAAACGTGGAAGATTGAAAAAGAATATTTTGTCTATTTAAAAACTCCAAAAAAAAAAAACTCAATTTGAAATGCTGATTTGATAAGAAAAAATATATTTTAATGACCGGCATAGAGTAGAAATATTGAATTAATTAATTCTATTTTGAGACGTAGTTGAATTTTTTTGCTAAAAAAAGTTGTATAAAGAATAGTAAAATATAATATTTATTTAAATGCATTTTTATATTAAATTATATTATTTCTAAATTTAAAATTAAATTATATTATTTTAAATCCTAACAAATATCATAAATACAATAATAAATTATTTTAAATAGAAAGTGATATATTTTAATTGAGAAGCTATTTGTCGAAGTCTAGATAGATTTAAATTTCAACTTTCCTTGTGTAACTCCATCATATGTAAAGATCAAGATAGAAATGGTATATACGTAAATGGCATCAGTTAAAAAAATTTATGTTAGATATTTTGTACGACTTAATCACAAAATCACTCTGTAAATTTCCTACGTTTATGTGAAAAAAAGAAGTTACATTATGACAATAATTATGGCAACATTAACGGCATGGATAATTACTTTATTTAGGATTCCTTAATATTGTAATTTCTGAACAATGTTTCATAAATTTCTCAAATTTTTCAAAATTTCTTTTTAAAAGTTCTCGATTGTTAACAATGCTTAATTTCAGATATTAGACATCAGAATGAATCTTCTTTTAAAAATTTACAACTTCCACTGAAATTGAAACATTTTTTTTAAATATTAATTTAGGAGATTCTTTTCCACCAAGCCAAATTCCCGCTTTGTAATCTGGATGGTTAAACTCATTAATTTAAAGAACTTATCTTCCATCTTGAAAATCATTATTCAAAATATAATTCCCCTTAAAAAAAAGTGTTCTGCACCGAATAATTTCACAAATGAAACGAAATATATCTACATTCTTGAAACTCGTTCATTAGAGAGCAGTGGTTTCTTAAAACGAAAGAATTTTACGTGACCGTTTCTGTGCTTGCATTTCAATCATTTCAAGGCGAAAGCGAAGGAAATCAATATGGTTGAAACTAATTAAAGTTCCAAATGTAATGGGAAAGTCAAGACTTTTCTGACCCCTAACGAGCCTCAGGCATAATTTATCATTTATCCAGACATCTCGGTCTTCTGCAGTAGGATGACTATGTACATCAGAAACAAGGAATTTGTACATCGCGTATACAAATGAGCCCTTATTTTTTCTTTCCAACTTCATAGTAAAAAAAAATCTGGTATGTAATTAGTATATATCTAGAACATTTAAAGATTAATCCTTCTACATTAAAGCTTTATTCTTCACTTTTTAATGAGATAGAGCAGGGGTCGGCAACCTGCGGCTCGCGAGTCGCATGCGGCTCTTTGGATGTGAAACTGCGGCTCTTTAGTTCCATACGCAAATATTATTTATTTTATCAAAAAAAAAAAAAAAAAAAAAAAAAAAAAAATTAAAATCGTTCTGAATCGATTAACGAGGAATCTGAAGAACTGTTTCGTGATTTCAAAAACAAACCAGAAATCTTGAAAAAAATCAAAGATTTGCCACTATCCGCTAAAACAGTACAAAATAGAATAGCTAATATACCTTCAAATGTATCATATTTGCAGATGGAAGATATTCAACTTTCTTCTGCCTTATCACTGGCTATAGATGAGTCTTGCGACATAAAAGACACGGCACAAGTTGCCCTTTTTGTCAGGCATATGTATTCCCAAGGTCCAAAAAAAGAACTTCTAGGATTGCTACCGCTCTCGGGACAAACTAGACGGAAAGATATAGCGAATGCCGTGCAAAAATGCCTTGAAGACAATAAGATCGATTTAAATAAAATCGTTTCAATAGCAACTGACGGAGGCAGAAGTATGACAGGAAAAAATAAAGGGGCAACAACGATTCTTCAGAGCAAAATAAACCTCGAAATTCTTATGTTTCACTGCATAATACACCAAGAAGCGCTTTGTGCCCAAACATTTCCGGCCGAAATAGTTGAAGTCATGAATTTGGAAATCAAGATTGTTAACAGCATTTTGTCAAAAGCACTCTACCATCGTCAGTTTAAAGAATTCTTAAACGAAATGGAGACTCAGTATTCCGGCCTCCTTCTTCACAATAAAGTGCGATGGTTTTCCAAAGGTAAGGTGTTGAAACGTTTTGCTTTGTGCTTGAATGCAATAAATACATTCCTAAATAAAAAAGGCATTAATCACCCTGAGTTAGAGAACGGCAAATGGTTGCAAATATTTTGCTTTATGGTGGATATCACAGCGAAATTAAATGAGCTGAATCTAAAACTATTCAGTGCGGTATATTACTTCATTTTCAATTTCTAAAGCAATATCGTGATAAAACTGTTGACACGAGGTACTTCACAGTTATAAAAAAAATTAAAGATGAATTTGCTGACAGATTTGAGCAATTCAAAACCAACAAAACCACTCTAGCATTCATAGTAAATCCTCTCAACACAAATAGTAACGAAATCCACATTGAGCCATTTGAAATTGATACTGCATCTCTAGAAATGCAATTGATCGATTTAAAAAGTAAAGCTTTGTGGAGTGGAAAATTTACAGAGTTGAAAAGCAAGTTGGAAGAGTTGGAGGTGCAGAAATGTATGTACGTAACGCAACAAAAGTGGACAACTTTAAAAGAAATGCCGCGAGTTGGGGCACTTATATTCGGCGCATGGAATAGTCGTCCAGATTGCTACAGTGAGGTGAAGAAGTTGGCATTTGGAGTACTGACTATCTTCGGATCGACATATTCGTGCGAGCAACCGTTCTCTTGCATGAATATAATTAAAAGTAAAGTAAAGCCAACTAACAAATGAAAATTTAGAGTCGTGTTTGAAACTTAAAGCAACAAGTTATGAGCCAAATTTATCCAAACTGTATGTTATTGTTTTTTTTTTATTTTAAGTACAAATTACATTGTTTAGTAAAGTTTAAATTTTCTACTTGAATAACCATGCAAAGCCATCGCTCCCATTGTTTGTTCAGTTGTTTGTTATTGAAGTATAAGTTAGTGTTGTAAGTAAATGTATAATTGTTTTAATTTTTTACTTAAATAATAAGTAATTATCTAATAATGAATAAATAGAATGATATAATGAATAAATAGATATGTTTTTTTGAATAAATAGATTATTTTCTTTTATCAAAAAACTATATTTATGCGAGTACTAACAAGTGGGCTAGTATTATTAAATCGGCGCAACTAGTATTAAATCCATATGAGTTTTAGTTAGCCCTAGCCTTCAAAAGACACGTGTATAAATTTGACGGCTTTTGCGCTATTAGTATGTGAGTTATAGCATTTTTAGTGAAGCAACTTTAGTTAGTTTGAAAAAATGGATAAAAAGGAATTTCATGTGTTAATAAAGCATTGCTTTTTGGCGAAAAAAAGTACTATTGAAGCCAAGGCGTGACTTGATAAACATTATTCGGACTTTGCACCAGAAAAATCAACCGTAGAGAAGTGGTTTGCTAAATTTAAACGAGGCGAAATGAGCACCGAGGACGATGCACACAGTGGACGCCCCAAAGAGGCTGTTACCGATGAAAACATCAAAAAAGTCAACAAAACAATTTCTGATAACCATAAAGTGAAGTTTATTGAGATAGCTGAGACCCTAAAGATATCAAAGGAACGTGTTGGACATATCGTGAATGAATATTTGGATATGCGAAAGCTCTGTTCAAAGTGGGTGCCGCGCGAGCTCACAATCGATCCAAAACAACAACCAATTGGTGATTCTAAGCAGTGTTTGGAGCTGTTCAATCGTAATAAACCCGAATTTTTGAGTCGATATGTAACAATGGATGAAACATGGCTCCATCATTTCACACCGGAGTCCAATCGCGCGCGATGAACACTAAAAATGCTATAACTTAATTAAAAATGCTATAACTTACATACTAATAGCGCAACAGCTATCAAATTTATACACGTGTCTTTTGAAGGTTAGGGCTAACTAAAAATTATATGGATTTATTACTAGTAGCGCCATCTATGTGTCAGCCTACGAATTTTTCAGCCCACTTGTTATTTATTGTTGGCAAGAAAAAATTTTGTGGCTCTTTAAAAACTTTGAAATTTGTAAATTGCCATTTTTGGCTCTTCCGACTCAAAAGGTTGCCGACCCCTGAGATAGAGCAGTCGTCATATATCATGATGCTATTTAATGTCAAGAAAAAAAGATACATATTTTGCGACAATGTTAAAAAAAAATTTTGTATTCAGTTAATCCGATTATCATTTCTTATATCCAAATGTGAAATAATTAAAAAAGTATATTTTGTCAGGTTAATAAGCCCAAAAAAACTCATTTTGTAATGTTGGTTTGCTAATAATTATTTAAATATGGCTAACGCAGAATTAAAACAAAGATATAATACGATAAAAATTGATGAATAGGCCAGTTGGTATACAGAGACAAAGATACATTAATGTCTCTTTTACTTAAATTACGTTGCATTATAGTTATGGTCTTCTGCAAGTAAAATTTCTAATTAATATTATTTAAAAAAATTTAAAAAACTTATTTTATGACGATAATTATGGCGATATTAACGACATGGATAATTACTTTATTTACGATTTCCTCAATAATGCTACTTCTGAAGAAACTATCATAATTTTCTCAAAGTTTGCAAAATTTGGAGCCAAATTATTTTAAAACTTCTCAATTGTTAACGATGCTTTCATTCATAAAAAACAGACAGAAGACAACAGAATAAAACTTCTTTTAAAAATGTGCTATTTCCATTGAGATTGAAACAAATTTTTAAGAAAATATTAATTTAAGAGATTCTTTTCCACCAAGCCATCTTCCAGCTTTGTAATCTGGATGGGTGAACTCACTAATTTAAAGAACTTATCATCGACCTGACATATCATTATTCAAAAGATAATTCCATCACAAAAAAAAAGTGTACTGCACCGAATAATTTCGCTAATGAAACGAAATATATCTACATTCTTGAAACTCGTTCATTAGAGCGCAGTGGTTTCTTAAAACGAAAGAATTTTACGTGACCTTTTCTGTGCTTGCATTTCAATCATTTCAGGGCGAAAGCGAAGGAAATCAATATGGTTGAAACTAATTAAAGTTCCAAATGTAATGGGAAGGCAAGACTTTTCTGACCCCTAACGAGCCTCGGGCATAATTTATCATTTATCCAGACATCTCGGTGTTCTCCAGCAAGCTATTTGGATGAATATGCACATCAGAAACAAGAAATTTGTACCTCGCGTCTACAAATGAGGCCTTATTATTTCTTTGCGAGATTCTTATTTAAAAAAATCTGGTACGCAATTAGTACATATCTAGAACATTTAAAGATTAATCTTTAAATACCGACGCTTTATTTTTCGATTTTTAATGCGATAGAGCAGTAGTCATATATCATGTCAGGGAAAAAAAGATACATACTTAGCGACAATGTAAAATATTTTCTTTTTTGTATTCAGTTAATCCGATTATTATTCCTTATATCCAAACGTGGAAGAATGAAAAAACATATTTTGTTGGTTGATAAGAAAAAAAATAATTTAATGCCCTGCATAGACTTAAAATTTGGAATTCATTCATTCTGTTTTGAGACATAGTTGAATCTTTTTTGCTAAAAATTAATTGTATAAAGAATAGTGAAATATAATATTTATTTAAAGGCAACTTTTTAGACCTTATTTTTTTTACAAATTCAAAATAATAGAATTTGATTTTAAATTTAGAAATAATAAAATGTAAAATAAAATTATATTGTTTTAAAATTTATTTATTTTATATCCAAATAAATATCATAAATATAAGAGTAAATTCTATTAAATAGATAGTATAACTTCAAGTGCGAAGGAATTTGTCAAAGTCAGTTGAGTTGAATGAGCTGTTGGTTTTAATTTTGTAACTGCATTATATGTAAAGATCGACATAGGAATTGAATATCAATAAATACCATAGTTATACCACCATTTTGAAATTTTTAATTAAAAATATTGTCCTAAGTAATCACTAAAATGTCCATGAATAATCATAAAACAATTCTGTATATTTCCTGAACTTAAAGAAACTCCTTAAATTTCCTGAAATTTAAGGAGTCAAAGACACATGATAAACGCAGATTGCTATTGCAAGTTAATAATTGACTTAAAACAGGTTTTGAGATAAGTTGTTAATATATTTAAATTTGTGCTGGTGATTCTGATATTAATTTGGCTAATTGAATATGGTAATGCTTTTGTTATATCATAACTAATTTCTACTTCAAAAAAAGAAGTTTATAAGTGATTTAAACATTTTAGAAGTGACTTTAAAAAAATAGTTTGGAAGTGATTCCTGAACTATCAGTTAGTCACATTCTTGAGGTTAATAAATTTGGTTCATAAGGTTTAATCTGGTTGATATGGTTAATAGGAAATTAGTTTTTCCGCTCCCTGGTTACAGAAAAGTAATTTCATGATTACAAGTCCAATCATTCATGCTTTATTTTCAATAAAGTTTACGATGTCCATCATATTAAAAGTTTCTGTAACTACAGTCATTAAATATTCATTTCAGTAAACTGATATACTGCCTAGAAAAAAATATATGTTAGTAAAATTTCTAAGATTTATTAGGATGCTTTCGTCCAAACACCTAAAATGAAGAATAGTTCGGTTTTGTCAAAAAAAGTCTACATAAATTTTATTAACTTACTAAACAGAATTTTATTAATAATTACGATATCGTTTTAGATAATTATTAAAAAAATTAAATCCAATAAAATAGATTAAGGGTCTATGTATAAAACTTATTTATGTGGCACAAAGACATTTATTTTTATGTCCCATATTTATAAAAGTTTTGAAAAAATAGTAGATTTAATTTCTGTATTTTCGGCATTAAGATTGCATACAACCACTGACCACTAATATCCATTTTTGTCCACTACATGATAGAAGTGATTTTTTTCGTGAACTAAAAAGATAGCATAAATTAATAATTAATCAATATAAAATACTAATGAATATAAAAGAATGTGAATATAAATCAAATCAATCCAATGAATATAAAAGAAATCTAGTAAATATCATAAATATAAGGATAAATTGTGATAAATATAAAATGAAATTTTAACTGTAAAGGAATTTGTCCAATTCTAGACTGATTGAAATTTCATCTTTAATTGCGTAACTATATATGTAAAGATATTAATAGAAAGGAGGCTTCAATTTTGCTTTTTAGAATATTAGTGATTATCTCTTGCTTACCTGTTGCCACAAATAAATTGAATGCAACATTCTTAAAATATTTGAAATATAAATATCTGCCTCCGAATAAAGTATTCATTTTTACATATTTGCTGCTGAAAAATTTTTTCTTCTTCAAACTTTGCGAAGTATTTTAGTTGCTTTCTTTTTAAATATTTATACATGAACTTAAACTGAAAATCATTTATTAAGAAAACAATATCCCTATAGATATATACAACTATTTATAGCATTAAATCTTACTATTTCATGTACAAAATACTCTCTAGTGAAATAAAGACCAATTTCTAAAAATGTAAATCATGCATTAGAAAAACTTTTTATTTCTCAGAAATATACCCTCTACTTTATATTTCCCAATTTTACCAAGTAAATTTAGTATATAAAAATATGTTTCCAATGTTTCGTTTTAATGTTCAATGTCTGTTTTCATTTTTAGTCTCTCTTTCTTTAGCATTTGGTTTTTTTTTAATTATAAGGTTTGGGTTCAATTATTTTAGAGTGATGTGGATCAAATTTTTTATCATGTTTGTTGTTTTATACACCATAATAATCATATCAACCATTGAAGAAATTATAGAATTTAATATCATTTAAATCCCTAATATAGCTTACATAAAATAATATATGATCAGAAACTTTTGTAGCTTACATATTTAATATTTAAGCTACACATGATAAGTAACCCATAAATAGTTAAAGTTATATCTATAATTTGAAATAAATTTAATAATATTTTTTATAAGTAAAAAAAAACATAAACACAATTTAATCAAATGTTATGCTTTATTGTAAGATGAGAGCATAAAATTTCTGTTTTGCTTTTTTATTTGCAAAATAACTTCAATACAAAATGTATATTATTTACAAATTACAATAAAATATTAAGTAAATTTAAAATAAAACATTTTATTGAAATTAAATTAAATAATATAGACATTAAAAATTCAAAAGTTTAAATTTTAGAACTAATTTCAATGCAACCTATTGATAAAAATAAAATAAACAAGTAGTAAATAATATTAAGAAATTTACCTCTAAAATGTACGTATAACATTTAAAAGGCGCATTAACGAAAAGCTAAGGGCACATTTAATTAAATTAATTCTTGGTTTGTAGTCATGATGCGAATTTTAACTATCAGTTAAATTGGGCTATTTGTATTTGTTTCTATGTAAATATTTCATGTAAGGAATTACTTTTTTGGAAGCATTGCATTCTTGTCACTGATTTAGATAATTAAATAAGCACAAAACTATTTCGTCTTATTTTACCTAAATTGGAATGGTTCTTTGAATTTTCAGCATGTGTTCTTCTGGTTTTTGTTGGTTTGCATTCTACCGGGTCACCAAGTAGGAAATTTGTAGGAAAAAAGGCAAAGTTGGTTGATAACTTACAAATATCAAAAAATTATTTCAATCATTCAAGTATGCACCCATATTACAAAAAACTTTTGCCATTTAAGAACCCTGCAGGTAGTATAAACCCTGGAGGATAAGAGTCAAAAAATTTCTGGAAGGCCTGCTTTACAGCACTGTGAGAATTAAATTGTTATCCTATTATAAAGTTATCGAAATTGCTGAAGAAGTGGTAGTAGCTTGGAGCTACGTCTATTGATTATGCAGGATGATGAAGTTCCAACTTCAATTCCTGTATTTTTGCCACAGTCATTTGTGCAGTGTGTGGTCTAGTGTTATTATGCAATAAGGTAGAAGTTGAACTATTGAAAATCTTCGCTATTTTTCTTTATGTTTTTGCGTTATTTTTTCTAATTGGGTGGAGTATATTTCTGCTGTCATTGATGAATTAGGTTTCAGGAAATCATAATATATCACACTTACTCTAAAATATCAAGCATACTTTAGACAAGTATGACAATGCTTAAATACCACTAAGCTGAACGCTTGTGATTGTCAAATTGGCCGCATTTCGCATCACAAATGACAAGTCAGTTAAAAAATGAACTATATTTGTGACGAGAAAGTAACATCATGCAAGCTTCCAAACCCTTTTGTTTATGGTTTTGTTATTTGGAACCCCCTTATTCAACTTTTTCACTTTGCCTATTTCAGCTAAATGAGTTTAATATTGTTTGTTTGCTAACTCCATGCTTTAACAATAATTCGTAGGCTCTGAGATAGGTCGTACTCTAAGGTGACCTTTAGTTCGCCATAATTGACATTTGATTCTAGGCGACGGATGGCTCATTTGTGAGGTTCAAGTTACATGTACGATATTTGGCAAACCAATTTGATACTGTTTGCTGCATAATAACACTAGAGCCAAGTACACTAATAATGTTTCGCAATATCTCCGATGCCGTAGTTCCACGTAAGAACTCATATTGCCTAATAGTGCGAATTTTCGACAGTTTCTTCTTTCACCGAAATTAATTTTTAAAAACGTTTTTAAGAAATTTTAGAGATTTAGATATCTTTAAGAAGGCGAAGCGGGTAACATTCCACACATACACACGCACACACACAAAAAAACCAGAACGGTAAACTATTAATCCAATGTTAAATAATAAGTTGTTAAATTAAAAATATATATATTATTAACTAGAAATGTCATCCTTGCCAACTCAATATGTTGTTTATAGTAATGTTGAAAGATTTATTTATTCATTCTGCTATCGTCTACTAAGCTCGATGGCATAGTGAAATTTTTCCTCGTATTCATTGTGTTATGTAAATGCAAACTTAATTCGTTAAATATTTTTTATATTTTTTTATTGATTAGAAAATATATATATATATATATATATAAATAAAAATTTATATATACATATATAAATAAAAATTTGTATATATATATATATATATATATATATAAATAAAAATTTATATATATATATAAATGAAAATGTATATATATACATTTTCATTTCCAACTATTTGTAGAGTGAATTAATTTTTTTAAAAGGGACACACAGGTATATATATATGTATGTCCCTTTTATTCGATTATACTTTATTCGATTTTAATATTTAGAGACAGCCTATGATTTTATTTAGTAGATATTTATTATAGATTTCGGCTAATTCATAATATAGATTGCTTTTTGACTAAGATAAAAAATTATATATATATATGAGAGCTAAATAATTTTATTGCTTTCTAATAAGAATTTTTCCTATACTGAATCATAATTAGTACTGTGCTCTTTAATCCTTTAATTATTTTATAAATGCAAATATAAGGTCATTGGTTAGATTGGTAATAATGAAGTAATAAAATCGACTTTATTAAATAATATTTCCGAAACTTTGTTTAAAATTATGTAACTAGGCCTACGTACTGTCATAATTATATTAAAATTCTGACGTTAAAATATTATAATAGAAACATTTTTTAAGCATTAATTGTTAAAAAACAAGAAATTAGGTGTCAAAAAAATTTAGAATACCTCTCAATCTTTAATAACAATTTTATATGCGTCATACTTTTCAAATATTTTAGGTAAATTCAATACACAAGCTAAATACACTGGGATTAAATAAGAAATTTTCAGCTAATTAGGCATCTTAAACTTGTTGAAACTAATCATTTCGAAATCATGTGTTGACTTTGATGTGTTGCCCTGACTTACCCTAGATTTATTTCCACTCAACGACTTCGCAATATTTTTTTTCTACGTAGGTTGAATTACAGGTTACTTTCAATCAAATGTCTCCTTGAAGAACATTAATTCTCTGTACCTCCTTAAGATGCAGATTGAAATGCAAATTAGTTCCAGAAAACCTATATGGAAAAAATAAGATTCTTACTTTTGCATCACACTATATATCTTTTTTTTTCCTCTTGTTCCTTACCCCTGGCAAATCCCAGGGCATCGCCTTCTTAAGCATTCATTCATTAATTGTGATTGCCGAGTCAAGTATGAGAGTGTATAAATATATAGATATATATGTATATATATCCTCTGTCTCACAAAAAATTCCAAAACCAGTAAGAAAAGCAACTTCTACCATAGGCGATGAAAGCTCAAATGCAAGCTCATTAGAAGCATCGATAGTAATGTATATTTTCAGGAACTTTTGTTAGTTTTTTCTTTATTTTCCTCATTAAAAAGCGAAGACAAAGTTCAGGAAGATTACGGTCAAATACAATGAGAAAAAAGGTGCAAAAAATATGCTGTTTTTTCTTTCACATTGGCAAAAAATGTATCATTTTCGTAAGAGCCTCATAATAAAATTGACATTTTTGGTCTTAGAATGCAATGGTGAGGATTTTTACCTTTTTTTTCTTTGAAGACAAATGGAGACAAAAAAAAAAAAGAAATTATTTTTATTTATATAGTACAAACTGTTGAGTCATAAAATTTTATACATTTAGTTTGAAAACACTTTCCAATTTTATTTAAATTATATATACATGATAAAATGTTATTTCTTGAATTATTTAAAATAAATTTTCTCATTTAAAATAAATAGTTATTATTCTGCAGAAATATTCCATTAAAATCTGACATTTTTTTCTTACTTTATAGATAAAATACCAGCAAACCAGAATAAATCCTGCATCAGTTTAAAAAAATTCTAATTGCTTATCTATTTCTTCTGTTTCTATAATCGCTCGCTACAAACTTGCATATAAAAATTTACATATACTTATATATATATATATATTATAATATAATATAATACAATATAGTACAGAGTTATTTTTTATATTGGTAATAATTAGGTGATAAAAGCAATTTCGTCAACAATAATATATTCAAATCTTTCTGTAAAACTATGTAATTGGGCTTATGTTTTGCCATAATTACAATTAAAATTCTGACATTAAAATAATATGTAAAAAAACTCTTAAGAAACAATTGTTAAAAAGCAATAAATTAGTTCTACAGAAAATTTATAGTATCTCACAAACACTAATATCAATTTTATATGCGCCATACATTTCAAATAATTTAATTAAATTCAATGCACAACCTAAATACACTGAAATTAAAGATGCGAATTTTTAACTAATTAGGCCTCTATAACTTATTGAAAATAATTATTTTGTAATCATATGTTGACTTTGATGTGTTGCTTTGACTTACTCTAAACTTCTTTCCACTCAACAGCTTAACTCTATTTTTTCTACATAGGTTGCATTACAGGTTACTTTCAATCAAATGCCTCCTTGAAGAACATTAATTCTCTGTCCCTCCTTAAGATGCAGATTGAAATGCAAATTGAGGCTAGTGATTGGTCAAAGTTCGAGCAAAGCCTAAGATGTGAAACCTATGTGGAAAAAATAAGATTCTTACTTTTGCATCACACTATATATCTTTTTTTTTCCTCTTGTTTCTTACCCCTGGTAAATCCCAGGGCATCGCCTTCTTAAGCACGTTCATTCATTAATTGTGATTGCCGAGTCAAGTATGAGAGAGCTATATATATATATATATCCTCTGTCTCACAAACTACGTACATTGTAAAAAATCCAGAAACAGTAAGAAAAGCTACTTCTGCCATAGGCGTCGAAAGCTCAAATACTAGCTCATTAGAAGCATCGATAGTAATGTATATTTTCTGGAACTTTTCTGATTATTTTTTTCTTTATTTTCCTCATTAAAAAGCGAAGACAAAGTTCCGGAAGATTATGGTCAAATATAATGAGAAAAAAAGGTGCAAAAAATATGGTTCTTTTTTTCTCTTTGACATTGGCAAAAAATGTATCATTTTTCTGAAGAGCTTCATAATAAAATTGACATTTTTGGTCTTGCAGATTTTTACTTTTTTTTTTTTTTTGTCTTTGACGACGAATAAGTTGTTGGCAACAAATATTTCAAATTATTTATCTATTATATATAATTCCTGTGTCACGATGTTTGTTCGCGATGAACTCCGAAACTAACCATCCGATTTTAACTTTTTTTTTTTTTTTTTTTTAAATGTGTGTTTTGTTCCAACTTGAGAAATAGGATAGTTTTTATTCAGATTTTTTTTGTATTTAAATGCAAAATCGATTAAAATCTAGCATTGAGGAAGGCGCCAATCTTGCAACCCTGAATTTTCGCCAATTTGCCGCCAATTACTTTAGGGTTGCAATACTGCAATTAGAGGAATTCGTAGCTTCATTTTTCGAACAATATAATGACTATTTTTAGATGGCGCCGTGTCTCGATCCCTGTACTGCATTGCATAACCGTAAAATTCTCATGTTCTGAATATTATTGTTTTATGAACTACTTTAAATTTTGTGAAAATTATATTGTATGAAATTTATATTATTTCTATGCGAAATAAATCAAATGTATGTAAGTATTACCTGATTTGATTATCAATATTTTTTTTATTTTCTAAGTTTGAATTTGAATTGGAATGAAAAGTTGTGAATCAAAACATTGAACTTTTCTATGCTTAAAGTTTGTCAACATGTGTTGTATTTGATTAAGAATTCTAAAATAAAATGTGATCTACAAGATAATATAATATAGACAATATAATTTTAAAGAAAGATGATGAATTTTAAGGATTTTTTGAAAAGTGGGAAAATGAAGTAAACTCTGCAATTATTTGATATAATGATAACATTAAAATTTTATAAAAGGTATTATAATAGTTGCAAGTTGAAAATCAAGGACATTTTTTTTTAAAAAAAACTTTTGTTATTTGGAAAACAAAGAATTTGAGTTATAAATTTGAGTGATTTAAATATTGTCGAAGAAATGGTACTTTTAAGTTGGAAGTTATTTAAAGAAAACAAAACAACTAAATAAGTGTTTATATTAAGAAAGGAGAATTTAAAGCTCATTAACTTTTCCATTTGTTTTGTAATTTCTTTCATCACAAAATTATAAAACATTTTTTGTGAAGAACAAAAAACACATTTTCTAAATTTGAATTTGAATTGGAATAAAATATAAGGAATGAAAAGTTGTGAATAAAAACATTGTACTTTTCTATGCTTAAAGTTTGTCAACATGTGTTTTATTTGATTAAGAATTCTAAAATGAAATGTGATCTGCAAGATAATATAATATAGACAATATAATTTTAAAGAAATAGGATAAATTTTAAGGATTTTTTGAAAAGTGTGAAAATGAAGTAAACTCTGCAATTATTTGATATAATGATAACATTAAAATTTTATAAAAGGTATTATAATAGTTGCAAGTTGAAAATCAAGGACATTTTTTTTTAAAAAAAACTTTTGTTATTTGGAAAACAAAGAATTTGAGTTATAAATTTGAGTGATTTGAATATTGTCGAAGAAAAATTGATAAATGGTACTTTTTAGTTTGAAGTTATTTAAAGAAAACAAAACAAATAAATAAGTGTTTATATTAATAAAGGAGAATTTAAAGCTGAATAACATTTTTATGTATGTACATTTGTTTTTATTTACATTTAAAAGTTGGTTTTAATTATTTCTTATTTGAATTTTTATGCATTTTGTATTCATTTAAAACACCATAATACTAATATTTCTGTTCTAAATGCTTTGAAACTTAATGTAAGAGTTTTATTTAAATGTATGAAAGGAATAGCACATGGAAATTAACCTAAATTCATAAATGATATTTATTTCAGTTTTTAAACTGATAATTTTTGTAAATTTGTAAAAAAAAGTTTGTGTCGACAAACTTTAAGCATACAAAAATGTATAAATAATTAAGATATAAATTTGAAAACAGTATATTACCTACATAAGGATATTCCCAGCATAAAAATACTTGCAAAGGAAAAAACTATTCATGTTTTGTTTATTTTTGAATTATCAAGTTTTGCAACAATATCACATTTTTGCAATGTTTATCCATATTTTAAAGAATAAATTGTATAAAAAATAGTTAAAATTGGTATTTTTATGTGAAATTCAAAGATTTTGAATATATTTAATCAAAATACTTGCAAAAAGGCTAAATATTTTAAATCCAGGTCAGTACATATTAAAAAGCCTTTGCAAATAGGAGGAAGTTGTAAAAAAAAATTTTGTCGAGCAAATTTTAACTTTTTCAAAACAAAGCTCAGAAAATATTTAGAGTTTTAAGGAAAAATAAAACTATATTTTTTAATAAATAAGATTATGAACTTGATAATTCAATGGCATTTTAATATATTTACAACATTTTTAAAAGTAATATCTCTAATTAAAAGTTGTTTTTAGCTTTTTCTCAGAATGAATTTTTATGCATTTTGTTTTCATGTGAAACATCATAACACAAGTAATTTTGATCCAAATGCTACAAAACTTTGTATTTATGTTTTTCATAAATATTTACAGGGAATAGACCTCTGAAATTATTATAGCAACATAAATATTTTTTATTTTAATTGTTAAACTTGGAATTACATGTACATTTTGGAAGAATTTTTTGTCGACAGCATTTAAACTAGCACAAAATAATAAATAATAAAGATATAAATATACCAGAGGTCTAAGCACTGTAAAATGTTAGTACAAACAAATACAAACTTAGAAATTTAAGAAATATTGATTTGATTTCAGGTTTTATAACAGTATCAATTTTTGGCCATTTTTACCCTTATTTTAGCTTATAAAAATTAAAAAAAAAATAATAATGAAATTTTTTTATGTGAAATCATTAGGTTTTAGATACATTCAATCCAAAAATGTGTACAAAGATAAAAAATTTCAAAAAAATTCCTTCGAAGGTGTTCGTGTACCTTAAACGATCGTTTGCATTTGTATTTTATTGTGCATTTTTTTTGAAGTCTTTTCTTATTATATCCCGATTTTATTTTAATTGTATTGTATTTTTTCAATTATCATTTTCAGTAAAAGACCACCAAAAAAATCTAACCTCAGAATCCGTGTTTCTCTCATGGGCAGCTGTATGTTGCATGCTCACGTGTTCGAAAACCATCGAATTTATTTATTTTCACGAAAGACAGACTAACAAGAAATATTGGTCATCGCTTAGTTTTTAGTTAAATGAAAGTAATGATTATTAAAAATTAAATTAGGTAAAATAATTATAAAACAGTGTTAAAAATCAACATTATCTACCTCATTCATTAAATTAATAAAAATTAAACATTTTCTATTCGTTGAAGCTAATTTGATCTTTTCATCATTCTTTACCAATCACTTCCTTAACAATACCAATTATAGTATCTAATAATTGAAAGAAATACAAGAAAGCCACAGCAACGCGTGGCCGGGTCTTCTAGTATATATATATATATATATATATATATATTACAATCTGCACTGTCTTAAAATTTCAAAAATTTTATTTAAAAATACCTTGCAATTATATTTAAACTAAATATACTTGATGCAATGATATTTTTTGAAAAAACTTTTTTTATCCGTATTTTATAATTTATGATTTTGTTTCGCTTTATATAAAAACTTTTCAAATTATTTATTTTTATTATAACTTTTCTTAAGGTTCGACACTATTTTTTTATCAGTACTACATGAAAAAAAGCCCTTTTCTTAATATAATGATTATAATTTTCTTTTTTAAAATATTCACAAGGATATATATTCATTTCTTTAAAAAAAAAAAAAAAACTGTTGTGTTTCATTTAAAATTGAACTGCCTTTATTCTGCAAAAATATATATAATATTCCATTAAAATCCTGACATTTTTTTTTTTTTACTTTATAGATCAAATAACCAACAAACAACATTAAAGTCCACATCATTTAAAAAATCTTTATATTCGTTGGCAGGTGTAATTATACGAAAAGTTATTACTTTAATTCCATCTTTATTCTTTATTAGAAAATATTTTACTAAATTTTACATAAATGGGGTTTATCCTAAGAAATTTAAATGCCTCACTGTACGTGTACAGTCAGGCAGTATTGGGTGCACGCTCTAACTTCAGGGAAAAATTATTCTTAAGAAAGAATTATCTCTATCTCTTTTTACTGAAATAGTCTTTATCTTCAATACCTCGACTATCTGTTCTGGTGTATTCCTTGTCTGAAAAAGAAACTAAATATCAAGCTAGTAGTTTGTGTTTGTGTTCATTATTTTAGTTTTCTCTCTTTTGTATATCATTGTAATTACAATTTTTAGATACCTTAATTACTTAATTGATAATTATTACTTAGATTTTTTTAACTTATTGAGCTCAGAGAAATTAGGTGCTCAATGTCTGTGCCCTAAAGCTCTAGTAATTCCTCAGAAAAATATATGCGAAAGAAGAATTTGGACCACAATTAATTTTTTTATTGGAAAGGAGTCGTCGTTTTAGTAGTAAAATTAGAAAAAATTGTAAAATTTTCATCGGGATATAAATCTAATATTTTTTTTTTAATTTTTTGTTTTTCATTTAAAATAAATTGTCTTTATACTGCAAAAATATGTATACCATTCCAATAAAATCCTAACATATTTTTTTTTTTTGCTTTATAGATTAAATACCCAGCAAACCAGAATAAAGTCAACATCAGGAAAAAAATTGTAAAATTTAATTATTAGGGAAGTTATTATTTTTATTTCACCTTTATTTTTTATTTTCATGTTAATATTTTATTAAATTATTTATAAATAGGGATAATCCTAACCAATTTAAATGCCTGAGGTAGATATGTACTGTCAAGCAGTACAGAAATTTAATTTCTCGCGTCCATCTTCTGACACCCAGAAAAATTACATTTAAGCAATAATCATCTTTATCTCCTTTTATAGAATTCGTCTTTATTTTCAATTCCTCAACTATCTGTTCTGGTATATTCCTTGTCTGAAAAAGAAACTAACTATCAAGTTGGTAGTTTGTATTTTTGTTCATTCTTTTAGTTTTTTCCTCTTTTGTATATCAATGTAATTACAATTTTTAGTTACCTGAATTACTTAATTGATAGTTATTAATTAGATTTTTTTCTTATAGAGCTCAGAGAAATTAGGTGCTCATTGGCGGTGTCCTAACGCGCCACTAATTCTTTAGAAAAACATAAGGGAAAGAAGAATTTGGACCGCAATTAATTTTTACACTATAGAGAACTTGGTCGTTTTAGTAGTAAAATTATAAAAAAATTGTAAAATTTTCATTAGAATACAAATCTATCTTTTAAAATAATTTTGTATTTTAATTAAAACTGAATTGTCTGCAAAAATCTATATACTATCCCATTAAAATCCTAACATTTTTTTTTTTTTTTTTTTTTACTTTATAGATTAAATACCCAGCAAACCAGAATAAAGCCAAGATTAGTTTAAAAAATTGTAAAATTTAATTAGTATTGAAGTTATTTAATTAGGGGTAATTATTAATTATTAGGATGAATTATTAAATTAGGGGTAATTACTAGTAAATATTATTTTATTTCATCTTTATTTTTTATTTTCTTGTTAGTATTTTATGAAATTATTTATAAGTAGGGTTAATGCTAAACAATTTAAATGCTTCAGCTAGTTGTGGGACATCACGCAGTATTGAGCTTCAATTTCCGTTCACCCTCTGACACACCGAAAAAATTACTCCTAAGCAAGAATTTTCACACTCTCATCTTACTGAAATCGGCTTTATCGTCAATGTCTCATCTTTCTATTTTGGAATATACCTTGTGTGAAAAAGAAACTAATTAACAACCTGGTAGTTGTTTCTGTGTGCATTCTTTTAGTTTTTTTTTTTTCTTTTGGATTCCAGTGGAATATCAATTTTAAATACATTCATTACTTATTTGATAACCATTAATTAGATTTTTTTTAAATTTATATAGCTCTGATCAATTAGATGCCCAATGACTGTTCTCAAGCGGTCCAGTGAGACTTTTGAATAATATATGTGAAAGAGGCATTTTGATAGCAATTAATTTTCCACTGAAGAAGTGTATAAATTTCACAAATTCATTTAAAGGAAATTGGTAAGATTTTCGTAGTGAATTACATTATTTGCATTATTTGCATTACCAAACCGAATGCAAGTATTATTCTAAATTATAATTATAATTATAATAATTAATGGTTTCTTGGTCGTTTTAATAATATAATATGACAAAAAAAATGTAGCATGTAATGGGTAAAAGGAACCAGTCAATAAATTTATTTATTTAATTGTGATATTTAAATTAATAACTTGCTTTTATTTATCCTCTAAAAGTGCTTTTTGTATTAAAATTAAAAATTCTAAGCACGAAAAGCAGCATTGCATACGTTGCTGATTTAAAGCACTTTAAAATAAAGTTTTTAAATATGTAATTATTAAGTATACTGTGATATACGTGTGAAAGGAAGCAGGTAAGTATACGGGTAAAAGAAAGCAGGCAGTGAAATTATTTATTTAACTGAGCCATTTAAATTAATATTTTACTTTTACCTGTCCTTCAAAAGAGCCTTTCCTATTAAAATCAAACAAGAAAAACAACATAACATACGTTTCTGATTTAAAGCACTTTAAAATAAAGTTATTAAATGTATGATTAAAAAGTATACTGTAATATTCGTGTAAAAGAAAGAAGACAGTGAAATTATTTATTTAATCGTGCTATTTAAATTAATATTCTGCTTTAATTTATCTTTGAAAAAAGATTTTGATGTTAAAATCAAGCAATCTATAACGAAAAACAACATTACATAAGTTGCTGACTTAAAGAGACTTTATAAGTGGAACTTTAAAGTTTCCCCTATTCACCGATCTCTTGGAGTGGCAAATGGTCCTGTAAACAGCTCACTGTCCTGTACCTGGAGGGGATGCTTTTGTCGCCGGAAAGACGTACATTATCTCGCTGACTTCACCTACAATGGCTTCTGTCCCAGAATTAAACCCATTATAGGACATGAACCAGTCTGGTTCTAAGTAGTGCTTTGTAAAACCTCGCAATCAATCAGTGAGCTTTTCTCCATGCATTACTCCTAACTTCATTGTTGGTAACCCCAGTGCGGGAGTAGGTAATTAACTTTACCTACTTTCGTTTTCAATAGCATGCAAGCAAATCAATGGCGGTCCCTTATCCTGACACGGCAATTCCTTTCGTCTTTGTGGCCAATGCTACGGTTACCAGCCGTATTAATCGGAATTCATTGCGTTTGTTCGAAATACTATCTAGTCAGTTTGATGCAGATATACTTTAGACTAGTAATTGCATTCGGTCCTGGTTCCTTTTTGTTCGGAAAACGGTTCTAAATGTAAATAATGTAATTCGCTGCGGAAATTTTCACCGATTTCCTTTAAATGAATTTATGAAATTTATGCATGGTTTCTGATTTAATCTAAATTAAAATCAATGGATGATAAATAGTTATATCTCATTGAAGTATAAAAAAGTTTAATTTCTAAACTTAAGGCAAAAATTTATCAATTAAATATATTGTTAAATATATTTATTGTTTTAGAAGTTTGTATATGAATTATAATAATAATTCGCAATATTAAATACTTGGAATTTACTTAAAATAGTTAACTAGTTTTATTTTCTATAAAATTCTACCATTATTGCTGTGGTTACCAAAGCTGTTGATTTCTATTCGATATTTTATTAAAATTATCAAAAATCGATTTAAATCGAATATTGAAAATTATTTTATTAATATTTATAATATTAAAATATACTATGCATATAATTATTTTAAATATGAATAAACACATGGATTAAAATATTCCATAAGTTTCTAAATATTGCAATAATTTCACAAGCACAAAAAACTGTAGAAATACAAAACTTTTAAATTTTCATAATTACTAAAAGTCTAATATGGAATATTTTAATTTGAGAAATTTTCTAGTGTAAGAATATTTTCATTTTATTTAAAAATTATGTTTATTAACAAGAAATTTAAGCTATAGGAAAAATAATGACTTGTTTTTAACTACGCTGTTTCAATTATTTAATATAATCAACTGCAAAATATGCTATAAGGCTTAATAACTAATTAATTTCATTCTATAATTTTGCATAAACTTTGAAGTCAGTGCATTTAACTAATATATACATGTCATTAGCTGAAAAATTAACATAATTCCCCCTATTTTCTGTTTTAAAGACGGAGATAGTGATAAAATGAATTATAACTCATTGGGGATTTTACACGTGTGTAAATTGAAAATATTTAATTAAATATTTAATTTTAATGGTATTAAGATAGAATGACATTAGAATTATTGAAAAATTGTAAGAAATATAATGTACTGTGTTACTTGCTAAAAATTATTGCAAACGGAAAATAACTCCAAAAAAAAAGATTTTGAAATGCTGGTTTCATAAGAAAAAGTATATTCTAATGCCCTGCATAGATTTGAAATTTGGAATTTATTAAGTATATTTACCGACATATTTTTTTTGTGCTAAAAATCAGTTTCTAAACAAAACTGAAATATAATATGTATTTAAATGTAATATTTATTTTTAATTCTATTATTTCTAAATTTAAAATAAAATTATATTATTTTAAATCCTAACAAACATCATAAATATAAGAAGAAATTATTTTAAATAAATAGCGATATTTTAAATGAGAAAGTATTTGACTAAGTCCAGATTTAAAGTTTTATCTTTCTTTGTGTAACTCCATCATATGTAAAGATCAACATAGAAATGGTATATCAGTAAATGCAATCATTTAAACAATTTTGTATTAGAAATATTGTACGATGTAATAACAAAAAAATCATGAATAATTACAAAATAACTCTATAATTTCCTAATTTTATGCGGAAAAGTACTTACATTATGACGTTAATTATGGATTAATTAACGTCATGGATAATTACTTTATTTATGACTTTCTTAATAAAGTAATTTCTGATCAAAGTCTCATAAATTTTTCCAATTTTTAAAAATTTGCAATAAAATTCTTTTAAAAATTCTCAGTTGTTAACAATGCATACTTTCAGATATTAGACAATAGAATAAAGCTTATTTTTAAAAATTTACAATTTCAACTGAGATTGAAACATTTTTTTTAAAATATTATTTTAGGAGATTCCTTTCCACCAAGCTATCTTCCCGCTTTGTAATCTGGTGGGTTAAACTCACTAATTCAAAGAACTTATCATCGATCTTGAAGATCATTATTCAAAAGATAATTCCCATCTAAAAAAGTGTAATGTACCGAATAATTTCTCTACTGAAGCGAAATAAATCTACATTCTTGAAACTCGTTCATTAGAGCCCAGTGGTTTCCTAAAACGAAAGAATTTTACGTGACATTTTTCTGTGCTTGCATTTCAATTATTTCAAGGCGAATGCAAAGGAAATCAATATGGTTGAAACTAATTAAAGTTCCAAATGTTAAAGCAAGACTAATTCCAAATGTTAAAGACAAAGCGGAAAGGCAAGACTTTTCTGACCCCTAACGAGCCGCAGGCATAATTTATCATTTATCCAGACATCTTGGTCTACTGCAGTAGGATGACTATGTACATCAGAAACAAGGAATTTGTACCTCGCATCTGCAAATGAGCCCTTATTATGTATTTCCAAGTTTTATATTAAAAAAAATCTGGTATGTAATTAGTACATATCTAGAACATTTAAAGATTAATCCTTTGATACTGAAGCTTTAGTTTTCAATTTTTAATGAGATAGAATAGTAGTCATATATCATGCCGTTAATTAATGTCAGGGAAAAAAGATACAAATTTTGTGACAGTGAATAATTTTTTTGCTTCAGTTAATCTGATTATCATTTCTTATATCCAATTGTAGAAGAACGAAAAGGTATATTTTTTCACTTTAATAACTCCAAAAAAACTATTTTTGAAAATTTTGTTTGAAAGTAATTATTTTAACATATTTAACGCAGAATTAAAAGAAATATATGATACAATAAAAAATTATAAATATAACAGTTAGTAACGGTTACTTTATTTAAATTATGTTGCAGTGTAGTAAAATTTCTAATTAATATTATTTAAAAAAATAAAAGAGCTTATAATATGACGATAATTATGGCGATAATAACGACTTAATTTATAACTTTCTTAATAATGTAATTTCTATATTGTAAATTTAGATTTTATTTTTAACATAATGAATTAAATTGTGAAACCTTTTCGTATAAAATAACATTTTACTATTTCAAAACTGTAGGTAAATAATTATTTAAGCATGTTAACGTAGAAGAAAACAAAAATATGTTACGATAAAAAATTATAAATAGCCCAGTTAGTAACGTCTCTTTTATTTAAATTATGTTGCATTATTTTCTTTATAATAGTAAAATATCATATTTATTTAAAGTAAATTTCTAATTAATATTTTAAATAATGTTACTTCTTTTAGATTAACGACGTGGATAATGACTCAATTTATAACTAGTTTAATAATGCAATTTCTGGACAAAGTCTCATAAGTATCTCAAATTTTGTGAAAGTTGCTATCAAATTCTTTTAAAAATCGTTAACGATGCATACGCTCAGAAATCAGGTAACATAATAAAGCTTCTTTTTAAAAACCTTACTATTTCACCTGAGATTGAAATATTTTGTTAAAATATTAATTTAAAAGATTCCTTTCCACCTAGAAATCTTCCTGCTTTGTAATGTGGATGGTTAAACTCACTAATTTAAAGAACTTATCATCGATCTTGAAGATCATTATTCAAAAGATAATTCCGTTGAAAAAAAAAAGTGTTCTGCACCGAATAATTTCGCTAATGAAACGAAATATATCTACATTCTTGAAAACTCGTTCATTAGAGCCCAGTGGTTTCTTAAAACGAAAGAATTTTACGTGACCTTTTCTGTGCTTGCATTTCAATCATTTCAAGGCGAAAGCGAAGGAAATCAATAAGGTTGAAACTAATTAAAGTTCCAAATGTAATAGGAGAGGCAAGACTTTTCTGACCCTAACGAGCCTCAGGCATAATTTATCATTTATCCAGACATCTTCATCTTCTGCAGCATGCTATTCGGATGACTATGCACATCAGAAACAAGGAATTTGTACGTCGCGCCTCCAAATGAGCCCTTACTATTTCTTTCCAAGATAAAAAAAAAAATCTGCTAAGCAATTAGTACATATCTAGAACATTTAAAGATTAATCCTTCTATACCGAAGCTTTATTTTTCAATTTTTAATCAGATAGAGCAGTAGTCGTATATCATGTCAGGAAAAAAAAATATACATATTTTGCGACAATTTAAAACATTTTTTTCTGTATTCAGTTAATCCGATTATTATTTCTTATATCCAAATGTAGAAGAATGAAAAAGTATATTTTGTCTGGATAATAACTCCAAAAAACCTCTTTTTGAAATGTTGGTTTGATAAGAAGAAATATATTTTAATGACCTGCATAGACTTGAAATTTGGAATTCGTTAATTCTATTTTGAGACATTGTTGAATCTTTTTTGGTAAAAATTAATTGTATAAAGAATAGTAAAATATAATATATATTTAAAGGTACCTTTTTATAACTTTCTTTTTACAAATTCAAAATAATAGAATTTTTTTTTTAAATTCAGAAATAATAAAATGTAAATTAAAATTCCAGCTTTTTAAAAATGATTTATTTTATATCCAAGTAAATATCATCAATACAAGAGTAAATTCTATTAAATAGAAAATATAACTTCAACTGCGAAGGAATTTGTCGAATTCTGTTGAGTTGAATGAGCTGGTGGCGCTTTAATTTTGTAACTGCATCATATGTAAAGATCGACATAGGAATTGATCGACATAGGAATGAATATCAATAAAAACCATAGTTATGCCACCATTTTGAAATTTTTAATTAAAAATATTGTCCTAAGTAATCACAAAAATGTTCATGAATAATCACAAAATAATTCTGTATATTTCCTGAACTTATGAAATTTAAGGAGTCAAAGACACATGAGAAACGCTGATTGCTATTGCAAGTTAATAATTCACTTAAAGCAGGTTTTGAGATAAATTGTTAATATATTTAAATTTCTGTTGGTGATTCTTATATTAATTTGGCTAATTGAATATGGTGAGGCTTTTGTTATATCATAACTAATTTCTACTACAAAAATTGGAAGTGATTCCTGAACTATCAGTTAGTCACATTCTTGAGGTTAATAAATTTGGTTCATAAGGTTTAATCTGGTTGATATGGTTAATAGGAAATTAGTTTTTTAGGTTTCCTGGTTAAAGAAAAGTAATTTCACGATTACAAGTCCAATCATTCATGCTTTATTTTCAATGAAGTTTACGATGTCCATCATATTAAAAGTTTCTGTAACTACAGTCATTAAATATTCATTTCAGTAAACTGATATACTGCCTAGAAAAAAAAATATATGTTAGAAAAATTTCTAAGATTTATTAGGATGCTTTCGCCCAAACACCTAAAATGAAGAATAGTTCGGTTTTGTCAAAAAAAAACTACATAAATTTTATTAACTTACTAAACAGAATTTTATTAATAATTACGATATCGTTTTAGATAATTATTAAAAAAATTAAATCCAATAAAATAGATTAAGGGTCTTAGTATAAAACTTATTTATGTGGCACAAATACATTTATTTTTATGTCCCATATTTATAAAAGTTTTGAAAAAATAGTAGATTTAATTTCTGTATTTTCGGCATTAAGATTGCATACAACCACTGATCACTAATATCCATTTTTGTCCACTACATGATAGAAGTGATTTTTTTCGTGAACTAAAAAGATAGCATAAATTAATAATTAATTAATATAAAATACTAATGAATATAAAAGAATGTGAGTATAAATCAAATCAATCCAATGAATATAAAAGAAATCTAGTAAATATCATAAATATAAGGATAAATTGTGATAAATATAAAATGAAATTTTAACAGCAAAGGAATTTGTCCAAGTCTAGACTGATTGAAATTTTATCTTTCCTTGCGTAACTATATATGTAAAGATAGAAATAGAAAGGGGGCTTCAATTTTACTTTTTAGAATATTAGTAATTATCTCTTGTTTACCTGTTCCCACAAATAAATTGAATGCTACATTCTTAAAATATCTGAAATATAAATATCTGCCTCCGAATAAATTATTCATTTTTACATATTTGCTGCTGAAAAATTTATTTTTTCTTCTTCAAACTTTGCGAAGTATTTTAGTTGCTTTCTTTTTAAATATTGATACATGAACTTAAACTGAAAATCATTTATTAAGAAAACAATATCCCTATAGATATATACAACTATTTATAGCATTAAATCTTACTATTTCATGTACAAAATACTCTCTAGTGAAATAAAGACCAATTTCTAAAAATGTAAATCATGCATTAGAAAAACTTTTTATTTCTCAGAATTATACCCTCTACTTTATATTTCCCAATTTTACCAAGTAAATTTAGTATATAAAAATATGTTTCCAATGTTTCATTTTAATGTTCAATGTCTGTTTTCATTTTTAGTCTATCTTTCTTTAGCATTTGGTTTTTTTTTTAATTATAAGGTTTGGGTTCAATTATTTTAGAGTGATGTGGATCAAATTTTTTATCATGTTTGTTGTTTTATACACCATAATAATCATATCAACCATTGAAGAAATTATAGAATTTAATATCATTTAAATCCCTAATATAGCTTACATAAAATAATATATGATCAGAAACTTTTGTAGCTTACATATTTAATATTTAAGCTACACATGATAAGTCACCCATAGATAGTTAAAGTTATATCTATAATTTGAAATAAATTTAATAATATTTTTTATAAGTAAAAAAAAAAAATAAACACAATTTAATCAAATGTTATGCTTTATGAGAGCATAAAATTGCTGTTTTGCATTTTTATTTGCAAAGTAACTTCAATACAAAATGTATATTATTTACAAATTACAATAAAATATTAAGTAAATTTAAAATAAAACATTTTATTGAAATTAAATTAAATAAAGTAGACATTAAAAAATCAAAAGTTTAAATTTTAGAACTAATTTCAAAGCAACCTATTGATAAACAATAAAATAAACAAGTAGTAAATAATATTAAGAAATTTACCTCTAAAATGTACCTATAAATGTACGTATAACATTTAAAAGGCGCATTAACGAAAAGCGAAGGACACATTTAGTTAAATTAATTCTTGGTTTATAGCCATGATGCGAATTTTAACTACCAGTTAAATTAGGCTATTTGCATTTGTTTAAATCTTTAAAAAGATTTCATGTAAGGAATTACTTTTTTGGAAGCATTTCATTCTTGTCATTGATTTAGATAATTAAATAAGCACAAAGCTATTTCTTCTTATTTTACCTAAATTGGAAAGGTTATTTGAATTTTCAGCATGTTTTCTTCTGTTTTTCGTTGGTTTGCATACTACCGGGTCACCAAGTATGAAATTTGTAGCAAAAAAAGGTAAAGTTGGTTGATAACTTACAAATATAAAAATTATTTCAATCATTCAAGTATGCACCCATATTACTATAAACTTTTGTCATTTAAGAACCCTGTTGTTCAGACAGGTAGTATAAAACCCAAAGTAATTGATAAGGGTAGGATAAGAGTCAAAAAATTTCTGGAAGGAATACTTTATATCACTGTGAAAATTAAATTGTTAACCTATTATAAAGTTTTCCAAATTGCTGAAGAAGTGGTAGTAGCTAGGAGGTACGTCTGTTGATTATGCAGGATGATGAAGTTCCAACTCCAATTCCTGTAGTTTTGCTACAGTCATTTGAGCAGTGTGTGGTCTAGTTTTATTTATGCAATAAGATAGTAGTTGAACTATTGACAAATCTTCGCTATTTTTCTTTATTTTTTGCGTTAATTCGCCTAATTGGGTGGAGTATATTTCTGCTGCCATTGATGAATTAGGTTTCAGGAAATCATAATATATCACACTTACTCTAGAACATCCAGCACTTACCCTAACCTCCTTTGATGAATATTACGCTTTGAAGTGTGTTTTGATGATTCATACTTTAGACAAGTATGACAATGTTTAGATATCACTGTGCTGAACGCTTGTGATTGTCTTATTGGCTGCATTTCGCATCACAAATGACAAGTCGGTGGAAAAATGCACCACATTTGTGACGAGAAAGTAACATCATGCAAGCTTTCAAGCGCTTTTGTTTATGGTTTTCATGTCATTTGGAACCCACTTATTCAACTTTTTTATTTTGTCTATTTTAGCTAAATGAGTTAATATTGTTTGTGTGCTAACTCCAAGCTTTAATAATAATTCGTAGGCTCTGAGATAGGTCGTACTCTAAGGTGACGTTTAGTTCGCCATAATTGACATTTGATTCTGGGTGACCGGATGGCTCATTTGTGAGATTCCAGTTACATGTACGATATTTGGCAAACCAATTTGATACTGTTTGCTGCATAATAACACTGGAGGCAAATACACTAATAATGTTTCGCAATATCTGCGATGTCGTCGTTCCACGTAAGAACTCATATTACCTAATAGTGCGAATTTTTGACAGTTTCTTCTTTCAACGAAATTATTTTTTAAAAAGCTTTATAAGGAATTTTAGAGATTTAGATACCTTTAAGAAGGCGAAGTGGGTAACGTTCCACACATACACACACACAAAAAAAAAAACCAGAACGGTAAATTATTAATCCAATGTTAAATAATAAATTGTTAAATTAAAAAAAAATATATTATTATCTAGAAATGTCATCCTTGCCAACCCAATATGTTGTTTAAAGTAATGTTAAAAGATTCATTTATTCATTCTGCTATCGTCTACTAAGCTCGATGGCATAGTGAAAGTTTTCCTCGTTTTCATTGAATTATGTAAATGCAAACTTAATTCGTTAAATATTTTTTATATTTTCTTATTGATTAGAAATGTATATATATATATATATATATATAAATGAAAATGTATACATACATTTTCATTTCCAACTATTTGTAGAGTGAATTTATATTCGATTTTAATATTTAGGGACAGCCTATGATTTTATTTAGTAGATATTTATTATAGATTTCGGCTAATTCATAATATAGATTGCTTTTTGACTAAGAAAAAAAAATTATATGTATATATCAGAGCTAAATAATTTTATTGCTTTCTAATAAGAATTTTTCCTATACTGAATCATAATTAGTACTGTGCTCTTTAATCCTTTAATCATTTTATAAATGTAAATATAAGGTCATTGGTTAGATTGGTAATAATGAAGTAATAAAATCGACTTTATTAAATAATATTTCCGAAACTTTGTTTAAAATTATGTCCCTAGGCCTACGTACTGACATAATTATATTAAAATTCTGACGTTAAAATATTATAATAAAAATATTTTTTAAGCATTAATTGTTAAAAAGCAAGAAATTAGGTGTCGAAAAAATTTAGAATATCTCTCAATCTTTAATAACAATTTTATATGTGACATACTTTTCAAATATTTTAGGTAAATTCAATGTACAAGCTAAATACACTGGGATTAAAGATAAATTTTTAGCTAATTAGGCATCTTAAACTTGTTGAAACTAATCATTTTGAAAACATGTGTTGACTTTGATGTGTTGCCCGGACATACCCTAGAATTCTTTCCATTCAACGACTTCGCAATATTTTTTTCTACGTAGGTTGCATTACAGGTTACTTTCAATCAAATGTCTCCTTGAAGAACATTAATTCTCTGTACCTCCTTAAGATGCAGATTGAAATGCAAATTAGTTCCAGAAAACCTATATGGAAAAAATAAGATTCTTACTTTTGCATCACACTATATATCGTTTTTTTCCCTCTTGTTCCTTACCCCTGGCAAATTCCAGGGCATCGCCTTCTTAAGCATTCATTCATTAATTGTGATTGCCGAGTCAAGTATGAGAGTGTATAAATATATAGATATATATGTATATATATCCTCTGTCTCACAAAAAATTCCAAAACCAGTAAGAAAAGTAACTTCTACCATAGACGTTGAAAGCTCAAATACAAGCTCATTAGAAGCATCGATAGTAATGTATATTTTCTGGAACTTTTGTTAGTTTTTTCTTTATTTTCCCCATTAAAAAGCGAAGACAAAGTTCCGGAAGAACAATGAGGTCAAATACAATGAGAAGAAAGGTGCAAAAAAAATATGTTTTTTTTTTTTCCTTTTTGACATTAACAAAAAATATGTATCATTTTCTTAAGAACTTTCATAATAAAATTGACCTTTTTGGTCTTGGAATGCAATGGTGAAGATTTTTACCTTTTTCTTATTCTTTGAAGACGAATAAGCTGGATAAAAAATACTTGAATCGCTTTTTATTTATATATTACAAACTGTAGAATCTTATCATATGGGAGAAAAATATCATCAATTAGTCCGAATAATCTATCAAGAGGCTGAATATCCCATGAATATTCAGCCACACAATATATACGCCCACGAATCTCTTCGTCTTTTGAAACATTTTCTACAACAAAGCTACAAATGAATTGATCCTCAGTCCTACTGCTCAGCAGCGTCGCAGGTTACTACTTAATTACGAGTAGGGTAAACTTGCATATATATAATATAATATAAGGTTGTTGGTTATATTGGTAATAATTAAATAACTTTTTTATGTAATAAATTCAAAACTGTTTGTAAAACTACATAAATTAGCCCTTGTTTTGTCATAATTATATTAAAAATTGTAATATAAAAATTTATAATAAAAATATTTTTATGTAATAATTGTTAAATAGCCCAAAGTTAGATGTCCATAAAATTCGGAGTTTCCTACAATCCCACTGACTTTAATATCAATTTAATACGCGTCGTACATTTCAAATACTTTAGTTAAATTCAATGCACAACCTAAATGCATTGTAATTAAAGATGACATTTTTTAACTAATTAGGCCTCTATAACTTGTTGAAAATAATTAATTTGTGATCATGTGTTGACTTTGACGTGTTGCCCTGACTTATTCTGGATTTCTTTCCACTCAACAGCTTGAGAATATTTTTTTCTACGTAGTTTGTATTACAGGTTACTTTCAATCAAATGTCTCCACGAAGAACATTAATTCTCTGTACCTCCTTAAGATGCAGATTGAAATGCAAATTAGTTCATGCAAACCTATGTGGAAAAAGCAAGATTCTTACTTTTGCATCACACTATATATCTTTTTTTTTCCCTCTTGTTCCTTACCCCTGGCAAATCCCAGGGCATCGCCTTCTTAAGCACGTTCATTCATTAATTGTGATTGCCGAGTCAAGTATGAGAGAGTATATATATATATATCCTCTGTCTCAGAAACTAAGTGCTGTGTAAAAAACCCCTAAAAAGTAAGAAAAGCTACTTCTGCCATAGGCGTTGAAAGCTCAAATACTAGCTCATTAGAAGCATCGATAGTAATATATATTTTCTGGAACTTTTGTTATTGTTTTCTTTATTTTCCTCATTAAAAAGGGAAGACAAAGTTCCGGAAGATTATGGTCAAATACAATGAGAAAAAAGGCGCAAAAAATATGTTTTTTTTTTTTTTTTTTTTTGACATTGGCAAAAAATTGTATTATTTTCTTAAGAGCGTCATAATAAAATTGACATTTTTGGTCTTGGAATGCAATGGTGAAGACATTTTT
This sequence comes from Caerostris darwini, assembly GCA_021605075.1. NCBI lineage: Eukaryota > Metazoa > Arthropoda > Arachnida > Araneae > Araneidae > Caerostris > Caerostris darwini. The sequence goes on from BPLQ01011831.1 coordinate 332,860, forward strand.
TTATGTCTGAAGGCGAATAAGTTGACGAAAAAAATATTTGAAATAATTTTTATATTAGAAATTTAACGGCTTAAAAAATTTTATAAATTTAATTTAAAAACACCTTGCTATTACATTTAAGTTATATATACATGATAAAATGTTATATTTTTGAAAAAAAAAAAAAAAAACTTTTTTTCATGATTATGGTTCCTTTTTTAATTTGTTTCCTTTTTTTTAAAAAATTTCAAAATATTTATTTTTATCATAAGTTTTTCAAAATTTGACACTGTTTTTCTATATGTACTACATGAAAAAAAACCCATTTTCTTCAAGTAATGATTATAATTTTTTTTTTTTTTTAATTTTTACAAGGATATATATTTATTTTTTTAATAAAACTTTTGTGTTTCATTTAAAATTGAACTTTCTTCATTCTGCAAAAATATATATACTATTCCATTAAAATCTTGACATTTTTTTTTTTTTTTTTTTTTTTTACTTTATAGATCAAATATCCAACAAACCAGAATTAAGTCCGCATCATTTAAAAAATATTTATATTCGCTGGCAAGTGTAAGTAATAGAAAAGTTATTACTTTTATTTCATCTTTATTGTTTATTAGAAAATATTTTACTAAATTTTATGTAAATGGTGTTATTTAAATGCCTTACTATACGTGTATAGTCACGCAGTACTGGATGCACCCTCTGACACCTGCGAAAAATTACTCCTAAGAAAGAATTATCTCTACCCCTTTTTACTGAAATCGTCCTTATCTTAAATGACTCGAATATCTGTTCTGGTATATTCCTTGTATGAAAAAGAAACTAACAACCAAGCTAGTAGTTTGTGTTTGTGTTCATTCTTTTAGTTTTCTCTCTTTTGTATATCAATGTAATTACAATTTTTAGAATTTAATTACTTAATTACTTAAATTACTTAATTCTTAGAATTAGCTTAATTACTTAATTCTTAGAATTAGCTTAATTACTTAATTGATATCATTATTAACTAGATTATTTTAACTTATAGAGCTCAGAGAAATTAGGTACTCAATGGCTGTGTCCTAACGCGCCAGTGATTTTTAGAGAAATATATGCGAAAGAAGAATTTGGACCACAATTAATTTTTCCACTATAGAGTACTTGTCGTTTTAGTAGTAAAATTAGAAAAAAATTGTAAAATTTTCACTGTGAATAAATTTAACTTAAATTTTTTTTTTATTTCTTTTAAAATTGGATTGTCTTTATTCTGCAAAAATATATATACTATCCCATTAAAATTGATTTTTTTTTTTTTTTGTTTTTAGATTAAACACCCAACAATCCAACATAACGCCAACGTCAGTTACAAAATTGTAAAATTTAATTATTATTAAAGTTAATTAATTAAAGGTAATTATTAGGAAAATTATTATTTTTATTTCGTCTTTATTTTTTATTTTCTTGTTAATATTTTACAAAATTGTATGTAAATAGGGTTAATCCTAACCTAGTCTAATATTTTTTTTTAATAATTTGTTTTTCATTTAATATAAATTGTCTTTGTTCTGCAAAAATTTGTATACCATTCCATTAAAATTCTAACATATTTTTTTTTGCTTTATAGATTAAATACCCAGCTAACCAGAATAAATTTAACATCAGATAAAAAAAAATTGTAAAACTTAATTATTAGGAAAGTTAATTAATTAGATTTAATTATTAAATAAGTGATAATTATTAAGAAAGTTATTATTTTTATTTCATCTTTAATTTTTTTTCTTGTTAATATGTTATTAAATTATTTATAAATAGGGTTAATCTTAAGCAATTTAAATACCTGAGCTAGACGTGTACATTCACGCAGTACAGGGTTTCAATTTCTCTGGTGCACCCTCTGACTCTACTCCTAAGAAATAATTCTCTCTATCTGTTTTTAGTGAAATCGTCTTTATCGTCAATGCCTCGACTTTCTGTTCTGATATATTCCTTGTCTTGAAAAAGAAACTAACAACCAAGCTAGTAGTTTGTATTTATGTTCATTCTTTTCGTTTTTTTCTCTTTTGCATATCAATGTAATTACAATTTTTAGATACCTTAATTACTTAATTGATAGTTATTAATTAGATTTTTTTTCTTACAGAGCTCAGAGAAATTAGGTGTTCAGTGGCTGTGTCCTAACGCGCCAGTAATTCTTTAGAAAAATATAAGGGAAAGAAGAATTTGGACAGCAATTAATTTTTACACTATAGAGGACTTGGTCGTTTTAGTAGTAAAATTAGAAAAAAAATTTAAAATTTTCATTAGGATACAAATCTATTTTTTAAAATAATTTTGTATCTTATTTAAAACTTAATTGTCTTTACTCTGCAACAATATATATACTATCTCATTAAAATCCTAACATTTTTTTTTTTACTTTATAGATTGTTTTATAGATTATTTTTACTTTATAGTATTAATTAGTATTAAAGTTATTTAATTAGGGGAATTATTAATTATTAGGATTAATTATTAAATTAGGGGTAATTATTAGTATATATTATTTTATTTTATCTTTATTTTTTATTTTCTTGTTAGTATTTTATTAAATTATTTATAAATAGGGTTAATCCCAACCAATTTAAATGCTTGAGCTAGTCGGGGGACATCACGCAGTATTGGGCTTCAATTTCCGTTCATCCTCTGGCACACAGAAAAAATTACTCCTAAGCAAGAATTTTCACACTCTCTCATCTTACTGAAATCGGCTTTATCGTCAATGTCTCGTCTGTGTGTTCTGATACCTTGCCTGAAAAAGAAACTAATTACCAAGAGGGTAGTTTGCTTCTGTGTGCATTTTTTTCCTCTTTCGGATATCAATATAAAAACATTTTTATATATGCTTTCAGTACTTCGTTGATAATTATTAATTAGATTTTTCAACTTATATAGTTCATATACATTAGATGCCCAATGAATTTCAGTGATTCTTTAGCAACCTATATGCGAAAAAAGAATTTTGACAGCAATGAAGAGGAGTATAAATTTCACAAATTCATTTAAAGGGAATCGGTAAAATTTCTATATTGAATTACATTATTTGCGTTTAGAACCGTTTCCGAACAAAAATTCACCGAACTGAACGCAATTATTATTCTAAATTCTAATTCTAATTCTAATTATTCTCGATTCCTTGATCGTTTCAGTAGTATAATATGAAGACACTTGTAGCGTGCAGAGGGTAAAAGAAAGCAGACACTGAAATTGTTTATTTAATTGAGTCATTTAAATTAATATTTTGCTTTCATTTATAATTTAAAAGAACTTTTGATATTAAAATCAAACCAACTAAACCCAGCACACCACAGAAAATCAATATTACATACGTTGCAGATTTAAAGCACTTTAAAAGAGTTATTAAATGTGTGATTAATACACTGAAGTGACAAAAGTCATGGGATAGCAATATGCAAATTTTCAGATGGCAGTAGCATCGCGTAGAACAGGTATAAATGCGCAGTGCTTTCGCAGAGCTTTCATTTCTGTTCAAGTTATTCATGTGAAGAGGTTTTGACGTGATGATGACCGCACGACGGGAATTAACAGACTTTGAACGCGGAATGTTAGTTGGAGCTAGACGCATGGGTCATGCCATTTCGGAAATCGTTAGGGAATTCAACATTCCCAGATCCACTGTGTCAAGAGTGTGCCGAGAGTATGAAATTTCAGGCATAACATCCCACCATGGACAGCGAAGTGGTCGACCGGCTGCACTTAATGACCGAGACCGGCGACGTCTGCAAAGAGTCGTAAATTCTAACAGACAAGCAACACTGCGTCAAATAACCGCAGAAATCAATGTGGGACGTACAAGGGACTTGTCTATTAGAACTGTGCGGAGAAATTTGGCTTCCTTCGATTATTCCAGCAGAAGACCGACTCGAGTGCCATTACTGACAGAACGACATCGCTTGCAGCTACTCTCGTGGGCACGTGAGCATATCGGTTGGTCCCTAGATGAATGGAAAACCGTGGCCTGGTCCGATGAGTCACGATTTCAGTTGGTAATAGCTGATGGTAGGGTTCGAGTGTGTCGCAGACCCCACGAAGCCATGGACCCAAATTGTCAGCAAGGCACTGCTCAAGCTGGTGGTGGCTCCGTAATGGTGTGGGCTGTTTTTTCATGGCATGGACTTGGTCCTCTGGTGCGACTGGACCGAACATTGACTGGAAATGCTTATGTTCAGCTATTTGGAGATCACTTGCAGCCATTCATGGACTTCATGTACCCAAACAACGATGGGAATTTTATGGATGACAATGCGCCATGTCACCGGGCCACAACAGTTCGCGATTGGTTTGAAGAACATTCTGGACAATTCCAACGAATGATCTGGCCACCTAGATCGCCGGACATGAATCCCATCGAGCATTTATGGAACATCATCGAGAGGTCTGTTCGTGCCCAAAATCCTGCACCATCAACGCTTTCACAATTATGGACGTCTATCGAGACAGCATGGCTCAATATTCCTGCAGAAGACTTCCAACGACTTTTTGAGTCCATGCCACGTCGAGTTGCTGCATTTCGCCGGGCGAAAGGAGGGCCGACACGATATTAAGAGGTATCCCATGACTTTTGTCACTTCACTGTAAGTATACTGCGATATCAAGAGACTTTATAAATGGAACTTTAAAGTTTCCACTATTCACCGACCTCTTGGAGTGGTGTGGCTAACTGTCATATACATTGAGGGGACGCTTTTGGTGTTAATTACTTAATTAGGCAATTAAATTTCCACTAAAGAGGGGCTGTCGTTTTAGTAGTATAATAAGGAAATTGTAACATGTAATGGGTAAAAGAAAGCAGTCAGTGATATTATTTATTTAATTGTGATATTTAAATTAATATTTTGTTTTTATTTATCCTTTAAAAGATATATTGATGTTAAAATCAAACAATCTAAACACTAAAAAGAACATTACACACGTTGCTGAATTAAAGTTGCTGAATTAAGCTTATTTTTTTTCTAAATAAAGTTAGTAAATTTGGGATTAATAAGTATAGTCTGATATAAGTGTCAAAGAAAGCAGTGAGTGAAATTGTTTAATTAATCGTGCTATTTAAATTAATATTTCACTGTCTGATTTCTTTTACCCGTATATAACAGTATACTTATAAATCACATATCTAATAACTGTATTTTAAAGTGCTTTAAATCAGTAAGCCATGTAATGCGGTTTTTCGTGTATAGATTGTTTGATTTTAAGAGCATAATCAATTAATTGCTTTATTTATGCTTTTAAAGAGCTTTTTATATTAAAAACAAACAATCTAAACACGTAAAACAACATTACCTACGTTGCTGATTTAAAGTACTTTAAAATAAAGTTATTAAATGTGTGATTAATAAGTATACTGTATTAAGATACGAGTAGAAGGTAAGTATACGAGTAAAAGAAAGTAGGCAGTGAAATTGTTTATTTAATTGTGCTATTTAAATTAATATTTTGTTTTCATTTATCCTTTAAAGAAGCTTTTGATATTAAATTCAAACAATCTAAACACGAAAAACAGCACTGCGTACTTCACTGATATAAAGCACTTTAAAATAAAGTTATTAAATGTGTGATTAATAAGTATACTGAGAATTTTATAAGTGGGACTTTAAAGTTTCCACTGTTCACCCACCTCTTGGAGTGGCAAATGGGCCTGTAAACAGCCAACTGTCCTGTACCTGGAGGGGACGCTTTTGTCGCCGGAAAGACGTACATTATCTCTCTGACTTCACCCACAATGGCTTCTGTCCCAGAATTAAGCCCATTATAGGACATGAACCAGTCTGGTTCCAAATGGTGCTTTGTAAAACCTCGCAATCAATCAGTGAGCTTTTCTCCATGCATTACTCCTAACTTCATTGTTGGTAACCCCAGTGCGGGAGTAGGTAATTAACTTTACCTACTTTCGTTTTCAATAGCATGCAAGCAAATCAATGGCGGTCCCTTATCCTGACATGGCAATTCCTTTCGTCTTTGTGGCCAATGCTATGGGTTACCAGCCGTATTAATCGGAATTTATTGCGTTTGTTCGAAATACTATCTAGTCAGTTTGATGCAGATATACTTTAGAATAATAATTGCATTCGGTTCTGGTTCCTTTTTGTTCGGAAAACGGTTCTAAATGCAAATAATGTAATTCGTTGCGGAAATTTTCACCGATTTCCTTTAAGTGAATTTTTGAAATTTATACTTTGTTCCTTGATTTAATCTAAATTAAAATCAATGGACGATAAATAGTTAAATCACATTTAAGTATAAAAAAGTTTAATTTCTAAATTTAAGGGAAAAATTTATCAATTAAATATATTGTTGAATTTATTTATTGTTTTAGCAGTTTGTAGATGAATATAATAATATTAATTCGCAATATTATATGCTTGGAATTTAATTATAATAGTTAAACAGTTTTATTTTTTATAAAATTCTACTATTATTGCAATGGTTATCAAAACTCTCTATTTCTATTCGATATATTGTTAAAATTATTAAAACTCAATTTAAATCGAATGTTGAAAATTATTTTATTAATATTTATAATATTAAAATATACTATGCACATAATTATTTTAAATATGAATAAAACACATGGATTAAAATATTCCATAAGTTTCTAAATACTGCAATAATTTCACATGCACAAAAAACTGTAGAAATACAAAACTTTTAAGTTTTCATAATTAATAAAAGTCTGATATGGAATATTTTAATTTCAGAAATTTTCTAGTGTAAGAATATTTTCATTTTATTTAAAAATTATGTTCATTAACAAGAAATTTAAGCTCTAGGAAAAATAAAGACATATTTTTAACTACGCTGTTTCAATTATTTAATATAAAGAACTGCAAAATATTCTATAAGGCTTAATAACTAATTAATTTCATTCTATAATTTTGCATAAACTTTGAAGTCAGTGCATTTAACTAATATATGCATGTCATTAGCTGAAAAATTAACATAATTTCCCCCTATTTTCTGTTTTAAAGAAGGAGATAGTGATAAAATGAATTATAACTCATTGGGGATTTTACACGTATTTAAATTGCAAATATTTAATTGAATTTTTGATTGTATTGGTATTAAGATTGAATGACATTAGAATTACTGAAAAATTGTAAGAAATATAATGTACTGTGTTACTTGCGAAAAATTATTTAAATGGAAAATAGCTCCAAAAAACTCATTTTGAAATGCTGGTGTCATAAGAAAAAGTATATTCTAATGCCCTGCATAGATTTGAAATTATGAATTTATTAAGTATATTTTCAGACATAGTTTTTTTTTTTTTTTTTGCTAAAAATCAGTTTCTAAAGAAAAGTAAAATATAATATGTATTTAAATGTAATATTTATTTTTAATTCTATTATTTCTAAATTTAAAATAAAATTCTATTATTTTAAATCCTAACAAATATCATAAATATAAGAAGAAATTATTTTAAATGAGAAGGTATTTGACTAAGTCTAGATTTTAAGTTTTATCTTTCGTTGTGTAACTCCATCATATGTAAAGATCAGCATAGAAATGGTATATCAGTAAATGCAATCATTTAAACAATTATGTATTCGAAATATTATACGATATAATAAAAAAAAATCATGAATAATTACAAAATAACTCTATAATTTCCTAATTTTGTGCTGAAAAGAAGTTACCTTATGACGTTAATTATGGATTAATTAACGTCATGGATAATTACTTTATTTATGACTTCCTTAATAATGTAATTTTTGATCAAAATCTCATAAATTTTTCCATTTTTTCAAAATTTGCAATTAAATTCTTTTAAAAATTCTCAATTGTTAACAATGCATACTTTCAGAAATTAGACAACAGAATAAAACTTCTTTTGAAAAATTCACTATTTCCATTGAATTTGAAATAATTTCTAAAAAAATATTAATTTAGGAGATTATTTTCCACATAGCTGTTTTCTCACTTTTTAATCCGGATGGTTAACCTCACTAATTTAAAGAACTTATCATCGATCTTGAAGATCATTATTCAAAATATAATTCCCCTCACAAAAAAAAGTGTTCTGCACCAATAATTTCGCTAATGAAACGAAATATACCTGCATTCTTGAAACACGTTCATTAGAGCCCAGTGGTTTCTTAAATCGAAAGAATTTTGTGAGACCTTTTCTGTGCTTGCATTTCAATCATTTCAAGGCGAAAGCGAAGGAAATCAATATGGTTGAAACTAATTAAAGTTCCAAATGTAATGGGAAAGGCAAGACTTTTCTGACCCCTAACGAGCCTCAGGCATAATTTATCATTTATCCAGACATCTCGGCCTTCTGCAGCAAGCTATTTGGATGACTATGCTCATCAGAAACAAGGAATTTGTACGTCGCGTCTATCTACAAATGAGAACTGATTATTTCTTTCCAAGATTCATATTAAAAAAAATCTGGTATGTAATTACTACATATCTAGGACATCATTTAAAGATTAATTTATACAGAAGCTTTATTTTCAATTTTTAATGAGATAGAGAAGTAGTCGTATATCATGCCGCTATTTATGTCTGCAAAAAATGATACATATTTTGCGGCAATGTAAAATATTTCTTTTTTGTATTCAGTTAATCCGATTATCATTTCTTATCTCCAAACGTGGAAGAATGAAAAAGTATATTTTGTCTGGTTAATAACTCCAAAAAACTCATTTTCAAGAGTTGGTTTGATAAGAAAAATATATATTTAATGCCCTACATAGACTTTTAATTTTTAATTCATTAATTCAATTTTGAGACGATGTTGATTTTTTTTTTCTCTAAAAATCAATTATTTAAAGATTAGTAAAATATAATGTTTATTTAATTAAATTTTTTTATTTTAAATTAATTTCCTAAATTTAAAATAAAATTCTGTTATTTTAAATCTATTTATTTTATATCCTAGAAAATATCATATATATAAGAGGAAATTATTTTAAATAGAAAGTGATATTTTTACTGAGAATGTATTTATCGAAGTCTAGATTGATAGAAATCTGTTCTTTTATCGTGTAACTCCATCATATGAAGATCAACATAGAAATGGTATATCAATAAATGCCATCATTTAAAAAACGTTTTATTAGAAATGCGTACAAAGTAATCACAAAAATTCATGAATAATCACAAAATAACTCTGTAAATATCCTACTTTTTGAGGAAAAGAAGTTACATTATGATGATATTTATGCATTCATTAACGACATGGATAATTACATTATTTATAACTTCCTTAATAATGTAATTTCAGAACAAAGTCTCATAAACCTCACAAATTTTATAAAATTTGAATCAAATTGTTTTAAAAATTGTCAATTGTAAACGATGAATAGTTTCAGAAACTAGACAACAGAAAAAAGCATTTCTTAAAAATTTACTATTTCAATGAGAATGGAATAATTGTTTAAAATATTAATTTAGAAGATTCTTTTCCACCGGGTTCTCTTTCCGCTTTGTAATCCTGATGGTTAAACTCACTAATTTAAAGAACTTATCATCGATCTGGAAGATCATTATTCAAAAGATAATTCCATCACAAAAAAAGGGCACTGCTCCGAATAATTTCGCTAATGAAACGAAATATATCTACATTCTTGAAACTCGTTCATTAGAGCCCAGTGGTTTCTTAAAACGAAAGAATTTTACGTGACCTTTTCTGTGCTTGCATTTCAATCACTTCAAAGCGAAAGCGAAGGAAATCAATATGGTTGAAACTAATTAAAGTTCCAAATGTGATGGGAAAGGCAAGACTTTTCTGACCCCTAACGAGCCTCAGGCATGATTTATCATTTATCCAGACATCTCGGTCTTCTGCAGCAAGCTATTTGGATGACTATGTACACCAGAAACATGGAATTTGTACCTGCAAATGAGCGCTTATTATTTTTTTTTCAAGATTCATTAAAAAAAAGTCTGATATGTAATTAGTACATATCTGGAACATTTAAAGATTAATCCTTCTATACTGAAGCTTTATTCTTCATTTTTTAATGAGATGGAGCTGGCGTCATATATCATAAAGCAATTTAATGTCAAGCAAGAAAGATGAAAGATATTTTGCGACAATGTAAAATATTTTTTTTTCATTCAGTTAATATGATTATCATATGTTATATATAAATATACAAGAATGAAAAAGGGAATTTTGTCGGGTTAATAACTCCAAAAAAACACATTTTTATTATTTATTTAAAAGTAATTTTTATTTTAAATTATATTATTTCGAAATTTAAAATAAAATTCTACTTTTTAAAATTTATTTATTTAATATCTTAGTAAATATCATAAAAATAAAAAAAAATTATTTTAAATAGAAAGTGATATTTTAACTGCAAAGGAATTTGTCAAAGTTAAGTGTGATTCAAATTTTTTCTTACAATGTGTTATTGTATCATATGTAAAGATTGGTATAGAAATGGAATATCAGTAAATACCATCATTATAAAATTTTTACATTAGAAATTTTGTAGTAAATAATCACAAAAAGTCATGGATAATCACAAAATATTACTGTAAAATTATTAATTTTATGGAATTTATGAATTTATGCGAATGAAGGTTTCAATAGCGCAGGAAAAGCACAAAATGAGATTGCAAGTTAGTAATTGACTTAAAATGAATGTTGAAATAAAGCTAAATTTTTAATATATATTTGAATTGTTTTGGTGATTATAATATTAAAGTTTTTAATTGAATATGTTTAATGCTTGTGTTATATTATAACTAACTAATATCTATTTCACGAATTCGCCGTGATTTATGAACTTTAAGTTAGCCATATTCTTGAAGTGATTAAATTGAATTTAAAGGATTTTATCTGAGTGAGTTGGTTAATAGGTTAATAGGTTAATAGTAGTTCTAGTGGCTCACTGGTTAAAGAAATGCAATATCACAATTGCAAGTCTAACATCTACTGTTTTATTATCAATAAAGCTTACGATTTGCATCACAATAAAAGTGCATGCAACCACATTCATTCAGTATGCATTTCAGCCCAATGGTGTACTGTCTAGAAAAAAATATAATATAAAATCAGCAACATTTTTAAGGATTTATTAGGATGTGAAAGTACTAACATCACTGTCTTAGAATTCATTAGATATTAAATTTGGAATTCCTTAATTTCAAAATGAAGAGTAGTCACTTATCAAAAAGAATTGTACAAATCTGATCAAATTTAATAATTTAAGTAACAGATTATTATTCATAATTATGATATCGTTTTAAATAATTAATAGAACAATTTTAATCTAATCTAATAGATTAAGAATCTATGTATAGAAAATTTTTCCTTGACACAAAGAAATTTATTTTTATGTTAAATATTTATAATATTTTTTTAAAAAATAGTAAATTTAATTTAGCTAAATTTTCTGTATATTAGTCATTATGAATTCATATAACCATTCTCATCCAATATTTATTTTTGTACACTGAAAACAACATGATATAAATGATTTCCTTCGTGAGCTAAAAATACAACGTAAATTAATACAGTATAAAATACTAATGAATATATAAGAAAGTGAATATAAATCAAATCTAATAGATTAAGAATCTATGTATAGAATTCATTTTGATGCCCCAATGAAATTAATTTGTTACATATTTATACAATTTGTGAAGCAATAATTAATTTAATTTAGTTAATTTCTTCATTTGCGGCATTATGAGTTCATATAACCTCTCTCATCCAATATTCATTTTGTCCACTGAAAATAGCATGATAGAAGTGATTTTTTTCATGAACTAAAACGACGACCTAAATTAATAATTAATCAATATAAAATAGTAATAAATATAAAAGAAAGTGAATATAAATCAAATAAATCCAATGAATATAAAAGAAATCTAGTAAATATCACAAATACAAATAAAAATTCTAATAAATATAAAGTGAAATTTTAACTGCGAAGGAATGTGTATAAGTGAAGACTGATTGAATTTTTTTCTTTTATTGCGTAACTACATATGTAAATAGATACATCTATATACATCTGCATACATCTATATACATCTACATACATCTATATACATCTGCATACATCTATATACATCTACATACATCTACATACATCTATATAGAAATGGGACATCAATTTTGCGTTTTAGAATATTAGTGCTTATCTCTTGTTTTCCTTTTCCCACATATAAACTGAATGCAAAATTCTTAAAGTTTTTGAAATATAAATATCTGCCTCCGAATAAATTTTCCATTTTTACATATTTGCTGTTAAATCTTTTTCTTCTTCAAACTTTGAGAAATATTTCATTTGCTTTCTTTTTTAAATATTGATACATGAACTTAAACTTGAAAAAATTTATTATGTAAACAATGCCTTTATATATACACATATATTTATAGTATTACATTTTATAATTAGATATAAAAAAATATACAGTCTTCTCACTATTGAAATAAAGACTCATTTCTAAAGATGTAGATCATGCATTAGAAAATCTTTAATTTCTCAGAAATATTCCGTCTACTTCATGTTTCCCAATTTTACCAAGCAATTTAGTGTATAAAAATATGTTCCCTTTATATGTCCCAACCACTTTTTTATCATTTGTCGCTCTTTTTTTAACATTCGGGACTTTTTAATGAGGAAAATTTGGATTTTATTATTTCCGAGTGATGAGGAGCAAATTTGTTATCATGTTGCTGTTTCACATAGCATAATAATCTTATCAAGCATTAAAGAAATTATAGTATTTAATGGCATTTAAACCCTAGCATGCATTGTATTAAATAATATATGATCAAATAACTTTGCAACATATTGCAAAATTATATTGATATATTGATATATATATATATATATGTTTTAATATTTATTATTGTTTTAATATTTATGTTTTGTTTATACTGTTTTAATATTTAAGCTACACATTAATTGAAAAGTCACCCATATGGAGTTAAAAATATATATCTATAATTTAAAGAAAAGTTAATTATTCAAAAAAAAATCAAACATAAAAAAAAGTTTGAAAGTAAAAAAAAAATAATAATAAAATTTTAAAATTTTTTTAAGTAAAAAGACATCAAAAATGATTTAATGAAATTTGTATGCTTTATTGTAATAACAAAGCATAAAATTTTCTTTGTTATATTCATAATAACATCAATATAAAAATGCATTTTATTTGATAAAGTTACAATGAAATATTTCATTGAAATTCGATAAAATAAAATAGGTTTTCTTTAAAAGCAAATTTTATATTTTATATCTAATTACACTGCATCGTATTGCTAAATAACACAATAAACATGTAGTAAATGTTTATTAAGAAAGTTGCCTATAAATATTATGTATAACTTCTAAAAGGCGCATTAACGAAAAGCGAAGGCCACATTTAGTTAAATTAACTCTTGGCTTGTAGTCATGCTTCGAATTTAAATTATCAGTTAAATTGGACTATTTAGATTTTTTTCTATACTTTAAAAGCATTTCATGTTAGGGGTTACTTTTTTTGGAAGCATTGTATTACTTTCGCGGATTTAGATAATTAAATAAGCACATAGCTACTTCGTCTTCTTTTATTTAAATCGAAAGGGTTCATTGAAACTTCAGTTTGTGTTCTTTTATTCATCGCTGGTTTACATACTAGCTGGTCGTCAAGGATGGAATTTGTAGAAAAAAGACAAAGTTGGTTGATAACTTACAAATATAAGAAATTATTTTACTCATCAAAGCATGTAATCATATTATCCATATACTTTTTGAAATTTCAGAGGCCGAATGTTCAGGTCAGTGGTATAAACCTTGGCGGAATCTTAATGAATTTCTGGAAAAATAGTTTTGCAGCATTGTCAGAATTAAATTGTTTTTTTATTAAATATTTATCCAAATTAAGGAAGAAGTGTCAAATGGGTGCTAGGTCTCATGAGTATGCAGGAAGATGGAAAAGTGTCAACTCCAATGCCAGTAGTTTTGCCACAATGTGTGGTTTATTGTTACCATTCAATAAGATAGAATGTTGACAAATGTAGGCTATTTTTCTTTAAGTTTCTCCATAATTTCGTCCAGTTGGGTGCCCTATATTTCTTATAACAATGATGAGCATGATTGCATTAAATCATAATGAATCACACTTATTCTAGATCACCAAACACTCACCATCAGCTTCTTTTGATTAATATCATTCTTTGGAGTTTGTTTTGGTGAGTTCTACTTTTGGTGTTTTGGTGAGTTCCTACTTTTCTAATTACTGTGTTGAATGAATGCGATTGTGCCATTAGATGCATTTCGCATCACAAGTAAAAATGCGAGTCAAAAACAAATCAGATTTGAGACGAGAAAGCAATATCATGCAAACATTGAAAGTTTTGGTTTATGGTTTTCATAATTCCCACTTATTCAACAATTTCACTTTACTTACTTGATCTAAATTAGTTAATTTTGTGTGCTTGCTAACATCAAATATTACCAATAAATCATATGCACTCTGAGAAACGTCGTACTGAACTGTGACCCAACTTTAGTTTATCATTATCGACTTTTGATTCTGGGAGATCGAGTCGCGTATTTGTAAGGTTCAAGTTACCTGTACAAATTGATACTGTCTACTCCATATTAATACTTTGACCAAATACATTATTAATGTTTTTCAAGGCATGTGATGTCGTAATTATACGTAAGAACTCATACTTCATAATAGTGGGAAGTTCCAAGTTTCATGTTCAACAAAATTAACTCTTTTAATATTTATATACATTTTAGGGCTTATAGTTATTTCTTAAAACAGACGAGATGTGCAACATTAAAAAAAAACAAAAACAGGATGGTAAAATATTAAGCCAGTGCCAAATAATTATATGTTAAATTTGAAAATATTATTGACTAGAAATTCTATCCGTGCCAACCAAATATGCTGTATAAGGCAACGTTGAAAGATTCTTTCATTGATGGACCCCTACCTTATTGAATGATAGCAATTTCTGCTATCATCCATTAAGCTCGACGACATAGTGAAAGTTTTCCTCGTTTTCATTGTGTTATCCGTTAAACATCTTTTATACATTCTTATTTAAAGGGAAGCGGTAGTAAGAACCTATGTATAACTGGAATGCATATATATATATATATATATATATATATATATATCAGAGATAAATAATTTTCATTGTTTTATGATATTAATTACTGAATCGTGTGCAATTATCATTGTGCACTAACATGTTATTACTATTATTTTATAAAATTCAAATCATTGTTTATATTGGTAATAATAAAGTAATAAAATCAATTTTATTAAGTAATATATTCAAACTTTGTTTAAAATTACGTAATTGGACTTCTGTTCTGTAGTAATTATATTAAAAATTGTTAAGCAATAGTTATTAAATAACAATAAAATAATTGTTCAGAAAATTTAGAGTAAATATTTTATAGCAATTTTATAAGCTTCCTACTTTTAAAATAATTTAGTTAACTTCGATACACACCTAAACACACAGTAATTAAAAACGAAATATTTTTTTAACTAATTAGGTTTCTTAAATTTGAGGGAAATATTAATTTTATAATCATGTGTTGACTTTGATGTGTTGCCCTGACTTACTCTAGATTTCTTTCCACTCAACAACTTCAGAATATTTTTTTCTAAGTAGTTTGTATTACAGGTTACTTTCAATCAAATGTCTTCTCGAAGAACATTAATTCTCTGTACCTCCTTAAGATGCAGATTGAAATGCAAATTAGTTCCAGCAAACCTATGTGGAAAAAATAAGATTCTTACTTTTGCATCACACTATATATCGTTTTTTTTTCCTCTTGTTCCTTACCCCTGGCAAATCCCAGGGCATCGCCTTCTTAAGCACGCTCATTCATTAACTGTGATTGCCGAGTCAAGTATGAGAGTGTATATATATATATATATATATATATCCTCTGTCTCACAAACTACGTGGGGTAAAAAATCCAGAAACAGTAAGGAAAGCTACTTCTGCCATAGGCGTCGAAAGCTCAAATACTAGCTCATTAGAAGCATCGATAGTAATGTATATTTTCAGGAACTTTTGTTATTTTTTTCTTTATTTTAATCATTAAAAAGCGAAGACAAAGTTCCGGAAGATTATGGTCAAATACAATGAGGAAAAATGGTGCAAAAAATATGGTTACTTTTTTCTCTTTGACATTGGCAAAAAAGTATCATTTTCTCAAGAACTTCATAAGAAAATTGACATTTTTGGTCTTGCAATGCCATGGTGAAGAATTTCAATTTTTGTTGTCTTTGACGATTAACAAGTTGTTGCAAAAAATATTTGAAATTATTTATGTACATATATATATATATATTATATATATATATATATTACAATCTGCATTGTCTTGAAATTTTGTTAATTTAATTTAAAAATATCTTGCAATTATATTTAAATTAAATATACTTGATATAATGATATTTCTTGAAAAAAAAATTCCCTATTTTCTAATTTATGATTTTGTTTCCCATTCTTTAAAAACTTTTCAAAATATTTATTTTTTTATAACTTTTTTAAAATTCGACAGTATTTTTTTTATCAGTATTGCATGAAAAAACCGTTTTCTTAATGTAATGATTATTATCTTCTTTTTTAAAATTTTCAAAAGGATATATATTTATATTTAAAAAAAAAACTTTTGTCTTTCATTTAAAATTGAACTGCCTTTATTCTGCAAAAATATATAACCTATTCCAATAAAATCCTAACATTTTTTTTACTTTATAGATCTAATACCAAACAAACCAGAATAAAGTCCGCATCATTTAAAAAATCTTTATACTCGCTGACAGGTGTAATTATTAGAAATGTCATTTCTTTTATTTCATCTTTATTCTTTATCAGAAAATATTTTACTAAATTTTACATAAATGGGGTGTATGCTAACAAATTTAAAGCCTCACTGTACGTGTACAGTCACGCAGTATTGGGTGCACGCTCTAACATCAGGGAAAAATTACTCTTAAGAAAGAATTCTCTCTATCTCTTTTTACTGAAATAGTCTTTATTTTCAATGCCTCGACTATCGGTTCTGGTATATTCCTTGTCTGAAAAAGAAACTAACTACCAAGCTATTAGTTTGTGTTTGTGTTCATTCTTTTAGTTTTCTCTCTTTTGTATATCATTGTAATCACAATTTTTAGATACCTTAATTACTTAATTGATAATTATTAATTAGATTTTTTTAACTTATAGAGCTCAGAGAAATTAGGTGCTCAGTGACTGTGCCCTAACGCACCAATAATTCTTTAGAAAAATATATGCGAAAGAAGAATTTGGACCACAATTAATTTATTTATTGGAAAGGAGAGGTCGTTTTAATGGTAAGATCAGAAAAAATTGTAAAATTTTCATTGGAATATAAATCTAATACATTTATTTTAATTTTTTGTTTTTTATTTAAAATAAATTGTCTTTATTCTGCAATACCATTATATACCATTCCAATAAAATACTAACATTTTTTTTTTGCATTATAGATTAAACACCCAGCAGACCAGAATAAAGTCAACATCAGATAAAAAAAATTGTAAAATTTATTTATTAGGAAAGTTAATTAAGAGGGTTAATTATTAATTAAGAGGTAACTATTAGGAAACTTATTACTTTTATTTCATCTTTAGTTTTTATTTTCTTGATAATATTTTACTAAATTATATATACTACTGTGCCCAAAAAGTAGGGCCAGTTATTTTTTTTTCAAAAGCTCTTTATTTATTCTTCCAAACTTACTTCCTCGCCTTCAGAGTAATCGCCCTCCCTCCCGGACACAATACACTTATTCCAACTTTCTTTCCAATCATCAATGCATGCTGAAAAGTCATCGGTGGGGATGACCTTCAAATAGATTCACGTTGAATCTCTTCAAACGAATCAAAAGTGTGTCCCCGGAGTGATCTTTTGAGTTTAGAGAATAACCAGAAGTCCCACGGTGGGAATACGATGGTTGTGGAATGATATGGGTTTCATTTTTGCCGAAAAAGACACGAAGAATCAATGCAGTGTGAGCTAGCGCGTTTCCGGTACCAATCGAGATTTGAAGCGTTTGAGGCCCAAAATCGAAGTGACCGATCCTTTTGATATTCCAACATCATCAGCAAGGCCTCTGATTGTAAATCGACGATTTACAAGCACCAAATCTTTAATCTTTGGACGTGAGCTTCGTCGGTTGAGGTTGATGATCGACCACAGGGCTTTTCCTTTTTAACGCTTTCTCTGCCTCCTTTGAACAGTTTATACCACTTCTAAATATTTCTTTCCGATATAGAAATGCACGCCGAATGCCTTTTGCAACAATCTATACGTTTCCGCAAACAAAATTAAATGCAAGTTATTTGCACAATAAATTTAGACATTTTAAAAATCGCCGGAATCAGTTTTATCATTTCACAAAGCCAAGCGTGATTCGAACACTAATGAATATTTTCACGTCACATTTCACACAGATGTGAAGGGCAGTGCCAGCAACCTAAAATAAAAAAAAAAAAAATGAAAATTCCATAAACCCTGGGAATTTTTAATTTAAAATTGGTCTTACTTTTTGGACACAGTGGTATATATATGGTTAATCCTAACCGATTTATATGCCTGTGCTATACGTGTACCATCAGGCAGTACTTGGCTTCAATTTCTGGGGTCTACCGTATGTTCTGGTATATTCGGGTCTGCCGTATGTCTGAAATAGTAACTAACTACCAAACTGGTAATTTGTTTCTATAATCATTATTTTATTTTTTTTTCTCTTTTGGATATCAATATGATTACAATTTTTAGCTACTTTCATAACTTAGTTGATAACAATTAATTAGATGTTTCTAACTTATTGAGTTCAGAGAAATTAGGTGCCGAGTGGTTGCGACCAAACACACTAATGATTCCTTAGAAAAATATATGTGAAAAAATGATTTTGACCACAATTAACTTTCCAACGTAGAGTGGTGGCCGTTTTAGTATAATTACAAAAAATTGTAGCGTGTAATGGGTAAAAGAAAGCATACATTGAAATTATTTATTTAATTGTGCCATCTAAAGTAATATTTTGCTTGCATTTATCCTTTAAAAGAGTTTTGATACTAAAATCCAACAAGCTAAACACGAGAAACAACATCGTGTACGTTGATTATTAAAAGCAATTTAAAATAAAATTATTAAATGTGTGATTAATAAGTTTACTGCGATATCAAGAGACTTTATTGGCGGACTTTTATAGTTTCCACTATTCATCAACCTCCTTAAATAAAGTTACTAAATATGTGATTATTGAATATACTGTGATATAAGAGTAAAAGTAAACAGACAGTGAAATTATTTATTTAATTGTGCTGTTTCAATTAATATTTCGCTTTTATTTATATTTTATAATAGCTTTTGATATTAAAATCAAACCAACTAAACACAACAATAATCTAAACACAGAACGCCAACGAAAAGCAACATTACATACGTTGCTGATTTAAGGTGCTTTAAAATAAAGTTCTTAAATCTGTAATTAATAAGTATACTGCGATTTCAAGAGACTTTATAAGTGGAACTTTAAAGTTTACCCTATTCACCGACCTCTTGGATTGGCAAATGGCCCTATAAACAGCCAACTGTCCTGTACCTGGAGGGGAAGCTTTTAAGGTTAATTAATTAATTTTCCACTGAAGAGATGTGGTCATTTTAGTAGTATAATAAGAAAAAAAAATGTAGTGTGTAATGGGTAAGAAAAGCAGACAGTGAGATTATTTATTTAATTGTGCTATTTAAATTAATATTTTACTTTCATTAATCTTTTAAAAGAGTTTTGATATTAAAATCCAACAAACTAAACATGAAAAACAACAATGAATACCAACATATTCACTTGCTGATTTAAAACTAATTTTTGCTGATTTAAAACTAATTTTTGCTGATTTAAAGCACTTATAAATGCACGTTAGCACATTAAATATGTGATTATTAAGTATACTGTGATATATGTGTAAATGAAAGCAGTCAGTGAACTTATGTATTTAATTGTGATAATTAAATTAATTTTTTGTTTTAATTTATAATTTAAAATAGATTTTGATATTAAAATTAAACAATCTAAACACGAAAAAGCAACATTAAATACGTTGCTGAAATAAAATAGGGTTTATAAGTATACTGTGATATATGTGTAAAGGAAAGCTGGTAGTGAAATTATTATATTTTTAATTTCAATAACACAAATAAAATTAATATTTTGCTTTAATATATCTTTTAAAAGATATTTTACATTAAAATGAATCTCCAATCTCTAAAAATCCGATATTAAAATCAAACAATATAAACATGTAAAACAACATTGCGTACGTTGATGAATTAAAACACTTTAAAAAATAAAATTATTAAATGTGTGATTAATAAGTATACTGAGACTTTATAAATGGAACTTTAAAGTTCCCCCTATTCACCGACCTCTTGGAGTGGCAAATGGTTCTGTAAACAGCCAACTGCTCTATACCTGGAGGGGAGGCTTTTGTCGCCGGAAAGACGTACATTATCTCGCTGACTTCATCCACAATGGCTTCTGTCCCAGAATTAAGCCCATTATAGGACATGAACCAGTTTGTTTCCAAATGGTGCTTTGTAAAACCTCGCAATCAATCAGTGAGCTTTTCTCCATGCATTACTCCTAACTTCATTGTTGGTAACCCCAGTGCGGGAGTAGGTAATTAACTTTACCTACTTTCGTTTTCAATAGCATGCAAGCAAATCAATGGCGGTCCCTTATCCTGACATGGCAATTCCTTTCGTCTTTGTGGCCAATGCTACGGGTTACCAGCCGTATTAATCGGAATTCATTGCGTTTGTTCGAAATACTATCTAGTCAGTTTGATGCTGATATACTTTAGAACAATAATTGCATTCGGTTCTGGTTCCTTTTTGTTCGGAAAACGGTTCTAAATGCAAATAATGTAATTCGCTGCGGAAATTTTCACCGATTTCCTTTAAATGAATTTGTGAAATTTATGTTTGGTTTCTGATTTAATCTAAATTAAAATCAATGCATGATAAATAGTTATATCTCATTGAAGTATAAAAAAGTTTAATTTCTATACTTAAGGCAAAAATTTATCAATTAAATATATTGTTAAATATATTTATTGTTTTAGAAGTTTGTATATGAATTATAATAATAATTCGCAATACTTGGAATTTACTTAAAATAGTTAAATAGTTTTATTTTCTATAAAATTCCACCATTATTGCGGCGGTTACCAAAACTCTTGTTTTCTATTCGATATGTTATTAAAATTATCAAAACTCGATTTAAATCGAATATTGAAAATTATTTTATTAATATTTATAATATTAAAATATACTATGAATATAATTATGTTAAATATGAATAAAACACATGGATTAAAATATTCCATAAGTTTCTAAATATTGCAATAATTTCACATGCACAAAAAACTGTAGAAATACAAAACTTTTAAATTTTCATAATTACTAAAAGTCTGATATGGAATATTTTAATTTGAGAAATTTTCTAGTGTAAGAATATTTTCATTTTATTTAAAAATTATGTTCATTAACAAGAAATTTAAGCTATAGGAAAAATAAAGACATGTTATTAACTAAGCTGTTTCAATTATTTAATATAATCAACTGCAAAATATTCTATAAGGCGTAATAACTAATTAATTTCATTCAATAATTTTGCATAAACTTGGAAGATAGCGCATTTAACTAATATATACATGTCATTAGCTGAAAAATTCACATAATTTCCCCCTATTTTCCGTTTTAAAGAAGGAGATAGTGATAAAATGAATTATAACTCATTGGGGATTTTACACGTATTTAAATTGAAAATATTTAATTGAATTTTTGATTTTATTGGTATTAAGATTGAATGACATTATAATTACTGAAAAATTGTAAAAAAATATAATGTATTGTGTTACTTGCTAACAATTATTGAAAATGGAAACTAACTGCAAAAAACTGATTTTGAAATTCTGGTTTCATAAGAAAAAGTATATTCTAGTGCCCTGCATAGATTTGAAATTTGGAATTTATTAATTATATTTTCAGACACATTCGTTTTTTTTATTTGCTAAAAATCAGTTTATAAAGAAAAGTGAAATATAATATGTATTTAAATGTAATATTTACTTTTAATTCTATTATTTCTAAATTTAAAATAAAATTCTATTATTTTAAATCCTAACAAATATCATAAATATAAGAAGAAATTATTTTAAATAAATAGCGATATTTTAAATGAGAAGGTATTTGACTCAGTCTAGATTTAAAGTTTTTCTTTCGGTGTGTAACTCCATCATATGTAAAGATCAAAATAGAAATGGTATATCAGTAATTGAAATCATTTAAGCAATTTTGTATTAGAAGTATTGTACGATGCAATAACAAAAAAATCATGAATAATTACAAAATAACTCTATAATTTCCTAATTTTATGCAGAAAAGAAGTTACATTATGACGTTAATTATGGATTAATTAACGTCATGTATAATTATTTTATTTATGACTTCCTTAATAATGTAATTTCTGATCAGACTCATAAATTTTTCTAATTTTTCAAAATTTGCAATTAAATTCTTTTAAAAATTCTCAATTATTCACAATGCATACTTTTAGAAATTAGACAACAGAATAAAGCTTCTTTTCAAACATTTACTATTTCGGTTGAAAATGAAACAATTTCTAAAAAAATAATAATTTAGGATATTATTTTCCTCATAAGTATTTTCCTGCTTTGTAATCTGGATGGTTAAACTCACTAATTTAAAGAAGTTATCATCCATCTTGAAGATCATTATTCAAAAGATAATTTCTCTTACAAAAAAAGTGTACTACACCGAATAATTTCGCTAATGAAACGAATTATATCTATATTCTTGAAACTCGTTCATTAGAGCCCAGTGGTTCCTTGAAACGAAAGAATTTTACGTGACCTTTTCTGTGCTTGCAATTTCAATCATTTCAAGGCGAAAGCGAAGGAAATCAATATGGTTGAAACTAATTAAAGTTCCAAATGTAATGGGAAAACAAGACTTTTCTGACCCCTAACGAGCCTCAGGCATAATTTATCATTTATCCAGACATCTTGGTCTTCTGCAGCAGGCTATTTGGATGACTATGCACATCAGAAACAAGGAATTTGTACCTCGCGTCTATCTACAAATGAGTCCTTTTATTTCTTTCCAAGATTCATATTTAAAATTTTTTTATGTAATTAGTACGTATCTAGAACATTTAAAGATGAATGATTCTATACTGAAACTTTTTTTATCAATTTTTAATGAGATAGTGTACTCATCATATATCATGTAACTGTTTAATGTCAGGAAAAAAGATACATATTTTGCGACAATGTAAAATATTTTTTTCTGTATTCCGTTAATCCGATTATCAATTCTCATATCCAAATGTTGAAGAATGAAAAATTATATTTTGTTTGGTTAATAACTCCAAAAAACTCCTTTTGAAAATTTTTTTGAAAATAATTATTTTAACATGGTTAACGCAAAATTAAAAGTAATATATGATACGATAAAAAAAAAATTATAAATATCCCAGTTAGTAATGGTGATTTTATTTAAATTATGTTGCATTGTAGCAAAATTTCTAATTAATATATTATTTATAAAAATAAAAGAACTTATTTTATGACGATTATTATGACGATAATAACGACTTAATTTAGAACTTTCTTAATAATGTAATTTCTATATTGTAAATTTACATTTTATTTTTAAAATAATGAATTAAATTATGAAACATTTGCGTATAAATAATCATTTTACTATTTCAAAAATGTAGGTAAATGATTATTTAATCCTGTTAACACAGAAGAAAACAAAAATATGTCACGATAAAAAATTATAAATAGCCCAATTAGTAATGTCTCTTTTATTTAAATTATCTTGTATTATTTTCTTTATAACAGTAAAATATAATATTAAAGTAAAATTTCTAATAAATATTTTAAATAATGTTACTTCTTTTAGATTAACGACGTGGATAAATACTTAATTTATAACTAGTTTAATAATGTAATTTCTGAACGAATTCTCATAGGTTTCACAAATTTTGTAAAATTTGCAATCAAATTCTTTTAAAAATCGTTAACGATGTCTACGCTCAGAAATTAGACAACAAAGTTAAACTTATTTTTAAAAATTTACAAATTCCATTGAGATTGAAACAAATAGTTTTAAAAAATATTAATTTATGAGATTCTTTTCCACCGGCTGTCGTTCCGCTTTGTAATTTGGATGGTTAAACTCACTAATTTAAAGAACTTATCATCGAACTTGAAGATCATTATTCAAAAGATAATTCCCCTCACAAAAAAAGTGTACTGCACCGAATAATTTCGCTAATGAAACGAAATATATCTAATTTTTGAAAACTCGTTCATTAGAGCCCAGTGGTTTCTTAAAACGAAAGAATTTTACGTGACCGTTTCTGTGCTTGCATTTCAATCATTTCAAGGCGAAAGCGAAGGAAATCAATATGGTTGAAACTAATTAAAGTTCCAAATGTAATGGGAAAGGCAAGACTTTTCTGACCCCTAACAAGCCTCAGGCATAATTTATCATTTATCCAGACATCTTGGTCTTCTGCACAAGCTATTCGGATGACTATGCACATCAGAAACAAGGAATTTGTACCTCGCGTCTACAAATGACCACTTAATATTTCTTTCCAAGATTCACCTTAAAAAAATCTGGCATGTAATTACTACATATATAGAACATTTAAAGATTAATCTTTCTGTACTGAAGCTTTGTTTTTCAATTTTTAATGAGATAGAGCAGCGGTCATATATCATATCAGGGAAAAAAAGATACATGTATCACGACAATGTAAAATATATATTTGTTTATTTAGTTAATCCGATTATCATTTCTTATATCCAAACGTGGAAGAATAAAAAAGTATATTTTGTCTTGTTAATAACTAAAAAAAACTCCTTTTGAAATTTTCGTTTCATAAGAAAAAATATATTTTAATACCTTGCATAGACTTGAAATTTGGAACTTATTAATTCTATTTTCAGACATAGTTCAATTTTTTTTTTGCTAAAAAACAATTGTATGAATACTAGTAAAATATAATATTTATTTACAAGCAACTTTTTTTTTAAATTATATTATTTCTAAATTTAAAATTAAATTCTATTATTTTAAATCCTAACAAATATCATAAATACAAGAATAAATTATTTTAAACAGAAAGGGATATTTTAACTGAGAAGCTACACTCAAGAGCCAAAACATTATGACCACCCTACATTTTGCAATGAACTCGCCTGGATGACGTGGAAGGCACGTGATCAGGTGGAAGTGGTATTTAACTGCTGCTGGAGAGTCTGAAGAATCATTATTTCACTTACTTCTGTGTGTGATGGGAAAGGCTGCGGATCTAAGCGACTTTGATAGAGGGCAGATTGTAATGGCTCGAAAGCCTGGAACAAGTATTTCCGAAACTGCACAACTCGTGGGTTGTTCGCGATCTACAGTTGTTAGTACTTACGCAAAGTGGATGAATGACGGTGAAACCAGAAGTAGACGACATGGTGTTGGACGTCCACACGTTATCAAAGAAAAAGGTCGTCGGAGACTGTCTCGCATGGTGAAGCAAATCCGGAGCCAGACAGTGGCTCAGCTGACAGCCCAATACAATGCAGGGCCAAGTAGAATAGTATCGGAGCACACTATTCAGCAGACACTGTTGGATATGTCGCTACGTAGCAAACGTCCCACTTATGTGCCTTTGCTGACCAAGCGTCATCGCCAACTGCGCCTGCTCTGGGCCCGGGAAAATCGTGGCTGGTCCATGGATCAGTGGGAGAGAGTTGCCTGGTCAGATGAATCACGGTTTGTCATTCATCACGCCTTTGGCCGTGTCAGGATACGCCGTCTTCCAGGCTAACAGTTGATCCCTCAAAGTACAGTAGGTCATACACAGGCCGGTGGTGGCGGTATTATGCTGTGGGGACGTTCTCTTCAGAGTCTCTGGGACCCGTGGTTGTGGTAGAGCAGACCATGAATGCTACATCTGAACATCATTGCGGACCAGTTGCACCCTTACATGGCCTCTGTTTTTCCAGCTGGAAATGGAATGTTCCAACAGGACAACGCCACTTGTCACAAGGCTAAAATTGTGTTGGAGTGGTTTGAGGAACATGATTCTGTATTCCAGTTAATGTCCTGGCCACCTAACTCACCGGATCACAATCCGATAAAACACATTTGGGATGTCCTGGGACGGCAGCTCAGTGTTCAAAGACCCCCAATTGGCAATATCTCGGATTTGCGTGACCGTTGCTTAAACATCTGGTAAAATCTGTCTCCGGCCATCTACCAAGGACTTGAGGCATCCATGCCAAGGCGGGTTGAAGCTGTGTAGCGCGCCAAAGGTGGGCCAACTCGTTATTGACAGGTGGTCATAAAGTTTTGGCTCTTCAGTGTATGTTTCATTCTAATAAGAAAAACAATTTAATTTTTGAAATAAAAATTTGAAGCATAAGTGAAAAGTTATATTAGTTTACTTTAGAAGAAAAATGTCTTTACATGTTTCACGTGCGACTAAAGCATAAAATTTGATTCTTCGACAAACGTGTAAATTAATTAATCTTTTCTAACATTGGCATTAATTTGTATTTATTAATAGATGATAAAATCTTAATTTCATTCTCTACGAAAATACTGATCTATTTTTCACCGTAATAAAATGCTTTTGAGATATTGAGTTTTGAGGAGATTAGTTCAGTCGCCAAAATCATTCTATGTGATCGTATTCAAACTTTATTCTCCCCAAAATTAAAGCTAATCAAAGAAAACAAATATATTAAATTGAACAAATATTAGATTCAACAAAAGTATGTTACCTTTCAAAATTGTATTTGGATAAACTTTTTTATCGAACAAAAATAAATTAATTTAAATACCACTTAAAAAACATTTTATAAAATGAAATACTAAGATTCTTTACTTCCAAAGTTTTTGACATATTTTACTACAAAAGCATTTGGCAGCCCTATCCTGTAAATTTGCTACTTTTATGCGAAAAAAGAAGTTGCATTATGACGATAATTATGGCAATATTAACGACATGGAAAATTACTTTCATGTAGGATTCCTTAATATTGTAATTTCTGAACGATGTTTCATAAATTCTCAAATTTTTAAAATTTATATTTAAAAATTCTCGATTGTTAACGATGCTTAATTTCATAAATTAGACAAAATTTTAAAAATTTACAATTTCCACTGAGATTGAAACAATTTTTTTTTAAAATATTATTTTAGGAGATTATTGTCCATCAAGCCAAATTCCCGCTTTGTAATTTGAATGGTTAAACTCAATAATTTAAAAAATTCTCATCGATCTGGAAGATCATTATTCAAAAGATAATTCCGTCACACAAAAAAAGTGTTCTGCACCGAATAATTTCGCTAATGAAACGAAATATATCTATATTCTTGAAACTCGTTCATTATAGCCCAGTGGTTTCTTAAAACCAAAG
The DNA here is from genome assembly GCA_021605075.1 of Caerostris darwini. NCBI lineage: Eukaryota > Metazoa > Arthropoda > Arachnida > Araneae > Araneidae > Caerostris > Caerostris darwini. The sequence goes on from BPLQ01011831.1 coordinate 360,367, forward strand.
AATTTTACTTGACTGTGTCTGCGCTTGCATTTCAATCATTTCAAGGCGAAAGCGTAGGAAATCAATATGGTTGAAACTAATTAAAGTTCCAAATGTAATGGGAAAGGCAAGACTTTTCTGACCCCTAACGAGTCTCAGGTATAATTTATCATTTATCCAAACATCTTGGTCTTCTGCAGCAAGCTATTTGGATGACTATGCTCATGAGAAACAAGGAATTTGTACCTCGCGTCTACAAATGAGCCCTTATTATTTCTTTGCAAAATTTATATTAAGAAAATCTGGTGTGTAATTAGTACATATCTGGAACATTTAAAGATTAATCCTTCTATACCGAAGCTTTATTTTTCAAATTTAATGAGATAGAACAGTCTTCATATATCATGATGCTGTTAAATGTCAGGAAAAAAAAGATACATACTTTGTGACAATGCAAAATATTTCTTTATTATTCAGTTAATCAGATTATCATTTCTTATATCCAAACGAGAAAGAATGAAAAAGTATATTTTGTCTGGCTAATAACTCCAAAAAAAACCTCATGTTTGTTTAATAAGAAAGATATATTTTAATGCACAGCATAGACTTGAAATTTGGAACAATACTCTTGTATATACACATACATTTATAGTATTCCTTTTTATAATTAGACGTCTTCTCACTATTGAAATAAAGACTCATGTCTATAGATGTAGATCATGCATTAGAAAATATTTAATTGCTGAGAATTATACCGTCTACTTCATGTTTCAAAATTCTACCAAACAAATTTAGTATATAAAACTATGTTTCCTTTATATGTTCCAACCACTTTTTTATCATTTGTCGTTCTTTTTTTAACATTCGGGTATCTTTATTGGAAAGTTTGGGTTTCATTATTTCCGAGCGATGAGGAGCAAATTTGTTAACATGTTGCTGTTTCACATAGCATAATAATCATATCAATCAGTAAAGAAACTATATTATTTAATAGCATTTAAATCCCTAGCATGCATTATATTAAATAATATATGATCAAATAACTTTGCAACATATTGCGAAATTATATTGATATATTGATATATATATATATATATATTAAAACAGATATATATATATATATATATATATATATATATATATATATATATATTATATATATTATTGATATATATATATATATAATATTCTGTTTTAATACTTAAGCTACACATTAATGATAAGTCACCCACATGGAGTTAAAGTTCTATCTATAATTAAATAATAAAATTTTTTAATTTTTTTTTAAAGTAAAAAGGCATCAAACATAATTTAATCAAATTTTTATCCTTTATTGTAATAACAGAGCATAAAATTTTCTTGGTTATATTGATAATAACATCATTACAAAATTGCATATTATTTGATAAAATTACAATAAAATATTTCATTGAAATTCGATAAAATAAAATAGATATTTTTTTTAAATGCAAATTTTATATTTTAGATCTAATTTCACTGCATCGTATTGCTAAACAACAAAATAAACGTGTAGAAAACGTTTATTAAGAAACTTACTTATAAATATTATGCATAACTTCTAAAATGCGCATTAACGAAAGGCGAAGGGCACATTTAGTTAAATTAACTCTTGGTTTGTAGCCGTGATTCGAATTTAAATTATCAGTTAAATTGGAATATTTAGATTTTTTCTATACTTTAAAACCCTTTCCTGTTAGGGGTTACTTTTTTTGGAAGCATTGTATTCCTGTCGTTGATTTAGATAATTAAATAAGCACATAGCTACTTCGTCTTCTGGTACTTAAATCGAAAGGGTTCATTGAAACTTCAATTTGTGTTCTTCTATTCTTCGCTGGCTTACATACTGGATGGAATTTGTAGAAAAAAGCCAAAGTTGGTTGATAAGTTACAAATATAAGGAATTATTTTACTCATCAAAGCATGTACCCATATTATATATATATATATACTTTTGACATTTCAGAGGCCGAATGTTCAGGCCGGTGGTATAAACCTTGGCAGATTTTTAATGAATTTCTGGGAAGATACTTCTGCAGCATTGTCAGAATTAAATTGTTTTTCTATTAAATATTTTTCCTAATTAAGGAAGAAGTGCAAATTTTTGCTAGGTCTGATGACTCTGAAGTTACATCTCCAATGCTAGTAGTTTTGCCACAGTGTGTGGTTTAGTGTTGTCATTCAGTAAGATAGAATGCGATATGTTGACAAATTTAGGGTATTCTTTTTAAGTTTCTGCATAATTCTGTCCATTACGGTGCACTATATTTCTTATAACATTGATGAGAATGATTACATTAAGTCATAAAGAATCACAGTTACTCTAGATCACCAAACACTCACCATCAGCTTCTTTTGATGAATATCATTCTTTGGAGTGTGTTTTGGTGATTCATACTTTTCTAATTACTGTGCTGAATGATTGCGATTGTGCCATTAGATGCATTTCGCATCACAAGTAAAAATGCGATTCAAAAATGGATCAGATTTGAGACGAGAAAGCAATACCATGTAAACTTCAAAAACGCTTTGGTTTCATAATTCCCACTTATTCAACATTTTTACTTTACTTATTTGATCTAAATTAGTTAATTTTGTTTGTTTTCTAACACCCAATTTCAGCAAATTTCAATAAAATCAAATTTATTAAGTAATATATTCAAACTATGTTTAAAATTTTGTATTAGGGTTTACTTTCTGACATAATTATATTAAAATCCTAACATTAAAATATTATTAAAAGAAATTTGTTAAGCAATCATTATTAAATAACGATGAAGTAGTTGTTCAGAAAATTTAGGGCAAATTTAGAGTATCCAGAAATCTTTAATAGAAACTTTCTTAATGACAATTTTTTTTAAATATTTTATTTAAATTTAGTGCACAAACTAAATACGATGAAATATTTTAACTAATTAGGCTCTTAAAATTGTTGAAAATAATCATTTTGTAATCATGTGTTGACTTTGATGTGTTGCCCTGACTTACTCTAGATTTCTTTCTGCTCAACAGCTTCACGATATTTTTTTTCTACGTAGTTTGCGTTACAGGTTACTTTCAATCAAATGTCTCCACCAAGAACATTAATTCTCTGTACCTCCTTAAGATGCAGATTGAAATGCAAATTAGTTCAAGCAAACCTATGTGGAAAAAATAAGATTCTTACTTTTGCATCACACTATATATCTTTTTTTTTTTTTTTTTTTTGCTCTTTCACCTTACCCCTGGCAAATCCCAGGGCATCGCTCGCCTTCTTAAGCACGTTCATTCATTAATTGTGATTGCCGACTCAAGTATGAGAGTGTATATATATATATATATATCCTCTGTATCACAAACTACGTGCTGTGTAAAAAAACCCAGAAACAGTAAGAAAAGCTACTTCTGCCATAGGCGTCGAAAGCTCAAATACTAGCTCATTAGAAGCATCGATAGTAATGTATATTTTCTGGAACTTTTGTTGCTTGTTCTTTATTTTCCTCATTAAAAAGCGAAGACAAAGTTCCGGGAAGATTATGGTCAAATACATTGAGAAAAAAGGTGCAAAAAATATTTTTTTTTTTGTCCTTTGACATTTGCAAAAAATGTATCATTTTTCTTAAGAGCTTTATAAGAAAATTGACATTTTTGGTCTTGCAATGAAATTTTGAAGATTTTTACGTTTTTTATTTTTATTTTTGAACACGAGTAAGATTGGGAAAAAAATGTATTTCAAAGTATTTTTATATATAATAACTGCATTGTCTTAAAATTTTACAAATTTAATTTAAAAATACCTTGCAATTATATTTAAACTAAATATACTTGATAACATGATATTTCTTGAAAAACATTTTTGTTTCCTTATTTTCTAATTTATGATTTTGTTTCCCTTTCTTTAAAAACGTTTCAAAATATTTATTTTTATTATAATTTTTTTTAAATTCGACACTATTTATTTATCAATACTACATGAAAAAATAGCAATTTTCTTAATGTAATGATTATAATCTTCTTTTTTTTAATTTTCACAAGGATATATATTTATTTTTTTTTAAAAAAACATTCGTGTTAAATTTAAAATTGAACTGAGTTTCTTCTGCAAAAATATATAAACTATTCCATTAAAATCCTATATTTTTTTTGTACTTTATAGATCAAATACAATAAAAAAACAAACCAGAATAAAACCAGCGCCAGTTAAAAAAATCTTTATATTCGCTGACAGGTGTAATTATTAGAAAAGTTATTACTTTTATTTCATTTTTATTCTTTATTAGAAAATATTTTACTAAATTTTACATAAATGGTGTTTATCCTAACAAATTTAAATGCCTCATTATACATGTACAGTCACGCAGTATTAGGTGCACCCTTTAACACCAGGGAAAAATTACTCCTAAGAAAGAATTCTCTCTACGTCTTTTTACTGAAATCGTCTTTATTTTCAATGCCTCGACTATCTGTTCTGGTATATTCCTTGTCTGAAAAAGAAACTAACAACCACACTAGTAGTTTGTATTTGTGTTCATTCTTTTCATTTTTTTCGCTTTTGTATATCAATGTAATTACAATTTTTAGTTACCTGGATTACTTAATTGATAGTTATTAATTAGATTTTTTTTTCTTATAGAGCTCAGAGAAATTAGGTGCTCAGTGGCTGTGTCCTAACGCGCCAGTAATTCTTTAGAAAAATATAAGGGAAAGAAGAATTCGGACCGCAATTAATTTTTACACTCTAGAGGACTTGGTCGTTTTAGTAGTAAAATTAGAAAAAAATTGTAAAATTTTCATTAGAATACAAATCTATTTTTTAAAATAATTTTGTATTTTATTTAAAACTGAATTGTCTTTACTCTGCAAAAATTTATATAATATCCCGTTAAAATCCTAACATTTTTTTTTTTTTTTTTTTACTTTATAGATTAAATACCCAGCAAACTAGAATAAAGCCAAGATTAGTTTAAAAAATTGTAAAATTTAATTAGTATTAAAGTTATTTAATTAAGGGTAATTATTAATTATTATGATTAATTATTAAATTAGGGGTAATTACTAGTAAATATTATTTTATTTCATCTTTACTTTTTATTTTCTTGTTAATATTTTATTAAATTATTTATAAGTAGGGTTAATCCTAACCAATTTAAATGCTTGAGTTAGACGTGGGACATCACGCAGTATTGAGCTTCAATTTCCGTTCACTCTCTGACACACTGGAAAAATTACTCCTAAGCAAGAATTTTCACACTCTCTCATCTTACTGAAATCGGCTTTATCGTCAATGTCTCGTCTGTCAATTTTGGTATATACTTGTGTGAAAAAGAAGCTAATTACCAACCTGGTAATTGTTTCTGTGTGCATTCTTTTAGTGTTTTTTTCTTTTGGATTTCAATGAAATTACAATTTTAAATACATTCATTACTTATTTGATAACCATTAATTAGATTTTTTTTTTTTTAACTTATAGAGCTCTGATAAATTAGATGCTCAATGACTGTTCTCAAGCGGTCCAGTGAGACTTTTGAATAATATATGTGAAAGAGGAATTTTGACAGCAATTAATTTTCCACTGAAGAGGTGTATAAATTTCACAAATTCATTTAAAGGAAATTGGTAAGATTTTCGTAGTGAATTACATTATTTGCATTTAGAACCTTTTCCGGACAAAAAGGAACCAAATCAAATGCAAGTATTATTTTAAATTATAATTATAATTATAATAATTAATGGTTTCTTGGTCGTTTTAATAAAATAATATGAAAAAAAAATGTAGCATGTAATGTGTAGGGCAAAAGGAACCAGTCAGTGAAATTATTTATTTAATTGTGATATTTAAATTAATAACTCGCTTTTATCTATCCTCTAAAAGTTCTTTTTGTATTAAAATTAAAAATTCTAAGCACGAAAAGCAGCATTACGTACGTTGCTGATTTAAAGCACTTTAAAATAAAGTTTTTAAATATGTAATTAATAAATATAATGTGATATACGTGTGAAAGGAAGCAGGTAAGTATACGGGTAAAAGGAAGCAGGCAGTTAAATTATTTATTAAGTTGTGCTATTTAAATTAATATTCTATTTTAATTCATCTTTGAAAAAAGATTTCGATGTTAAAATCAAGCAATCTAAAACGAAAAACAAGATTACATAAGATGCTGACTTAAAGCACTTTCAAATTATTGTCTGATTAATAAGTTTACTGCGATATCAAGAGACTTTATAAGTGGAACTTTAAAGTTTCCCCTATTCACCGACCTCTTGGAGTGGCAAATGGGCCTGTAAACAGCTAACTGTCCTGTACCTGGAGGGACGCTTTTGTCACCGGAAAGATGTACATTATCTCGCTGACTTCACCCACAATGGCTTCTGTCCCAGAATTAAGCCCATTATAGGACATGAACCAGTCTGGTTCCAAATGGTGCTTTGTAAAACCTCGCAATCAATCAGTGAGCTTTTCTCCATGCATTACTCCTAACTTCATTGTTGGTAACCCCAGTGCGGGAGTAGGTAATTAACTTTACCTACTTTCGTTTTCAATAGCATGCAAGCAAATCAATGGCGGTCCCTTATCCTGACATGGCAATTCCTTTCGTCTTTGTGGCCAATGCTATGGGTTACCAGCCGTATTAATCGGAATTTATTGCGTTTGTTCGAAATACTATCTAGTCAGTTTGATGCAGATATACTTTAGAATAATAATTGCATTCGGTTCTGGTTCCTTTTTGTTCGGAAAACGGTTCTAAATGCAAATAATGTAATTCGCTGTTTAAATTTTCACCGATTTCCTTTAAATGAATTACTGAAATTTATGCTTGGTTCCTGATTTAATCTAAATTAAAATCAATGGATGATAAATCTCATTGAAGTTTAAAAAAAATTTAATTGCCAAATTTAAAGAAAAATTTTATCATTTAAATATACTGTTGAATATTTATCATTTTCGTAGTTTTTAGTTGAAAATCAAATAATGATTTGCAATGTTCTAACCTTGAAATTTAATTAAAATAAATTTCATATTCATTATTTATATATTATTTAATTAAATAGTTTTATATTCTATAGAATTTTATCATCATGTCAATGGTTTAAATAGTGTTTTAATAATTATTTTATTAATATTTATAATATTAAAATATACTACACCTAATTTCGTGGTTTCAACCATTTCCTTTAAATAAATTTGAGAAATTTATGCTTGGTTCCTTGATTTAATTTAAATTAAAATCAATGGATGATAAATACTTAAATCCCATCGAAGTTTAAAAGAGTGTAATTTTATCATTTAAATATACTGTTGAATATTTATCATTTCCGCATTTTCTAGATGAAAAAAATTGTTTGCTAATTTGCAATATTATAAAATAGGAATTTATTTATTTTAATAAAATTCCTATTTTATATTCTATACATAGAAAACTCTAATTATCTAACATAGTTTTATATTCTATATTTATATAGAATTTAATTAAATAGTTTTATATTCTCTAATAGAGTTTTATATTCTATAAAATTTTATCATTATATCAATGGTTTATATAGGGTTTTAATAATTATTTTATTAATATTTATAATATTAAAATATTCTACGCACATAAGTATTTTAAATATAAATCAAAAATATGGATTAAAATATTCATAAGTTTCGAAACATTTCAATAAATTCCCACGTACAAAAAAATATAGATCTATTGAAATACCAATATTCACGTTTACTTAATTAATAAAAATTTGATATGGAATATCTTATTTTTAGAAATTTTCTAGTCTAAGAACATTTTTATTTTATTTAACAATTATGTCCATTAAAAAAATTTATGCATATAAATAAAAATAAAGAAATATTTTTAACTAAGCTGTTTTAATTATTTATTATATTCAGTTGTAAATTATTCTACAAGGTTTAATATCTAAATAATTCCATTCTATAATTTTGCATAAACTTTGGAGGCAGTGCATTTAACTAATATGGGGAAATTATTTTAATTTTTCAGCTAATGACATGTATATGTCATTAGCTGAAAAATTAAAATAATTTCCCCATATTTTCAGTTTTAAAGAAATAGATAGTGATAAAATGAATTATAACTCATTGGGGATTATACATGTATTTAACTTTAATATATTTAATTGAATTTCTGATTTTAATGGTATTAAAATTGAATGCCATTAGAACTACTGGAAAATTAACTCGAAAAATTTGTTGAAAGAACTTTGATGTTCTAGTTTGTGTTATTTGCTAAAAATCATTAAAAATGAACTGGTTATGTTTTTCGTATTATCATTATTCATTTATAATTTATAATTTCTTTCAATATCACTTATCATTTTTTTAATATCGCATATTAATTTATCGTTTATCATTTTTCAATGTTACTCATTAGTTTATCTGTTATGACTTTATTTTCAATATCCCTTGATTTAAAATACTATATTCATTCCTTATCAGTTTTAAGTGTTTGCTATGAATTAAGTTTCATGATTTAAGTTCTACTTAAAAAAAAGGATCATATGTCTTGGGTAATTGAGAACATTTATTAAGAAAATAAAAATAATATCATTAAAATAATATATAAATAATAATAATATGTCATTTATTCAAATTCAATAAGTATTTTTCTTTCAATACCTTATGGTTTTGATGAATAGTGAAATGCTCAAATCCTCCTCATCAAAAAAAAAAAAGGGAAAAATCAAAATAAAAAATTCTCTGTTTAGCTAACAACTTATATTAATATGATTGTACGAAAATTTAAAAATGGAAAGAATTTTATGAAATATTTTTAAATACTTTATCGCCAGACCTGCAATTTCATAATAAGACTAAAGTCATCATTTAAATATGATATCATTGCAAAAGAAGGCTTTTAAATAATTCAGATAAACATTTATTTAGAGTATAATAGTATTTGCTTTGTAACTTTTTATAATTGTAATTAGAAACAAAAATGTGCAATATAAATTTAAAAATATAATAAACTATTATTCCATGAATTCAACTAATGACTATATAACACGATTAAATTTTTAATGATAATGTTTAAATTGATTCATCATTTCGATGAACATTATATAAATGTCTTCAAATCCCTTAAATATGTTGCTTAAAATAAAACATGTAATGTACCTTGAACATATACTCACAATTTTATATTTTCCGTTGATATAAATGCATTATTTACAATTTTTTTAAAAGAGAATTCAACTTATACTTAGAATACGAATTCAACTGAATACGGCAGTAAACATGGAGTATGTCAATAAATCATTCTTAAGATTTCAGATAATGTACATTCCATTTCTCTGATGAAGGCATGTGGAAAAAAGTACCTGTACCACGAAAAGGGTGGTTTAGGGTATTTCGCAACAGTGGTGACATTAACTTAGTGGTGATAGTAACAGAGAGTTTATCATCAGCAGTTAGGATTTTGGGTGAAATTGAATGTGTTTTTTCTATATATAACGAGAGAAACTCATGCACTCACTCCTAAAGTAGAGTTTCCTTAACGAATAGCTCTACTTTTCTCAAATACCATTTTAAAAAACTACTTTAGAGAAGTGTTATCTGCCATCATCATATACAACACCCTAGCGCTTTCATGGACCATGTGAAATGCATGGGCCATTTAGGAACATATATCAATAAAAAAAAGTAAAATATTGTTGGTTTTATATAGTTGATTTTATTTAATATATCATATGTTTTTAAAAATATACTATATTTTGTCTATAAAATCATATAAATATATAGATGAATTTTAAATAAAATAAATAACTTATAGAACACTAATGTGTGTTTTTCAATTGTCTTTATGCATTATCTTCAAAAAAAATGCCGGGTTTGAAAAAAAATAGTTGTAGATGTTGAAAATAGAAAATGTCGTTTTTATACACTTGATTTTATTTAATGCATTATTTGTTTTAAGAAATATACAACATTTTATCAATAAATATATTTGAATATTTTGATGAATTTTAAATAAAATAAATACAGAAGTACTATTCAATTGTCTTTATGCCTTATTTCCAAAAAAAGTAGTTGTTGTAGATGTTGAATATAGAAAAATATTTTGTTTATATACTTCATTTTATTTTTAAAATATACAATATTTTATCTATAAGCTATTTTAATATTTTGAGGAATTTTAAATAAAGTAAATATAGAAGTACTGTTCAATTGCTTTTATACTTAATTTCAAAAAGAAATCCCGGGTTTGAAAAAAAAAAATATTTGTAGATGCTGAAAATAGAAAAAATTGGTGTTTTTATACACTTTATTTTATTTAATGTATTATTTGTTTTAAAAACATAGAGTATTTGATCTATAACATTATTTAAATATTTTGATTGATTTTAAATAAAGTAAATGCAGAAGAAGTATTGTTGAATAATATAGCTGTTGTAGATATTGAAAATATAATTTTGTTTTTTGTTTTTATGCACTTAATTTTATTTAACGCATTATTTGTTTTAAAAATTATACAACGTTTTTATCTATAATCTTATTTAAATATTTTGATGAATTTTAAATAAATTAAATACAGAAAAAGTACTGTTCCATTTTTGAAAACAAAAATGTTGGAGATATGAAAAATAGAAAAGATAGTTGCTTTTATATACTTCATTTTATTTAATGTGTATTTATTTTAAAAATATATAATATTTTATCTATAAACTTATTTAATTTTGTTTAATTTTAAATAAAGTAAATACAGAAGTAGTGTTGTTCAATAAAATAGTTGTTGTAGATGTTGAAAATAGAAAAAAATGTTGTTTTTAAGCACTTTAATGTATTATCTGTTTTAAAAAATATACAATATTTTATCTATGGACTTATTTAAATATTTGCATGCGTTTTAAATAAAGTAAATACAGAAGAGGTACTGTTCAATTGTCTTCATGCGTCATTTCCAAAAGGAATTCTTGGTGTGAAAAAAAAAAATCCCGATAATCATAGCAAGTAAATTATCGCGTCTGAAGAGCGATTATTAGATAAAGATAAAACAAATTCCTTTGTTTGAAAGGGCAATTACATTGATTGATGACAGAGCCGAAAAACTGGGAACTCCGAATAAAAAAAATTGCGATCGAAAGTATGAAAAAGAGGTGTACAATACAGAAAGGAAAATCGATTAAATTTATTGAGCGAGATAGTTAGCTAGAAATATGTGTGCTAGAAATCAGTATCACTTCATTGGAAAAACGTCCAAACAGGAAAAAAAATTAAACTAAAAAAAATAAATCACAAGAAAACATTTTTATCTGATCAGTTTACACTTAAAAGAGAAAAAATTAAGTAAAAAAAAATAAAATGAACTGAATTGTAAGGCATAACACTAAATTTTAATTTAAAATTTTCAATTTAGAAAAGTAAACAAATATTCTTTTATTTAATAAGATAAAGTACTCTGGTAGACAATGTAATTTTATTTTCAGTATTGGACAACCTAGTTCGAAACTCCGCAAGTGACGATGAACCAAAAGTTTCTATTTCAATCAACCATTAGATATGAGGAGAAGAGGATGAATTAATTGAGATTTCCAGGTTCACCACACAAAAATGGAAATGCAAAACATAAAAAAACTCCAAAATATTAACAAGTGTTTTTATTGTTAGACTGTGTGAGATGTACAGGCTCTCCTTGGTGCAGTCTAATAATAGAGGAATTTTCGATATATATTTATATCTATATATATATAGAGAGATAAATTAGATAAATAGGCATATATTTCGTGGTGCATTAAAAAAAATGGAATTTATGAATATTCCTTATAACAATTTTAACTAAAATATTATGATAGTTTTTCTTAAACAATTTCCAATTTATAATTTTATTTTCATGATACAATATATTATTACAATTTAAATAATATGAATGAGTAGTAAGGTTTTTTTTAAATTTCTGAACTGATTTAAGCATCTAATAATGTACACTACATAAAATACAACAATATATGATATAATATTAATAATTCCAAACCTATTATTTACAGTTGCCGATTATTAGATTCATTACATCATTATTCATTACATTCTCACAGCTCATTAGGTAACGTTGAATCTTCTACGATTGTGTATTTTATTATGATTATAAGATCCAGAGTTTCCCTAGTGTTTCGAAATAAAATAACAGCATGTGTTATTAGATTAGATTATTATAGCAAGCAACATAAAGAAAGCTCCCGACTCGTGGTTCAGTGACATACAGATGTGTGATAATCCTTGAACATAATAACAGAAAACGTAATATTCGCATATTTCCATCGTTGAACTGGTCGTGGAATACACAAATAGTTTACATGATATTGCAGTAAGGAAAAATATATTATAAAAGTAGTATTTATTTTGTATATCTGAATAATTAGCCAAATATTTTAATAGGAAACTTTTAAATGTGTTTAAAAATTAATAAAAAAATATATAATTGCATGTAATTAAAATAAAAATATAATAAAAATAATTTTGCATTTAAAAATATATAATTGCATGTAATAAAAATAATTTTTCAATTTAAAAAAAAAAAAATAAGAATCTTAACTCTCATGTTATTTATAATCAGTTTTAAAAAGTCTCCTTCACTTACATTGAGAAATAATAAACACTTGATTAACAAAATAAACTGATGATATTATTGGACACCTTTTGAAACGAAATAATTGAATTCACTCAAAAAAGAAAGATATAAACACAACTTTCAATTGAATTTCAAGTAGTTTTACATGCTTTAACAGTCTTCCAAATAACCCTTTATTCGACTTTTCAAAAGACCATTTGAATGCCCTCCACTTAAAGTAATGTGAATGCGACGCCATTGTAGTTTTGCAAGCAAGTGTCTGTGGATTTTTAAGATTAGATTCTGAAGATGAAATCAATTGAAGAAATAGAATAAACCCTCATTTCACTACTGTCCTAAATGGACGTCTTTTTTCTTTACTCAATTGGGAACAATTCCACCAGTAACGTCGTAAAAAGGGTATTCTTCAAGGAGTACTAGAAACTTGTGAGGAACTATTGTGGTAAAATTTCAAAAACTATAAATGATTAAAATGTTGCAACATATATTATGCATCGAAATATAATAATTTCTGATTAAAATATATTTCTATTTAAAAAATATTTTCATATTCATTATGAAAATCGTTTTAAAGTTAATAACAACACAAACTCACATAAGAAATTTGTATAGGTCTTAATGTTATATTGATTTTTCGATTTTGGTTGAAAGTGATTTTGCATAAATTTAAAAAAGTATTGAAACGAAATTCAGTACCCGAAATTTTTGCAACCAAATTCTCATTTAAATTTAATTATTTTTATTTATGAGTTAATGCACAGTATAAATTAAGTGATTATTTCAAAACAAATTAGTGAATACTTCAAACAAATTAATTCTTTTGATATATATATTTTATTTTACTAATAAGCTGCATTGCAAGCATATTTCTAGCAACACATTTTAATAAATAAACTTTTAAGAATGTCCCACAAAACCAACTGATTAACAAATATATTGTATATAAATTAACAAATATATTGTTATTAAAACAAAAACTGTATACTATTAATCAATACAAACAAATAAACAATATTTAAAAGCATTATTTCTTTAAAGATATGAATTTCCTCAAACTTTGTAAAAAATTATGAAAAAATGATATGATTATGATTAATATTATAAAATGAAAAAATGCACTCGTCATATATCATTCGCACAGCGAAAAACCCTAAATTTATTCACTCTCCTATATATTTGCATTGCATAAATCTGCAAAATGAAAAAATAACATTAGTTAATAATTTATAGATTGTGTGTATTCCAATAAATTTCTTATGTATACAATTTCTTTTAAAAAAGGTTTTTATCACTTAAAAAGCTCTAAAGGTTAAAAAGTTTTTACTACTTAAAATTAAATACAAAAACATCTGAAATTGCTTTTTTCTTTTTCTATAACATGAAGCAATATGAGCCGTTTGTTTTAATATTAAGAAAGGAAATTTGTCTACATAATGGGTTTAACTTGTTGTTTTTTTAATACAGTTACAACGCTCACTTAACAAAAATAAAACTATAGAACGAAAAATTCACTTTATTTTACAATTCAAATCTAACGACTGTTAAATAATATCAAACAAGCAATCTCTCTGATATATTGAAAGTCATTTAAATGCCAAAATCTCAAAACTCAGAGGAAAAGGCATAAAAAAGGACTACTGTACAAACAAATAAAATTTGTGAAAGTGTATAATATTTGTAATGGCATACAATATAAATGCTAATACATATCACAGCAAAATCTTATGTTGAGAAAAGATTAATCACGAGAATTAGAATACAAAACATTGAAATAATTTTTTTTTAAAGAAGTATTTAACAAACTGTTAAACAATTCAACAGGAAGTCAAAATGAAAACTTGAAAATGTGATTGGAAATACAATATTTTAGTTCAGCAGGATCTAAAACAACAACTTTGTATAAATTTGTATTTTTAGATTTGCATTTTGGCTAGTTATAATTACATTATGGATACTTATAATGGTTAGTATAATTTAAAAACATAGGTTTATTAGAGAAGAGAAAGGATACGTTTATTGCAGCAATTACTATATAACACATTGAAACCATTTTTCGATAAAGACTTGTATGTTTAACAAACTGTTTAAAAAACTATAACATCAAACTTTAAAACGAAGGTTTCCATTAATTTTTATATTTTTGTTCAGCATTAGCTCAATAATCAATTTACACAAAGTGAAATGTAATTTTTAAAAACATATATATTTCACTCTAATAAGAAAAACAATTTACTTTTTGAAATAAAAATTTGAAGCTTAAGTGAAAAGTCATATTAGTTTACTTTAGAAGAAATAATATCTTTAAATGTTTCACGTGCTACTAAAGGATAAACTTTGATTCTTCGACAAATGTATAAATTAATTAACCTTTTTTAACATTGGCATTAATCGGTATTTATTAATAAATGAGGAAATCTTAATTCATTCTCTACGAAAATACTGATCTATTTTTCCCTGCAAGAAAATGCTATTGAGACATTGAGTTTTGAGGAGATTAGTTCAGTCGCCAAAATCATTCTATGTGATCGCATTCAAACTTTATTCCCCCCAAAATTAAAGCTAATCAAAGAAAGCGAATATATTAAATTGAACATTTGGATTCAACAAAATTATGTTACCTTTAAAAATTATATTTAGATAAACTTTTTTATCTAACAAAAATAAATTAATTTAAATACCACTTAGAAAACATTTTATAAAATGAATTACTAAGATTCTTTACTTCCAAATTTTTTGACATATTTTACTACAAAGGCATCTTTGATTCCAATACATTAAAATATTTAATAAAATTTAATTCATCGTTAATTTAATTTTTTATCAAAATTTATTTTCACTCCAAAACATTAGTGAAATTTTGTGCTATTAACAAAACTCGTAAATAACTTCAATTTTTTTTTCTCAGAAATATTATTTCACAGAAATGCACAAATAAATACATTGAAAAAATAATGGCAAATATGAGAAACCTAATATTCTAAGTCTAGACTTATTTTTTTCTTATGCAATTTGAAATTCAAATTCCTGTTTTGTTATAATTAATAATATCTCATTATAAAAATATTCCTCCGGAAAATAAAATGTCCACAAGAAAAGTTGTTGCAGTAGATAAACGAAATTTGGGAAGCGTTGTGTTTACAACTGAAAGATAACGCATATTCATATTTCACACTAAAAATGACACAACTAGTGCCCTGGTGAGCATGATAATCCCATTTGCTTTAAATACGATAACTAAACTTCGTGAGCATTATATATTTTTGATTGCGCTTTGGGAGTTAAATTTGAGCCAAGAATGCTTTTAAGGAGATAAAGATAGTATCAGTAGCTTACTGAGTTTGAGCGAATTTGTGAATTAAGGGTATGAGAAGGTGTGGTTTGTTTTACTAATATTGACGAGGTAGATGTGTTGATTCTACTTAACAAGGTAGAATCAATTGTGCATAAATTTTGGCAGCAATGCTCTCTGTAAGGTATCTCCTCAATAAATACCACTACCTAGAGAGGCATCCAGGGCTGTAGTGCATCGTAGTGCATCTGCATCAGAAATTTCAAATTGCGTTTGACGCAGCGAACTATAAGAAATCAATTACTTGATAGGCTAATCCAAGACAAATGGTCTGTTTCGTCACGCCACTAACTCCAAATCACCGTAATCTGTGACTTTTGGTGTTAAGTTAGAGATCATTCGTGGATTGAGTAAAAATCTGTTTAGTTCTCAGTTTAGAGCCGATTTGATCTTGAGGCTAGTGTTAATCCTATATTGCTTAGGAGAAGTCAGGAATACTCAGGACTTATATCAAGAATTATGATCTGAACATCAATTTTCTAAGACAGAAGAAGCACTGTCGCCGTTATCCTACACTTCTTAAAGTAAATTTAAACATCAAACTTAGGATTAATTGTTTGTGCTACCAATTTTGATCAGCATTCCATGTGATGGTCTAACAGGATAACGCTGCTTCCCATACTGTTGTATCAAATATCAACATGTTGCTTTGAAAAGATCTAATTTCTCCTTGGAGTTGTGATTTCCTTTTTCACCAGTGCATATTCAGAAACCCTACAATCAATATTTTAAACCTGTAACTTGTTAACTAACTTCAAACCTGTAGCATTTAAATTTAACAATCAACAATCAATATTAAAAAAGTTATTCCACATCAAAGATTCGGTTACAACATTTATTAAGAAAGTCCTTCGCAAAACAACTTTATGACTTTTAAAACGAACATCCTCAAGATGTGTGTAAATACCATTTTTTCTGTGGAATTTTTAGAGCTCTCCAGAATCTCCAGTATTCTCGAAATAGCTTGAACTACAAGGGAAATGACTATCTAAGTAATGAAGATAAAGAAATGAATTTTGTAAAACCTCATAAAATTTTAATATGATGCATTTTTAAGATAAAAATTTAAATCATTTTTTGGTACAGAAATTGAACTCGAAATATGACTTTAATTTTATTGATTTACATATATATTTATTTATTTTTCAAATGTTAAAACATAAATTTTTTTCTCAGCTAATGTCTGTCGAAAATAAAATATTTTATGAAATTAAAAATGTCAATACATTTTAAAAATAGTTTCGCTAATAATCAAAATATGGAAAAACATTTTTCGCTTGAAAAAATTGTTAAGGTAGTTTCGCTGCAAAATGATTCCATTCGGCTAAAATAAATATGGTATATATCAGCTATAAAGTTATTCAGAATAAAGCAGATAATATTTTTGCCCCGTTACAAGATTGTTCTCTAAAATTCGAATTGATACTAGACAAGATTTTATTTTTACTTTTTAGCTAGGTATACAGAAAATCATTTTAAATATGTATATACATATTTCATATATAAAATCATTTTAAATATGTATATACATATTTAAAAGGATTTTCTGTGTACCTAGCTAAAAAGTAAAAATAAAATCTTGTCTAGTATCAATTCGATTTTTTTTAAATATGTATTTACATATTTAAAATGACCTAACGGATCTAAATGATCAATCTTCTAACGGGGCAAAAATATTATCTGCTTTATTCTGAATAACATTATAGTTGAGATATACCATATTTATTTTAGCCGAATGGAATAAAAACGTTAAATAAAAGAAAATAAAAGTTCAAAAAATTTATGCTGGCTTAATATTTTACCTCTTCGTTTTTTTTTTTTTTTTTTAATTAGTGCATTGCAATGAACAAATAAACCAACTACAGATATTTTAACTCGTTACATTTATACATTTAACATTTCTACATTTTATTTTACCTTCTAATTTTCTTATTTTAAACTGTAACATTCAGTGAAATTTAAATTGTTTTACAAGTTTAAATTATTAGGCATTTTTTTTCGTTAATCATTTTACCTACAAAATTTCTCCGTATGATAGTTTTCTTCATATTGAAGCTCTTTAATACCGTCGCACTATAGTTTTTTTTTCCAATTTGAAAATACTAAAATGGCAAGTGCTTGTTTAATAACAAGGTAATGGAATTAAACAAATTGGTAATTCGGTTTCACAATTGTAAAAACATAATTTTTTACCTATGATATTCTATTTTGAGTCCACTTTAAACCGTAGCTCCAGGTCTAACACGATTGTAGAGCGTTGGACTTCGGTCTGACAGCCCTATCCTCTAAAAAGAAACCATTTCCTGTCTCGAAATCTGCTATTAGGCAGATGATCTTGCCCCATCATGGGCTGTAGTGCCAGGGAATTTGTTAGTTATTTCATTTTAGTTTCTCCAATAGAAATCGAACATTCTTTCATAGATAGTTATAAATCTTGCAACTCCCAACTTGTTCTAATTTTGTAAAAGTTAAGTTCGCATGCATGTTTTAAAATTATAGATGCATTACAATTTTTAAAGAAATGCTTATGTCGTTCTTCAATAACTTCTTTTCTATTATTTACATGAATAACTGCGTATTTATATTAAACACTAAACATATTATTTTCAATGTAATCATACTTAAAATAGGTTTACATTTCTAAATTTGAAATGATTATATTTATCTAACAAAAATTACCAACAAAATATATATTAAAAACACTTTTCTCATTTGAAATACATTTCCTTAATATAATCTTGTTTAGGATTCACCCAATCACTTCAAGCAACCAATTAACAACAGCTGTTCCTCGCTCCCAACTAATGTTCTCTTTCCTCGGGAATCTCGTGATCCTAATTTTTCCATTTGTGCATGCGTGACTGCCAAAAATGGATGAGTGTCATTTAAAGTCACTGTGATTCAGTTAAAATATCTGTCTTGCAGATAGGACTAAACGAAATTAAACCACGCATTAAGAATTTTTAGTCTTTTCTAGAAGAGTTTTTTAAATTGAATAGATTTTTAAATGTTGTTATTATTCCAATAAAACTGTTATTTTTAAAAGTTAACAAATTTCTTTTAATCTCTAAGTAATATAGTAAACAATGTATTTTATCAAAAATTTTAAGCAAAGAAAAAGTGCCAACGATTGAAAATGTGGTCCACGAGATTATATACTTGCTTGTATTAGTGGTAAATCCAAAATATAAAGTGATATATTTAAATATTTCAGAAATAGCTTCAATAGACAAATTTAAAAAAAAGCAAATAATTGCCTTGTATTGCTCTACATTATCATCATGAGTGAACCTGCAGTTGTCCTGGTTAGAGGTCTCTAGAGAAGCTATATAAAGTGAAGTTACAAAATAAAAAATAAGTAAATGTCTAAGTTATTATTTAAAACAGATTACTCTCCTTTCTGAACACGAGAAACGTTCACTTCAAAATAAAAGCTGATTTTCACGTTTTTTTATTTATCTGTTTTTTTAAAAAAAAGGCATGAAATATGTGTTGCTAAATATAACGATTGACCATCATAATCGACCACCATAATCATAATCATAATCGACCATAATCGATCATTGAATCATAATCGACCACCATAACGATTGACCATTATTTTTTTCCTCAGCTAATGTATTTCGAAAATTAAATATTTTATGAAGATAATAAAAATATCAATACATTTTAAAAATAGTTTCGCCAATAATCAAAATATGGAAAAAGCAATTTTTTCGCTTGAAAAAATTCGTTAAGATAGTTTTACTGCAAAATAATTCTATTCGGTTAAAATAAACATGTCACGAGATCTGTAATTTATTTTGAATTCTCTGACTTTCACACTATAAACAGATTATTGTTTCAATATCCTCAAAGCAGTGTCTGAAGATTAGTTTATATTTATAAAAGTCAATTTAAGCATTATTTAAGACACTTCTCTATACATATTTGGTAGTGCTTCTTGTAGTATTTGAACAACTGATTCTTCATTAAGTTCTAGATTTAAGAAATTTTGTTATATTCCTGTCGCTATTGAATTAGAAATTTCTTGTGGGGATTCTGCATTTTAGGATTCCGATTTTGACAAGTCTCTTTTTGTAGCCGAAATATTATGTAACCACATCTGCCATTTTATTTTTTTTATGAAAGGACTTGTGAAAACAACAAGGGAAAAAATAGCCAAATAAACAAGTTAAACCCTAAAGTGCAGAATTCCCGTTCTTACAAGGCAAAGGTAGTTAAGGGTAAGGAGTACCTATGGAGAAAGTTCTTATTCAGACCAATTGCTTTAGAAATTTATTGGGTTATTGAACATTAGTACATCCTCATGTGTATTTGTTCGGCAAAGTATGTTAACACATGATAAATTGTAATTCGTGTAAATGATTTCCTTTTTTTATTTATTTTGAAATTAAAAATAAAAGCTTTTAAATTTTGTTTGTCTTAAATATTCGAATAATAGAAGCATAATTGATGTAACGAGTGGTGATTGTAAGGTTTTCGTTCCTTTCTCCATATCTTAAATTGAATCATATTGACAAAGGAATGCATGAAAGGCCTAATAAACAAATATAGTAATTTCATTAAATTTAATAAACGTAAAAATGTGTAATTTCGAAAATAAATTAATTTTTAACGAAACATACATAAAGGAGAATACTTATAATAATTGATAAAAAAAGGACAAATTTATTCTTTAAATTTATAAATTTAAGAAATGTAAAAACGCATAATTCCAAAAATAAATGAAACTTCAGCAGAGTATAACTTTATGTAATTTATTTAATTTAATTTCAAAATTATAAAGTTTTTTTATTTCATTATTTCAAATTTTTAAATATTTTTTTTGATTTTTCATTTAGGTGCATATACACATAAATTTTCAAATTCAGCGAAATCAATTTTTTATAAAAATAAATGTAATGCACAATCGAAGTGCAAAGTTTTGCATTATTTTTTGTCTCACATGAATAGCTTCAATAAATTTCTAAATAAGTTAAAAGGTACATGAATTTAATACACAAAACATTTTAATCCTTCAATAAATGATAAAAAAAAAATTCAAAATACATTTTTAAATTTTTCCTTTTTTTTGCTTGCGAATAATATTTTTAAAAGCATTACAATTTTAATAAAGAAAAAATAACAATTAGTTATTGGGATGACGTTAATTACCATGCAGCTTACAGTAATGCCCCAATGCTGTTCGTCATTGTGTCATGACACCAAAAGTCGTTATTTATGCGTCAGAAATGATAAATTAGGCAGTCAAGCTTTTAGAAATCTATTTTTCTTTTCATATTTTACAAGGCTTAGTTTCGATCTGTGTTTTTGCTCTTGTTTTCTAGTGAAACTAATTAATGCGTTTTGTTTTCAAGCAACAAACTTATTGAACGGCTTGAGATGTGTAAAATTATCTGAACAAGTGTGTAATTTGTTTTTCCTTTTAGTCTCCTTTATGAAATAATGTTTAAGTGCTCATTATATTTAGTTTAAGGTTTTTTAAATCTCTGCTTTAAAGTGTAACTCTTTTGGTTTTTCAAAAAAATATTTGCTGAACTTTTAGCTAAATTGTTTTTAAATGGAATGAAAGTTATAGGTTGGTAAAACAAGTTAACTTTGAATGCACGGTTCTTAAAAAGGAACTTGCCGTATCTATTTTAAACAATTCTTTAGCTGTAGTTTAGTTGAGTAATGAAATTTTGGTGATTTAACCTTGTACTTTTATTTAATAAAATGAGCTATCAATCAACAATATTTTCAAAATTCCCTTTTTATACATTTAAACTTTTTAATTTTGTTATTTAAAACATTTAGTGGAACACAGTTTATCTGCCTTACCGCATTTTTTTTTTTTTTTTTATGTTTTTAAAATTTATTAGATGTATAATGCCAACATATAATTAACATTTTATATATATATGCACATATATATGTTTATATTATATTTCTTATAGCTGTTTAATTATTAATACAAGTATTCTGGGTAAAATATATTCACAAATTTTATACTTCATAATTTAAGTTAAATTACATTAACATTTAAAACATTTAATAAAGTATCAAAGAGAGAATTTCTATATTAAAATATCATCGAAATTGATTAAATAACAAATACGACGTTGCATTATGTAAAATTAAGTAATGAATAATATATTTGCATGTATCCAGTATGGCACTAATTGAACTAAACACAATCACAAAAATCGATATAATTAAAAGAAAAAGACTATCATGTGTGTCAGTAATTTTAATTTCACGTAATAAATGGTAAAAAAATAAAACTGAAATTTTTAACAATAAAATTCACGTTATTAATGTTATTTAGACGATGGTTATCGTGTGTCTTAGGGTTGGAATAACCTCACAGTCGGCCATGCATGTCATAAAATGCGACTGAAATGGGTGCCAGTGCAGGAGTATAACAGGGTGGGGTAAAGTCAGACTTCTCCCTCTGGGTGCCCCATGTCTTTTTGCCGCATGTTCAAGAACAAAAAGAAGCTGTATTTTTTTACCCTTTATCATAACTCGTCAGGATTCATGAAATTTGTCTAGATATTCCTATTAATCTATGGAATTTTAATATTAGAGAGTTTTTGCATACCGTATTTTGGAAGTCCGTTAGCTTTTTCTCCCTATCGCGCATGCTCATAGGAAACATTATTACATATACGCATGCGCAATTTATTATGAGCATGCGCGTTAGGGAGAAAAAGCTAACGGACGTCCAAAATACGGTATGCAAAAACTCTCTATTATCACTAATATCACCATAAAATTGCATCATCGATTTAGATATAGTTTCTTATGGTACCTTTCATAGATGCAATGTAAGAAAATGTTGTTTATAATGTTTTCTAAATGGTCTCAACACGTACATCTGCTATGGTTGTATAAAAATAACTCCACACGGTTTACTACAAATATTTTTCCAGTTATTAATATTTTATACCGATAATATTATTATTAATACATAATAAATTGTAATACTTTTTTTCCAAAAAATATTTTTTTTACTTAATGCTTTAGAAATAAATAATCATGAACAGTTTAATTGGATTCACATATATTGAATAATTTTACAATAATATTATTAAGCTAAATATATTTCTTATTTAGTTTGCAATCTATAATTGAAAACATCTACCGAAATACAATTAAACACCATATTCAAATTAACAAATATTTTACAGTACTGTAAAAGTTATTCACATATATATTATTCACATAAATTGAATAATTTTATAGTAATATTATTAAGCTAAATACATTGCTTATTTAATTTGTAACCTATAATTGGAAACATCTACACAAATACAATTAAACACAATATTCAAACTAACAAATATTTTAAAGTATTGTAAAAGTTATTTACTTTGCACAAATTTTAAATATTATATAATTTGTATATAATTTATTGAATTTGTATATATTTTAGGACTTTTTTTATTCACATATTATTTTCCTCAAGTTTATGAGACGAAGCAAAAATTTATAATACTATTTGTAACAATTTTTTTTTTTTTTCAAAATATAGCTCAACTAAAATGAAACTAATAAAATGCATTACATTTTATGTATACAAAATAAAAACTAAAACAATTTTTATGGATTTGAAATGAGCAACTTGGAGCTTTTTCAATTTACATAAACGAATTACTTTCTAGTAAGAATATGAAAACATTTTAAGTTTTCTGTACTTCATTCCCGTCTTATATTGGCAACTTTGAAAGTTGAGTGTAGGAAGGAGATAAGAATTTGACAGAGAAATCATTCATTCCTGTGTCAGCAAACACAGCACAGCACATTTAATGGAATTTACGATTACTCCGAAAGTAATATTTGAAGTAGTAAAAGATGTTTATGTGTAGATAGAAAACGTTTTATGAGTTTCTTAAGTATTTTCATACATCTCGAACAAGATATTGCTTAAAATATTTGGTCGATCAAGTTTCATTTTTGAAAATTGATTTCAAAAATAATGTATTCATATCAATTTTATGACACAGAAAATCCTGCTTGTTATTAAATGCTTTAAATTTTTTTTTTGCCGTAGTAGAAAAGTTTTTATCAAAATTTAGTTTTATTTTTGTTAAAATTTAATTATTTTTTTTTAAATCATGAACAAATTATTTTGTAAAAAAAAAAAAAAATATTTAATTTGAAAATTAATGAAAAATATTGTATTGTTTTATGATACATTAAATTCTGTGTGTTATTAAATATTTTACATTTTTTTTTGTGTCCTAGTTTAAAACATTTTTATCAAAACTTAATTTTATTTGGTTAAAATTTAGTTATATTTTTTATAAAATCATGTACAATTTATTTTATATAAAAATATTTATTTTGAAGTTTAATTGAAAAATTGTAATGTTTTATAACATATAATATCCAGCTGTTTATTAAATATTTTTTTTTTTCAATTCCTTCTATTAGCTCACACTCTTCCTATATATATCTTGTTCAAATTTTCAATCGTTCATAAAATACTTTTTATTCCTCCACTCAAGTTCAAATACATTGTATTAACTTGTAGTGGATGACACTTGATGTTAATACAGTTTTTTCAAATATTAATTCAGTAATTAAATTTAATTAATTAATTTTAGTTTTGTTTAGTTTTAAGTTGCATTTATCTACCAATAGATGGCGCCAGATAAACTTAAAAAATGAATGAAAATTATTTATAAAGGACTTTCTCAATATAGTAAAAAAAAAAAGTAGGAATTGACTTTAAAAAAAAAAAAAAATTATATTACTTGTTCCTCAGTCGAAAACATTTTTCCAATATTTAATTTTACTTTTGTTAAAATTTAATTATTTTTTTATAAAATAATGAACAATTTGTATTATAAAAAATATTTTTTTTTTGAAATTTAATTAAAAAATTGTAATGTTATATGACACAGAAAATTCTGATTATTATTATATATTTTATATTTTTTGTCGTAGTAGGAAACATTTTAATCAAAATTTTATTTTATTTTCGTTAAAATTTATTTATTTTTTATAAAATCGTGAGCAATTTATTTTATTATAATATATTTATTTTGAAGTTTAATTAGGAAAATTGTAATGTTCTTAAATGCAACCCGTCAATTACATTTATTTATTTTAGATTTGGAAAATTACTTTTTTTTAAATTTTAAAATCAGTTTATACATCAGTCAAAAAATTTTACTAAGAATGTTATTCATAATGTACGTTAACTGTAAAACTAGAATTAAAATTTTTACAAAAGAATCAAAAGAACAGATGAATTTAAAGGAAAATTAAGGCTGAATTCTCAATTAGAAATTTTTTATGTAATAATTAGATTCAATAAATAAAAAAACTTACTGTAATTATTATAATAAGTACGATAATTATCATTTTATATTAATCATAATTTTATAAAAATGGGCTTTGACGTTTTATGAAGAATTTAATTAAAGGAATTAAAGAGAGTTCGCCATTTTCTAATTTTGTATTGATTTATACGACTTGGATTTAAATAGCTTCAATTAAATTAAGAAACTTCTTTATTTTGAATAATTTGATTACAAAAAATATCCACAAAATAGTGGAAAGTATTATCTTGCAAATATAAAATTTTTGTAGAACAACAAAAGGAACAAAATAAATAAAAGGTAATCGAAAACACAAGCTTTTACCATTTCAACTTCAAGAATTTTTTCAAAATATATTTTTATATATATATATATTCACAAATAATTTATTGTACTTATAGAAAATAACACGCACGATTTTTTTGAAATTTAATAATGATTAATTTAATTTTAATTATGGCTTATTATATTTTGAAAACCAAATTTTTATTTAATTGAAATATTTTGAAAAATCTCACAATAATATTCGATATCATCAAATAATAAGAAAAAGTGTCTCTTTCAGTATTACAGTTTTTTTATTTACACCATAAATTTTATTTAATTTAACATCTAAATTTTTGTAATTATTTTTGTGAATGATAATCAGACGACTCTTGAAAATACTTTAAGGAAAATCCTTTAGAGGAAAATAAATTAAATATTTATTTTTAACAAAAATTGCTGATGAGGATTTTTTTTTTTTGTTTGTTCAGATTATGCACTAGACAAAAAAATGTTATATTCTAAATATTATATATTTTTAAGTATAAGATATTAATATACTCGCACTACAGAAAATTATCTTACTTCATATATTCTTGCTTTATAGGTTCTACATCTTTTGGCTGACGTTCGCAATGTACGTTAGCTGCTTAATGTATTTGCATCATTCGAAACAGTGGAAAAGTGGACCATTAAACTTTTTTTAATGATAAAAGAAATTCAAAAGGAAGAATTTCAAAATGATAAAAGAAACAAAAACAAAAATGGCATACATAAAGAATTTATAATTTAATTTGTTTTAATTAAAACTGTATATTGAAAATAATTTGAGAAATTCATTTTAAGAGTTTTGTGCAGTAAAAGAAGTACAGTCAAGTAGTAGAAATTAACACGTATAGTAAAATGACAGTTATGGCACTGGTAAATGAATCGTTTTTTGTGATAAACAAACTACATAACCAGTGTTTACGAGCTTTTCGTGATGAAGTTGTTTCAATGGGTATTAGAAAATGTTGGCCAGTAAATCTTGATGGTAATGATGAAGATGATTTCACGTATTGTTGTTGCTTTTATGTTTGGTTTATTTTGTTCAATTATTTCTTCTGCTAATTTTTGAATTTCTGCTTGAATTGATCCATTATTTTTAATAGTTTTGAAAATAACGTAACTGTTCAAAAGGATCATGTTTGTCTTTGTTAGTCTATTTTTGATAATTGATAGATTTTGTTAGTCTGTTTACTTCTTACTTACTATTTGAATCAAAACCTTCCAATTTTATCAATTTTTAGAATTGCTTTTACCAAAAAAAATTATTTTATCCGTTTGAAATCGTCACTATACACTAGTGCGCATATATACTCTTTGGGGATAACGGCCAGGAAATTACCACATATATATGCGCTTATGATGCAAATGAGTTAAACATTTTCAGTTATACTTTTCTTTGTGAATTTATTTTGTGTTTATGTAGATCAATGTTCTGTTACTAAAAATATTGAGAATTTATTATTCATTTGTTGTCAGGAATCTGTAATTTCATTTCAGTCATCAAACTCGTGTCCTACATATCAGTTATTTAACATATATCACTCTTCTTCAGAAAAAATATTTTACATATATTTATATCTGTTAGCGTAAAAAAAAATGTAATAAAATAAAAAAAAAAAAAATTATTTCTTTTCCACATTTTATTATAATATCAAAACCACAATTTTTTAAATGAATTTATTTGTAAATCGATTGGTAAACATGCATTTTACTTAACGAAAAGACTTCAAATAGGAATATATTTACATATATGTTAATGAGTTCTAGGATGAAGACGAAATGTTTTTGAATCAGACATGCAGTTCAAAGTCCAACATATATAAATACAAATAAGGATATTTTCTTCAAAATTTAGTGAACATAGAAAATGTGATCTACAAAGTTGTTCATCGTTTTTACATGACATGAAATTTACAGCAAAAACCAAAAATACCTAATCATAAAAATAGGAGTCTACAATGTAATGAATGTTTTTAAGTGATGATATCTTTATTTCAGAAAGCTGAATATTTATATTCAGCTAACTTTATTTTAATAGTAAAATGGGCAAAATATGTATGGATTACAGATTTTTTTTATTTTTTTTGTTTAAAAAAATAGTTTTGATTGGATGTTTTTATATGCAATTTTTAATATGATAATTTATGTCTCATTAAAAATAATATATTAAAAATGCAGGACATATTAGTATATTTTTCAAATTATTTTTGTGTTTGCAACGTCATATGAACAATAAAAATATTACTACAAGTCATCAAAGGTTTTGCTTTTTTACATTATGTAATTTCTCGATGTTATCTGAACCAATTTCTGCTTGTTATAATTTCATTAAATTACATTCCCTTAAAAACACGATAGCTCATAAGAAAATGTCAGCCAATCCAAAGCCTTTTCTTCGACACATTCAAATTTTGATTAGTTCAACGTTCAGTGTTCAGGAACGTGCAACCTTAGTAAATACCTTTAAGTACCTTGGTTGGAATCCTCTTTAGCAATTGAGGAAGGAAATTTCTTACTTGTAAACGTAATGCATTCATGTTCATAGTACAAACGAAAACTTATAATATAATTGGGTTTGAGCGTTGAGATTCGAATTGAGCTTTTTTTACTTTAAAGTTAAAGAAAACATTTCTGTACATAAAGAATTGGTTCTTTGGTCTATATACACTCAAGAGCCAAAACATTATGACCACCTGTCAATAACGAGTTGGCCCACCTTTGGCGTGCAACACAGCTTCAACCCGCCTTAGCATGTATTAATACCACCACTTAATATCAGTTAAATACCACTTCCACCTGATAACGGGCCTTCCACGTCATCCAGGCGAGTTCATTGCAAAATGTAGAGGTGGTCATAATGTTTTTGCTCTTGAGTGTATAAAGAATAACTGACATATTTAATCCACTGATTTTCTTCAAAGAGTCTTTATATCCATTTAAATGTGCATTACAACAGAGTGTAAACTTTGATGTTCAGCCCATCTTATATGCATTAGATTCAATGGTTACTTCAGTATAAAGAGCAAAAATCGCTGCACATTTTATACATACATATCTGTAACAATAATCATCTCTTTGAGTTGATCACGTGATATTTTCTAATTAAACTAACGAATTTTTAGCTTGTACACTCTAAACATTATTTTTTGCTTCATTACTTCTTTTTTTCATCCCCCCTATCCCTGAATGGTATCTGAGCAATTTACTTAATGTATGGCTATTAATCAGGGTACATATTTAATGCACGCAACGTAATTTTAACAGAAGAGATTTAATGATACGGCTGAAAACGTGCTGTACATACACATTGCAAAAGGATTATTAGTTCCCTGGAAAACTAAGTTTTTTTTTAATGCAGAGATTTAAGAGATTTTTTTTTCTCTTCCAGTTTCTACTATGTTGCATTTAATGCATTGGAACGAATCACTTGCTCTTCGAATATTTTTGGGAAGTTTATTACCCATAATTATTGTGGTTTTAAAATGCTGCTACTATTTATTCTTCGGTTACCATAAAATAAAATAAATCTGAATTTATTTATTTATTTATTTTTATTTTTTTATTCTCTAACACTTGAAATAACTTGGGGATTAATTTTTCATGATAAGAAAATCTTTGAAAACTTTGGATGACAGCGATATTATTTTTAGAGAATCTTAAATGAGAGAGCTTTATTTCAGAAACTGGTACATTATTTACTTTTTCAATTCCTACTATTAGTTCACACACTCACTATAATTTAAGCTTGCTATATTTTTTTTCTATATATTTCGCTTGTTCAAATTTTTAATCGGTAATAAAATACTTTTTATTCATCAAAATACATTCAAAATATGTTCAAATACATTTTTTTGAACTTGGAATGATACTTGATGTTAATGCAGTTTTTTCAAATATTTATTCATTAATTAAATTTTTTTTAGATTTAAGTTGCATGTATCTAATAATAGATGGCGCCAGATGTAAGAGGAAAATTTCAACTTTATTTGTAAAGAAATTTTCTGCAATATAGTGAAAAAAAAGTTGGAATTTACTTTAAAAAAATGTTTTTTTTTTATATTACTTGTTTTATAATGAAAATCAATTTAGGATTTTTATTGTAAAGTATTGGGTAGCATTTTGTATGATTTTACTATTATAATATATGTATAATCTGGATACATTAAAAAAAAAGAAACACTAAAAACTAAAAAAAATTAAAGTATCATTTGATGAATTATTATTAAATAATTACTAAAAATAATTGAAAAATTTAAAAACAAATCACTAATATTTTAGAATGTATATCATTCAAGTTTAAACATACATTGTGGTTATAATTAAAGTGACCCTATTCAGACTCCTGTAGAACCCGCTCTATTCAACGGATTTTGATGAAACTTGGTATACACGGTATATGAATCTGGCACTCGGTACCACAGTTTTCGGGTTCGAGTTCCGGCCATGCCATGGATATTTGTAATGGTTCGGAATCTACTTTAAACTGTAGGTCCCGGTTTATTTAGCCCAAAGTGTGCACAAGATGACCGTAGAGCAAGAAAGCAAACCAAACCAAAACCGCTCTACCATTGAATACGCTATAATACGCTTTCAATGCGTAATTGATATCAATGGAGCACACGTTGAACATATGCTGAATAAATTTTAATGGTTTTGACAAATTTTTTGTCCTTCTTTAGGCGCTACAATTCCTCCTGATGGTTAATATTTGAACTATTTTTTATTGCAGAAATATTTTGCCCATGGTCCATGTATCGTATATAAAAGTTTCATTAAATTCCGTTTGGTAGAATGGGTTCTAGAGGGGTCTGAGTAGGGTCACTTTAGTTATAACCACCCTGCACTTTTACTTGGCACTGCATTTCTATTATTAAATCCAATTAGCATTAATTTCCTTTTTTAATTTTATGTTACTCCACGAAATTATAATTAAGTTAGAACTTCTATTATGAATACCGCCTTTTAGTTCTAATATATAAAAGAATGAAAAAATGCTTTCCATTCTTTTTAAAGGAACACTGTTTCTGTAACGCTACCAAATTCATGCAATGTCTACTCTTAGGTAATTGCTAAGGTTTGTGTGAGGAACATTCCGATTTATCATTTTAACGCGTTGTATATTTAAACTGAGGATAATTGCAATCTTCTTCTTGGGAAGACAGCCAAGATTTCAGTTGAAACAGCCAACAAAGCTAAGGAGTCATACTATAGGAACACTTATTTTAAATATAACATTTCGGTTTTTATGCTGTATTTATGATAACCTGTATGTGATTATTTATAAATGAAATGTTGATAAATTTATATTTAATAACTAATGAAGATCATCAATAAAATTTATAGATAAATTAATTCTAGGGGGATGTTTTAAATCTTTCATCTCTCTTCTCTTGTAATATCTTCGCTTCTACAGAATATATAAATTTCTATCACTTTTTGTTTTCAGTTGTAGGCTTAGAGGAAGTGTATTGTTAGAAGGCCAGAAAGTAATTATATCTAATTAATTCAAATGAGTTGCAGTTTATACATCGAAAAACAGAATCAGAAGGGAGAATCGATTTTAAGACTGGCAATTAAGGTAGAATAATATCAGTACAAAAGGGAATTTCAAAATACATTTAAATATTTCTATAATTACAAAATTAATTTTAGATAAGTGGAATAGTTTTACATTTTCAAGATTTTAAATAATAGTAGTCATGGCTCTTCCTCAACATATTTCAAAGGATTTAAAAGAAATGATTTCTGCTTTTGTGGAAAAATACTGCTTTTGGGGGATTATTTCGCTATATAACAACTTGTCTTCTAATAGAAATTTTCCATGTAGATAATGTTGTATACGGATAGTTACAAAAATGTAATTTACAACCAATAAACGCTATGTAAAATTATCAATATAGTTAACTTTATTAGAAATAATAAATCCTTAAATATCCAGGGAATTTTCAGCCTTGGAGCATTAAATTGAATTTTATGTAGCAATATCTTTAAATTATATTCATAAAAGTTATCTATTATGTGCCCTATTGCATTCATGTAATTCCATAATTTGAAATATTTTTACTATACCTTTTTGACTAAAAATAGGCTACATTGGAATGTTATGTGTCGTAAAGTAAAGTAGAGAATGTAAAGGAAGGATTTAAATTAACTAAGGTTGCATGCTAAGAGTTTCCCACATAAATATGTAAATGGAAAGGAGTTAGAATGCTTGATGTTTTTATTTTTTTTTTTTCAATGAATAGTGTTAATTCATGACATTGGTATTTCATTAAACCTCAACTTCAATGGTTTTATGAACCAGATGCTAAAAACAAATATCCACGCATTAAAGAAATTCATTGATGTTTTGGGATTGAACATATTTTTATTATAAAATTTGATTAATAGATTTAGATAGAAATTAACAATTTTTTTTTAATATAGTAGTGTTGTTCTCGAAATTTGGGTACATTGACATTTTAGAAAGTCAGATATTTAGAGATTTAGTGCTATACACGGTGTACAATATGAAATATGTTACAGTCCACCCATATTTTACTATAAACTTTTGAAAGAAATCCTCCAAAGGGGAACTAAAAGTTTTGAACTATTCAGTCTTCCTGTTATAGCACATATCTGACACGTTTGGACTCAGAGATTTATTAAGCCTGAACTTCGGCTTAAACCCAGGAGCCTGCGTGTTGGGTTTTGAACTCAAAAACGCAATATATTACATTCCAACCAGCTCCGGTCCCCATTATAATCGTTAATCTAAAAAGTGATTCTAAAATCAAAGGTAAAACTTTAAGTGGATAATTACAATACTCAATTAAAAAAATATATGAGTGCATGTGTGTAAGTGACATGTAAAACCACGCACAAATAAATAACATATGAATTCCAAAACATCTTTTTGCTTACAACATCATTGTAAAGTGCTTCTTTGAATCTCTGTTAGCAATAAATGCCCAAATGCCAACAAGGCAATAGGTTGTGACTCAGGACAAACGCCTACTCAGTGAATGTTTGAATGGGTATTGTGAAATATTTCTTTATATACATATATATATATATATATATATTACCATCATAACTCAATAGTCAATTTTATTATATGATATTAATTTTTCTGGAAGAGAGTTTATCAGAATTGTTGCATGAAGCTTCGATATTCGCTTGTAATGAACTTCTGGTTTCAGCAGAATGATGCTCCAGCTCATTTCAGTATGGATGTTCGTAATTGCCATTTTGTTAATTTTTGGAATGCGATACAGTGCACGTAGGGGTCCAATCCAACGACCACACTCATCACTAGATTTATCGAGCCTCTATTACTTAAATGAGGCGTATGAAATTCTTCATTTATGTGTTACTAATCGAAATTGTTCAAGAATTCATCAATCGATTATGCATTGCGGTGCATACGAAATATTTGAAATCATTGAACAATTTCAACATCACAACTATCGACTCTTCTAAGATTGTATAACCTTAAGAATTGTAATTTTAAGAATTTACTGTGTGTGTGTGTGTATTTGAGTTTAACACGCAGGTGTTCCTTCAATGAAACTTCCATTTTAAATTAACTTTTAATACATTTTTATTAATAATTTCGGGAAAAACCACGCTTAAAGCAGGTTACATCAATGAAATATCCACCAGAAATAATAATGAAACAATCAGGCAATTCTTTGAGAACAATTCATTAAATATACACGTAAATCTGCCGAGAAAATCCGTCGCCAAATAAATAGCAGACATGAAAATAAAATATTCATCCCGAAATGGAGGCGGTTCAATTTTTGCCGAATCCCTCGCATCTGCCCAATCTAACTACATCTCCCAAAGCATCGCAAAGAAATAATCCGAGTTTGTCCTCTGGAGCGTTAAACGGCGGAAAACGCAACTGCGGGAAAGGCAATGGCATTTGGTCACGAAGTGATCTTCACCTCTTTACCCAAAGTTTGACGTCATGTGAAGGATAAAAATACTTGGACGGAATACTCTAATGCACACATACAAAAGCTGGAGTGGTGACTAGTGATCGTTCAGACAATTACAGATGCCCTCTTTGTATTGCCGTGGAATATTTGTTTTAAAAATAAGAAGAAAGGATGTTTTCGATGGAACTGCTTTGTTTTCAGCTTTTATATCAACAGTGTATATGTAAAGAAGAGAATAGAAATATGGTATATAACTTAAATTGATCAATAAATTAGATATTGTTACCTGAAAATATTATTACATGGTCATTTTAAATTTGATGATATATAACTTAAAAAATTCATCAATAAATTGGATATTGCAACACATATAATATGGATTAAAAATATGGATAATAAGTTGGATATTGTATTGTTTTTCTCAAAGTTATTATTTTCTTACATGGTCATTTTAAATTTGAGGCTATATAATTTAAATGGATCAATAATTTAGATATTGTTACACGAAAGGTTTGCTACATCGGTTTTTTAAATTTGATGGTATTTAACTTAAATTGGTCAATAAATTAGATATTTTTACACTTTAGTTTAATTTAGATAAAAAGTAAGATTAAATAATTTATAAATATATTACACTTTTAGCGATTTAAATATTTTACACTTTTCTTAATTACTTTTTACCCAAATCAGTTTTATTCATAAATTGGAAAAATTTGCTACATTAGCATTTTAAATTTGATGGTAGAAAACTTAAATTGATCAATAAATTGGATAAATTTATACGAAAATTTTGCTACATGGACATATTAAATTGGCTGTTATATAATTTAAATTGATCAATAAATTGGATATCGTTACACAAATAATTTCCTATATGGGCATTTTAAATTTGTCAATTTTGATTCATGTTTAGTGTTAGTAATAATTATTATTTTTTACAATATTTGCAATAATTTTATTTTTTATTTTTTTTTATTTTGTGTAATCTGTGTTTGCAAATAATATATTTTTTTATTTGACACAATATATATATTTTTAATTGTATTAATTAATAATATTGCAACAAATTAAATACTATATTTTTAATGCAAAAGAAGTGAATTTTCAGGATAGTTTGAGAAGGAATTTTAAATTTTAAAAAACAAGCTACTTTTTTTTTAAATTCCCACATAAGAGAATTTTTATTAAGAAAAGCAAATAAAATAACTAAATTAATTGCGAAATTATTTACTAATATACAATATTTTCTAATTATATAAGTTATAATTTGCAAATCTACTTTATCTTATGATTTTCTTATTTTACTTTCTTTAAAATAATTTAATTTGCTAAATTGATGACTATTTTATTATAAGAATACCAATGTTAAAATTTTATAAATTAGATTTGCAGAAAATTCTCAAAGCAGCAAATCGTGAAAATAGCCTTTTAAAAAATGTATGTTAATGATTCGTATAAATCTAATACTTAATTGAAATTTTTACAGTTTATTTAACATGAGCAAAATCATTTTTATTTCTCTGGAAAAAGATAGATTATAATAGAAAATAATTTTTTCGCCAGCTACAATAATGTTAATTTTGAAATGAATAGCAATTTTAAAAATTCAATAAAATGTAATCAAATTTTTCTAAAAGCTTTAATTAAAATAATTAAATTGATTTTCTTTTCTTTTTGTTCGTCTGCATAAATATTTCCTTCGTGAAATTTTCTTTAAAGAAATCTCTATAATGTGTTATAATTGCTCCATATTTCGAAGTGAACTCATAAAAAGAAAATTTCCTTGAAATTAAAAGATTTCGAAACGGAATTTTCGATTAAAGAAAGTATATTTTTAAATCTGCAAGGTTTTTACAAATCACAAATTAGAAAATAAAATATTATTATAATAAGTAAATGAATTATCTTTTTAAGATAATAATAAAAAATATTAAATGTGGTTCTCTAATAAAATAATTGATAAGCATTACCTGATGGATATCAGATGGGTTTCACAGGTAAGAATGTTTGGTTTGAAACATGCAGAAAAACTCAACTAAAACCACCCACTACTACTAGAATAGATACGATAAATCTGTAAACAAGAAAGTATTTTCATTAGATTCCACTGTGTGTGCTACAGCGCAACTTCCGTATACCTAAAACTAAGATAGCTCTTTTTCTATTTGATTAGAAAAAAAAAGCTCAAACCCGTCGGAATCCAAATTTCCACTGTATACCATATCAGGAGGTTTTTATCTTTGTTGTAGTGGCACATTAATGCATCAAAGTGCCACCTTGGCGCAACATGGCTAACGCTGTATCTACCACATATTTTGAGTTTTAAGACAAAAATACATGCCAAAATGTTCAACAATCGGGCACAGTGTAACGTCTAGTGGAGTCTTCATAAAGAAAGCCATTTTCAGGTTCATGGAAGCACTAAATTTTTATTCACAAGCATTACATACATACAAAACTCTTGGTCAATACAGCTTATTACTTACAAAAAAATTAAAATTAAAGATTTAAATTTGATTCACAAGCTCAGTTCACTCCAAGGCAGGAGAATTTCAGGGTTCTCGAGTCTACGACGAAATTAAAACAGGTGGTTTGCATCAGACCGTAATTATCACAAGGGGCTTACTTCGGAAACAAGCGGAAACTCCTGCCTGTCCAGTCACTACAGGGAAAAAGGATTAAATCAACACTCTTTGTCAACTCGTTGCAGAACTTTTTACTTTCTCCTTCAAAACCTCCATTTAATAACAGCCATTAAGGAGGGTGGTGTCAGCTTCCATAACTTCTCATTGGAGTAGACATTTTCTCAGTTAATGGTTTATCACCGTTCATGATGCAACAACTCATGGTGTAGCCGATAGTCCATCTGTAATTATTTCAAGTGGAGGTCGCACAGACGATCGCTAATTTCATGAGGTTTCATTATACACGACATTCAATATCTGCTATCAGATTTGAGTGACAGGTTGTTCTCATTAGTACAAAACACTAATAGCATGTAATATAACTACCCGCAACACTGCTCATCTGCTGTCAAATTTCAGTGATGGGTTGTTTTTATGTACTTGTCAAACAATATATATTCCTCTGTCCTGGAAAAGAAATGCTACAACAGCAAAAAACAGAATATTAAAGAATTGTAAGTATTTAATTACAGCTTCTATTCACCTTAACTTTTAAAAGAAATAAGGCATTACCATGATTTCAGAAACAAGAAATATTTATCTATTTCTCTAAATAAATTTTATAAATTAGAATAACGCAAGATAAAATGACTTGTTTCGAAAGAAAAAAAAAACAATAATTCCATTTTCAAATGGCTGCCATGCCATTTTATCTTCCACGATAATTTTTTTTCCTTAGATGATGCGATGTTCTTCAGAAATTGGTTTGTCTACGAAAATTGAATTTTCATGTTATATATTTTAGATGGATCAGTTTATTTCGGTATAAATTTGGTTTTCTGGAAAACTTGAAACAATAATATAAACATAATCGAAATTTATATACTAAACAAAAAATGAATAAATTCCTAGATAATATTTTATTACTACAATACAACGAGTTTTCAATATTTTTGAACTATAGGACAGATGGATTATCTAACAAGCAGCAGCTTTTTCAACAAAATGGATATTAATAGAAAGAAAGAAATTGACTCAACGAAATAAATTTTTTTCTATATATTTTCAGTGTTCTGTTGCTTCTTCATCTAATCAATATATTTTTTTTCAATTTATTAGATACTGTTCCTTATCTCAGAACATAATTTGAATAAATATGAATAGTTAATTATACAAACAGATGACGTAAATTTATTTCTTGAAAAAAAATGAAGGAATTAGAAAAATACAAATATAATTGAGATACTATTCGAATAGGAGAAAATTATTCATGTATTGTATCATTATCATTGTTATTGTATCATTATTGTATTGTATCTTTTATTGTAAAATTATCATTTTTTTGTATTGTAATCCAACTAATTAATATATTTTTCCACTATTACTGTTATGTTATTTATCTTAGAACATAATTTGAATATGTATAAACATATATTTATAAAACAGATATCTTAAATTTATTTCTTGAAAAATATTTATGGAATGAAAAAATACGAATATAATTTAGATAATATTAGAATAGAAGAAAATTATTCATGTAAAGCAATACATATCCATAATATAATAGAATCGAATTATAGGACAGAGGGATTATCTCGCAAGAACAACTTTTTAAGCAAAATGGATATTATTAAAAATAAATAAATTGCCTTATCAAAATAAGCTTCGTTTCATATCTTCTTTGCTATCGTTTCTTTATCTAATCAATATATTTTTCCAATTCATAAGGTTCGGTTTTTTTTTTTTATCTCAGAATAAATTTGAATAGGTATAAACACATAATATTAAAAACAGATGTTCGTCAATTTGTTTCTTGAAAAAAAATTGGAATAAATAGAAAAAAAATTGAATATAATTGAGATACTATTCGAATAAGAGAAAATTATTCATATATAGTAATATATAGCTACAATATAATGAATTAAATACTTATTTATCAGTTAAAAATTATTTATGATGACCAGTACTTTTTTAAATTCTAGAAATCAGTTTTTAAAACTTAAGATGCGTACTTAGGGCCTGATGGCTTAGTGTCTAGCGCTCGGAGAGCAAGGGTTCGTGTCCTAGTGGTTCTATGGATGTTTGTAGTGATTCGGTATCCACTTAAAACAACATGTCCCTGTCTAATTTGAGGGTACGGTTGACAGCCCTACCCTGTAAAAAAAAATCTTTTCGGACTCGAAATCTACCAGCAAGCAGATATTAGGCCCGCCATGGAGCTGTTGCATCAACGCAGAAGAAGAAGACGCATACTTGGCTAGATGGAAAAAGTAACATGAAAAATTAAATTCATATTAAATAATTCTTAAATGTGAGAAATAAAGATGTTTCAAATGGTTGAGTTCAATATATGGAATAGAAAAAGATTTTCTATTATTAAAATCTAAGAAAAAAATTCCAAAAAATAAGAAAAAATAATTTATGCCACTTCTTCATAAATGTTAAAGGAATATAATACTTATAAATGAATTATTGATTTTAAAATAACTATTTTTATAGAAATTCAGTTATTTTTATTGATAATAATATCAAAGTAACTTTCCTACGTTAAGCCTTATCATTCCGGCTTATACACATATTCTGTTAAATCTAATTAAAATATACCAAAGCCAAAACATCCCCACTGTAAATATTCATTAACGTGTGACACCTAGAATCTCCTACTGAGTCTTTAAAAAGGTCACAGTGATAAATTGCAAAAGTCACCGTACTAATTCAAATGCTGCTGCAAATAATCGTGACTAATGAAAATACTGAAATGCTATACTCTGCTAGATTAAAAGAAATGTATTCTTCTCCTTTTTTTAAAGACTCTCTAAATTTTTCACAACAGTATTATTTTTACAATAAAAATGATTATGACAATAAAAATAATAAATAAATTCTCTTATGTTTATGGCTGCCTTATTTCACACAGAAAAGAGCATTTAGATAATACTACTGTATACCATACTTATCTACCCATTCATTATCTGATATCTCAGCGATCCTTGTAATCATTTGAAAGGATAATTCATTTCTATTCTCAGTGTTTGAGTGGCTTTTCATATCAGCCAGTTTCAAATACAATGTTTTGCGTCTACTATGGTCTGATTATCTATCTGTGAACAGTAAATTCCTTCATTTTTTCTCTAATCTTAGAAAAGCTCTTACATTAACATTATCAACCAGCATAATGTACAACTGCACCTACATATGTTTTGGTATTTACATGAAGCAATTAAGAGATTTGATATATTTCGTAAAAAATTGTTAATATAAAACTTAAGTTTTATAAGAGTTACATTTTACTGACATGGAGGGAAAGTTTAAAACTTACTTCATGGAATATGTGATCTTAATTAATATGTGATCACCTAGAAATATATCATAGATGGATTACAAACCAACCCCAAAACCAATCCCAATATTTTTTTTTTCTAATCTTAGAAAGGCTCTTGCATTAATATTATGTATAGCAGCACTTACATATGTTTTGGCATTTACTTGAATTTTACTACATAGGTTTTTCATTTACATTTTCATTCAGAATATTGATACACTCCATAAGAAATTGTTAATACAATAACTTAAGTTTTATTAGAGTTAAATTTCGCTTACATGGAAGGAAAATTTAAAACTTACTTCCTGGAATATTCGACCTTTATTAATACACGTTAACATAAAAATATTTCAAAGATTGGTTACAAATCAATCCCAAGTCTTTCAGGAGTAACCCTATAGTATTTTTAGTCTACGGAAGTTCAAAATTAGTAAGAATTTTAAAGAGAAAATAGGACCAAATGTAGCTTAAATACATTTCTTATTATAACTGCATGCATTTTTTTATTTCCAAATTATTTTTGTAGTTTACCTCCTAATAAAACTTCACGACGTTAATTAATAACTGAATTTCATTAATATATTTCAAAATTGATTTTCTTCAGCGCACAAAGTTTGTTTAATGAAAAATTTTTTGTGTGTCTAAAAGTAATCCCCTACATAAAATTTTTCTAGAAATTAGTTTTTCTTTTTTAATATCTATCTCATTTCTGTAATATATGATTACAGAAATGAGATAGATGTTTAAATAACTAATGTTATATTTATATATGATTCACGGAATATATTATCTTAATTATTGCGTGATCACCTAGAAATATATTCAAAGATGGTTTATAAACCAATCAAACGCCTTTCAAACTCAACCCTATCGTATTTTTAGTCGACGAAATGTAAAAATTGGCAAGAATTATTGTAAGAAAATAGGACCAAATATAAGTTAAATACATTTCTTATCATAACGGCATGCATTTATTTGTTCTCATATTTGTTTATAGTTTACTTCATAATGTAACTACGATAAGTTAATTAATAACGGTATTTCATTGATACATTTCAAAACTGATTTTCTTCAGCAAGGCAAAATTTTATTCAATGAACGATTTTTTTTATGTGTCTGAAAGTAATTAAGTACATGAAATATTTCTAGGATTAAGTTTTTCTTTTTTAATATCTATTCCATTTTGAAATATATGATTACAGAAATGATATGTATATTAAAATATCGTAATTATGACTGATGGAATATATCTTAATTAATGCGTGATCACCTAGAAATATATCATAGATGGGTTATAAACCAATCCCAAGCCTTTCAGGCGCATCCCTATCGTATTTTTAATCAAAGAATGGTAAAAATTGGCAAGACTTTTTGAGAGAAAATAGGAAATATACATATAAAGTACATTTGTTATCATAACTGCATGAATTTTTTGTTCTCATCTTGTTTTGTAGTTTACCTGTTATTATAGCTTGAAGAACTTAATTATTAACGGTATTTCCTTAATATATTTCAAAGATGATTTTTTTTTCAGCGTAGGCAAAATTTTATCTAATGACAGATTTTTTTTCATGTAGTTTCTAAAAATTACCTACATAAAAAATTTCTAGGAATTAGTTTTACTTTTTCATATCTATTTCATTTCTATGGATGAAAGCATTTA
This sequence comes from Caerostris darwini, assembly GCA_021605075.1. Lineage (NCBI taxonomy): Eukaryota > Metazoa > Arthropoda > Arachnida > Araneae > Araneidae > Caerostris > Caerostris darwini. The sequence continues at coordinate 401,427 of BPLQ01011831.1, forward strand.
TTTCTTTTCTTATTCATAATTTCTGAGCATTAAGTTTATCAATCTACAATTAATAATTATAATTTTAAACCCCAAAATTTTTCACATTTCCATATCTCAATAGCATCCTAGTCTGTGAAACCTCTCTGAAACAGCTTGTTTAGCCAATCATTTGTTGATGGATCAAATTAATATTTCTGGGAATATTATTCTACAATTAATATATATTCTTGTACGGTTGTGTTCAAATTTCCCCTGCTTACTTGACAATAAAATTGACAGCATCTAATTCATTCCTCTCTTACCCGTTTCATAATTACTTAATAGTAATTCTGCCTTAATTGAAATATCGAATATTCATGCGCTTATCCATCGATATTATGGATGTCACGTTGCCCCACATTTCAATAAATTTGCATGTCCTGTTATGTGAAACTCTGAGTTAAACCTATCAATGAAACTAAACGTGACAAGTATATACTAAAATTTTTATTCTTGAGAGTGAGAATACCATACATATTTTCCTGATTTGCAATTCGTGTTTCCGTTACTTCTGTTAATCATATCAGCTTTGGAAATGTAAAGCTTTATTACCAACATCAGTTTGAATATAATTATGTATTAATTTTTGTTAACAAATCTTAAAACTAAGTGTAATTATCAATCGTTTTCCTTAAAATATATAAAATAATTTAATATATTTATTGATATTATCATTACATTACTTATTTTATAGATAAAGTTTTATTTTCTAATTGACTTGTGGAGGAAATCTGAATTTAAATTACTTTGATAAATCCAGCTCATTTAAATAATTAATCATTTTCCCCAAAATAGTAAAATTATTTTAGTATTATATAAATATTTTTTTTTTTTATTTTAGCATGCAATGAAAATCTAGTTATTAAGATACAGAGCAATTTGTATCATAGTTTATTTCGAAATATTAAAGATTTTGTATTTTATGCATTTTGCGGTATGTAATATTATTGTAATGTTATTGATAAAAAAAAATGTAGATTATGTAATATTATTGACAAACGTATCTTAAAAAATACTTAAAGAATATTTGATTTATTTAGACTCACAATATGCATGATTCATGATCTAGTATCAATATGCATAGATAACTAATGAATGTACATCAATTCGATTAATGATAGAGCTGTGCTTTGTGAGTGACTGTTTAAAAATGAATAAATGTAACCCCGGAAATAAATTTGACTTATGTGATAATTTTTCTTAATTTTTAAGTTAAATATATATACAGGGAAATTCCCCCTCAATCTTTTTGCATACGTATATCACAGCTAATGTAGGATAACTTGGGCACCCATAATTTCTAAATCCCTTAACACATTCCGCAGCCACAACGTTTGCAATTACTCTGCTTTAATGATCATTATTTCTATTGGAATATTATGTAAATTCTAGAATTTTTTCTATATTCTATCTCTCTTTCTGTTTTAGATATATTTTTTTTTCATTTAAAACTTGAAAGTCTATGGCTCAGTCAGTGGTCAACATCTCATTCAGTTCTTAACCTTTTGCATCATATTCAATATAAATTTATATGATGATTAGAAAATTTATGAAACTAATTAGAAAATTTATGAACTAAATTCTACAATGAATAATTTTCAGTGTTTTTATGTCTTTAAATGTATGGTCATTTGTGCCTATATACATACTATTCATCTGCATATACATTGTTAATATTTCAACAATCAATGATAGTCCCTAGTCACCAGTAATTTAGAATTATCATATACGAGCCCCACATAATCTTCTTCCCAACAGATGATTCATCATTCCTGCTCATTCTCTGAGACTTTCGTGTGTGATTTGCTTGTTGATCTAATCTATTCCCCAAGTCCTGCGTACTCAATATACGTATCTATAAGTATGACTATACATATGTATATGTATTATTAATATTTCAGCAATCAAGGAAAGTCCCTAGGCCACCACAATTTAGAATTATTATCTAAGTCCCACATGATTTGCTTCCTTACAGACAATTCTTATTATATTATATTCTTATTAGACTTTCGGGTGGGATTTGCTTGCAGCTCTGATTTGAATTCCTTAAATTCTGCACTCTAACCCATAAACCAATCTTAATAAAACACTCAAGAATAGGAAAAAAATGTAATAGACTTAATTTATTTGCAAACAAAATGCATTGTGCTATACATACTTAGAAGTAAATTATACAGTTTTACTCAAATGACGTCTTAGTACAACACCTTAGTTTACATTATTTTATTCTCCAAGAAATGGATGCTTTAAATTGCTATTTTCACCAACCGAAAACAACATATGCTCCTACTTTGCCACCAATGGTAAATCTGTACATTATCTGGTGAAAGTTACATTTTCCCTGGGGCCTTTAATCTATGAGCAGACTGAGCCAACATGCCACTGACATATAATGCGTCTTTAGCTACATTCTCAGCATATAGCCGGAGGGCAAGCTTCTCAGACATTAACTTGCATAACTTAAATGCTCCGAGATGTGAAAGATATGTTACCTCGAAAGTATGGCTTATTACGCTTGTAAGGCATTTTGTCATCAAGACAGCTTGTCAGAAACCGTGCTTTCGGTGCCGTAGGGATTTTTACATAATAATAATTGCCAAAAGTTTCCCTTATCATGGACATAAGAATTTCAGAGTGTTGTTAAAAAATCTTTCTTTTTTATGTGTGTGTGTGTGGGTGTCATTTACTATCATTTTTTCACATTTATTTTTCTTATTTTAAATTTCTTTTGATATTAAAAATATATGATTATTATAAACAGTATAAAACTTAAAGCATATACTTTATATTGATTTTTTTAGTTAAGAAAATCTGTATAAGTATTTCGTATTTTGTCTTAACCTTCTATATATTTACAATGATTGGACATTGCAGTTTTGGAGTTTAAAGTTTATAAGCAATGCTATATTTTTAAAGCAAAGTTGCCTGTAATTAGAATATATTAAATATAAATGTATGACACAGCAGTTTTAAAGAGAAATATATTTTGCTAAATGAATTATGTAAATATATAGATTATAAATAATGATTTCCTTATTTGTTAAAAAAGAAAAACATATTTAAAAAATTTTAAAAATTGCAGATATAAACTTATTATGTTGAATGATCATTATAGATTTTAAGAACTATATAACAATAACTCAATATACAAATACGATAATGAAATGCTCAGTACATTTCATTAAAATATTTTAGTTTTTTTAAAAGAAATCTCTTTAGAAATATATAGTTATTTCCACATTATATAAATTCTGAACTATAGGATTTTTTTCCAATAATTATAATTAATTTGATTATATTTTTTTTTGCAAATTTAACTAAATTTGTTTTAAATCACATGAAAAAAGACAAAATATTTTCGAAATCATTTCATACTTGCATTACATCTTTGATAATAATCATTTTTGATCTAAGAACAATAATGTATATAATATGTAAATAAATATAATTATGTGCTAATATAAAACATAGAACAATCTCAAAAAATGAACAACACAAGCCAAAAATCAAAACAGAGTGCACAAGAAATTTATAAGCCCGAATAACAATGGTATTTCTACTTTATTATATATATATATATATATATATATATATATATATATATATACACACACACACACATATATATACATATATATATATGTGTGTGTGTGTATGTGTGCGTGCTATAATTAGTTACTTTTTATTTTTTAATGATTTATTATGGGGGCTAGTAAATATATTGCTCAGATAAGCATTTTTTATTTAAATTAAATTTTTACGTTACGTGTGCTTTTTTATTTTCTGTTTGTATTATTTGCAACGCCTTTTAATTCGAAATTTATTCTTAGTAATATAAAAATAAAATAAAATTGCCAAGTAGATGTTTGTCACTGAGAAAAATATTAAAAAAATTCTTAGAACATGTCGGTCTGGATGGTCTCTATCACGAAGAGGGAAAAGGCCCAATTTATAGACCCAATTATCTAATTAGAATTATTATCTCTGATTCCGCTTTATTGGTAAAAAGTTGTGTAATAGTGATTGCTGCTTAAAAGTAATAAAAGCCAGGACCGTTTAGAGACTCTAAAGGACCAAATGTATCTTAACAGCATGCCGACTATAAATATAAAATATGGGACCAGTCTTCATAAATATCTTAAACCTGCAGTGAGGGAAATTAAAATTAAAATTGATACCTCCTCAACAGATGGTAAACGGTAAAGGAAAAAGAGCGCATGTGCAATGATCGGTGGTTTAATATAGGCGTGGGGAAGGGAATGAAAAATTCAATCTTACCGAATAAATAAAGCAATTTTGAAAATAAAATAAGAGAGGAAAAGAGATGATCAAAAATAAGTGCAGATATGATTTAAGATAAGTGTGGAGAAAAGAAAAATTATCTATAATCTGTAAAAGAAATTCTGTAGTAGATGTAGAAAGAAAGGTAGTGACCTCCATTCGATAGCACAGACATGATGACTGAGAATCTTCATTGATGTGCTGGCCTTTCGTGCTGAAAAGGCCTATAAATATGCGGAAAGAAAGAGGTCTTGCTGTCAGGTGTCAGAAGAGTTCGTCAGCGGGACAACCAGCTCCCTTGCTGACACCTCTTCAAAAAGTATTTGATATGTAGAATTCATTGCCCGGCTCAAAGCAAAGCACATATTTTGACAGGCATCATCAATAGAATGACGGAAAAAAACTGCCATAAGTGCAAAAATTTCAGCTTGTTGAAATACTTTTCATGTGATAAAATCTCCAAATGAGACAAATAAAAATTGACTTTAAAAGAATGATAATTTATAGAGAATAAAGAAATTAATTGGATGTCTAGTGATTTCTATTACAGCAAATGGATTTCTATTACAGCAAATGGATTTCTATTACAGCAAATGGATTTCTATTATAGCAAGTACAATGTAACATATACATACATAAATATTTATTTGAACGTTTCCCTTTGCCTAAGGTTTTGCACAAGTAATTGTTATTTGAATTAACTGTATCGACTCTTTTTATTTCTTAATGTTATTAATATTTTTTGTAACTAATCCTTGCTTGTATGTAATCTAGATTAAATTATTCACATAAATTTTTATTTCAATTTTTATTGTGTTCTTTTTTTATAAGACTGCATAAATATTTTATCTTACAAGATTGTGTAAAAATGAATTTGTTGAATTATAAATATTTTTATTTGATTTTGGATTACATTAGTAATTACGGAATACAATGCAGGTATATAATTTAGTTGTTTTGATGATACTATTTGGTGAGATATCGTGAGGTTACAGCGGATCCCATTGTCAAGTATTGTAATATTTTTGAAAAGTTTATTGGTTGTATTAATTTAATAACACCCCAGGAATTTTATGGATTTAGTAGAAAAAATGTTTTATACCCTTGTTTTTCAATTACTTCTATTAGTTTACACTCTCTCTATATATATCCTTGTTCAAATAAAAAACTTTTTATTCATCCACTCAAGTTCAAATACATTTTTTTGAACTTTTAGTGGATGACACTGGATGTTAATACAGTTTTCTCAAATATTAATTCATTAATTAAATTTAATTAATTAATTTTAATTTTTTATATTTAAGTTGTATGTATCTAATAATAGATGGCGCCAGATGTAAGAGGAAAATTTTAACTTCAGTTGTTCATAGTTATGAAATTTGAGTATATTTGAGTAAAATTTGAGTATATTTCATCAAAAAAAGTTTTGATGAAATAATCACATTTTTTTAAACACAATATCTTTCCTGACATTTTGTATTCTAATAAAAATTCGAAATATATATATATATATACAGATATTGTGTTTAAACAAATTTGATTATTTCATCAAAACTTTTTTTTATTTAATTTTAGTTACTTCTAGGCTTCTCAGGAATTTTGTATGAATATTATGATGGTTATGCTATTAAATTTGTATATACTGAATTCCAGCAGTGACTTTACTATACAGAATGGTATTGTTTCTAGCACTCCAATTTTAGGTCCCATTGTATTTATTATATATATATTAATTAATTTATAATTAAAAATTTCTATTAGAATACGATACCACAGGCAAGATATTGTGTTTAAACATATTTGAACGTTTCATCACAAATTTTGGTATTCTATTTTTGTTACTAATAAGCATACACAATAGTCTAATTTAACAACAACAAGAAATTTAATATTAGTCATTGGATTGTGAAAGACTTAAAAAAGCATTAACTCTTAGAATCGAATAATCTTATTATATTGTTTTCCTTTAAATCCCTGGGGGGAATACTAAAGTACAGAACAGAAGCCATTATTTTAAAACACAGAATCTAATTACAAATTACGTACTTGTGTTTCATTACATTAAGGCAAATACTTTCAAACTATTTGCCATTGTTTTGAAGAACATTTTTGGAAACAGTAGTTGTTGAATTATCATAGACATGATTTATGATTAAATTTAATAAACTATAATTTTATCGCATTTAAAATAACTTATTGCTACATTCATGATCGAGTTTCAAATTTATTTTAAATAGAGAATATCAAGTTTATGAAAATATATTATTTAAGAAAATTTTCTATCATTATTTCTAATTTTCTATCATTAAAATTTATGAACAGTTAAATTTAATTAAGTGAATTATTTAATTTCAATAATAATTTTTGAAACTATAAACAGCATTCTCTTTGACTTAATGGATATAAGGTTCCAAATTGAATATGATTATTATTTAAAGTATAATTACATTTTGAAGTAACAATACAATTTTAACAAATTATATTTGTGAAACATTCTAATAAATCCTAGCTCAAAGGATTAGATATACTTTAGATTTTAATTTTCTCGCCTTTGTACATTATATTGAAGAAAATTCAAGAGACGGTAATAATTTATCATATTTTCAAGGCGAGAGTCTATGTTACCATTAGCAAAACAAGTAAAACGTAAAACTAGCCAATAATTATAAAAAATTTTGTTTCTTCGTTACTTCTTTGAATATATATGTATATAAAACACATGGCACACCCCTGTATTGCATGACTGTAATAGTACTCACTGACCACTAGAAATTTAATTTTTGTATCAAAAATGCCTTAAATAATTGATTGGTAAATGTTCCTTGTGTATCCCCATTTAAAAAGTGAAACTGCATAACAATGCATAAACAATGTCAAAAATTTTATATACTACATACAGCTACAGTTGCACAAAAATCATGTAAATATCATAATAAAGTGATGTTTATAATTATATTTAATAATCAACCTTAAGCGAATTTCATTGTTAGTTTCTCTTTCATGATTTTTCAAAGCTATAAACTTAATTTTCGTACATCCAATGTATATGCTAGGAATTATATTACAAGTACAAAAAAAAAACCTTTTGAAATATTTTAAAATCAAAAATGCCACAAATAGTTGATTGGTAAATGTTCCTTGTGTATCCCAATTTAAAAAGTGAAACTGCATAACAATGCATAAACAATGTCCAAAATTGTATATTCTGCATGGGACTATATAGATCAGAAATGATGTAAAGATTATAAGAAAGTTATGTTTTGTTATTAGATTGAATAATCAACCATAAGTATATTATTTTGTTTGTTTTTCTTTCATGAATTTTCAAAAGTATAAATTTAATTTTCTTGCATCTAATATATATGCAAGGAATTATATTACAAGCACAAAAAATACTTTTGAAAAATTTGAAACATTTATTTAAAATAATATAACATTTATATAAAATAAATATTATTACTATATTATCATTGTTATTATATGTTAAATTCTGTTTTTTTTAAATATGCAAAAAACATTTTTAATTCTGTTTTTTTTTAAATATGCAATATAAGTAAATATACTTTTAAAAGCTTTTTTTATTCGTAAATGCTTTAAAGTTCCCCAGCAAAAAGGGTTTGGGAAATATATATGAGAATTTTTGTACTATCTACACAGAAAGCACTTTTGAAATTAACACATATATTTCACAAACAGTTTTGTTAGAGAACTTTGAAGCATTTACGAATAATGCATATTTAAAAATATTTAAATTAATAAAAATATTTAAATTAATACATATTTAAAATATTTAAATTTTTTAAAAATAATGAATTTGCATATTAAAAAAAAACATGTTTAATTCTGTTTTTTTAAATATACAAAAAACATATTTAATTCCTTTTTTTTAAATATGCAAAAAACATGTTTAATTCTGTTTTTTTAAATATGCAAAAAAACATGCTTAATTCTGTTTTTTTAAATATGCAAAAAACATGTTTAATTCTGTTTTTTTAAATATGCAAAACCGTAAACATACTTTTAAAAGCTGTTTTTATTCTTAAATGCTTCAAAGTTCTCAACAAAAACTGTTTGTGAAATATATAAGAGAACCATTGTACTATCTGCACAGAAAGAACTTTTGAAATTAACATATATATTGATTCCCAAAGTCCCGGCGACATTCGTTCCGGGAAATTAACGATGAGTACAACAAATATTTTCCTGGGCGTCTGTGATTCGTACTATGCAAGCTCTCAAACTGTCTGTTCGATTAATACAAACTTTTTTTGACTAATACACATTGTTTGCTGTCGTTGCAGCTATCTTGGTATTCCTGACATTCCTAATCAGATAAAGGAGGGAGGAAAAGTTAGATGCATTTGTTCGATTATTCGATTACCCCTTTCCTAATCTTTGCCATTGTAGAACAACTTCTGACTACTAATTCCTTTGATCCTTCGTTAGGCTTACCTCTTAAATTGGATTTACTTCACAAGTCGAGATTTTACTGCGAATAGGGCCAAGAAAAACTCATTTCGAATGTAAGGCCTCATTGTAAAGCTTTTGATCTTCAAGAAGTAGCATATTTTAAATCTTCGAAAAATGTGCTCTCAAATTTTCTGAATTCGGATTGGTGAATAGAATCTGAATTTCGAAGATCAGAAAATCGTTTTAACTTCATGAATATTCATTATTTTCTATTTTTCTATCCCCAACATTTATATCGCAAGCATTTTAAAAGAAATGTAAAGACAAAATTTTATTATATAGGATATGCATATATTTTGAAAAATTGAAGTTTATTTAAAAGTATACATTAATTAACTGTTAATAGGATAAAAAAATGCTTACTCTTGGTAAAGAGACACAGTAAGAGCCTTTTGGCAGAGTGACCAGCGTTTTGGTCTTGGTTCCACAGCTTTCGTGTTCGAGTTCCGGCGGTGCACGGATGTTTGTAGTGATTTGAAATTCATTTTAAACCTTAGGTCTCGGTCTAATATGACTACAGAGCGTTGGGAGTAGAGCTGATAACATTACCACCTATAAAAGTGATATAACATAATAACTTAACAACCTTAATAATAACCTTACTCCTACATATATATAATTATTATATATGCCAGTGTGTAGATAGCCTTGTCCAACCATAAGGATGTTGCGCCAATGAAGAAGTAAGGAACGCAATATATGAGTCAAAAATATATCCTTTAATACATTTTTACAATTTATCAAAGATAATGCACATTTTTCGATTTAATGTTTCATACGTTTTGTAATTAAGCTCAGTCTTTCAGAAAATGGTTTCATCTTTGCAATTCAATTAATATATTTTTTTAAATAACATAAAAATGCATAAAAATATTTAAAAATAGAAAAAAAAATATCCTTTGTTTTTCGCATGATAACTTTTAGAAAGATAAATTTTACAATGTATAAAATTTAATGTCAATAGAAACTAAATAATGAATTTATACTGAGAATCTAAAAATTATAAATCTGTCTAAAATTTGATACATTTTTTAATAATTAAAAAATTCATAAATAATTGAAATTGTTAAAATTCTTAGTATTTATCATGCTATGCAATAAAACATATTGGACATGTTAGTAAAAAGGATTTTCACAGAATAAACTAAAGAAGAATATTCGTAAAACGTAAGTAGAACAAATTTTTATAATTCTACAGTCAATAAGAATTTAATAATCTTGCCGGAAAGTGTGAAAATTAGAATCAGAGAAAATCAAGGTGAAAAATCAAAATGTAGATTAGAAAAGCAGGGTCACTTTCAACATTTACATTTTTTTTGTTTCATTATTGTATGTTTATAACTTTCTACTTTAGTTTTTAGAAGTATGTACGAAGAGTCGATTTTTGGAGATGAAATGATACTATATTCCTTAAATCAAACAGTCGAAATAATTTCGATAAATCCTTACAATGCATTAGTTTATAATAATATAAAAAGAGTTTTTAAACTCTTTAAATCCTTCACGGCATATGCTAATTTGTATTAGTCCTTTTGTGTCCATGCGTTATAGATCATGTTTAAATAAAGAGTGGAATCGATAAATCTTCCTTAGCTATTGACAAATCCCTCAGCTTTAAAGATTAAATGTATTAAAGTAAGTAAATCCACAGCTACCTTTAAATTTATAAACTAAATTTATATATATATATATATATATATATATATATATAGATAGATATATATAGATATATAGATATATAGATAGATAGATAGATAGATAGATAGATATATTTGTAAAAGGAACATTCAACATTAGCAAAAACGCATGAAGTTATTTTTAAATATTTTAATTTCTACAAAATTTTAATAACTGATAAGAATAATAAATAGTTTTATATTAATTTTTGATAATTACTTAACATATAACTCGTTTTTAAATTTCAAATTTTCTAGCAAGTCTGATTCAAATGGTTTTCTCCAATTTTTTGGTTTGAATATATTAACTGATTGAAATATTATTAATCTTAATCTATGAAGCATTGAAATAAATTGTTTAATTTAAAAACGCAATTTTTATATTTTGTCACATTATTTATTTCACTTTTTTGGCAGAATTTAGTAAAGTTTTTAAATATAAGTTTGAAAGACAGCTTTCTAAGTATACAAAGTACAAAAAATTTTAATTATTTTCGTCTAAAATGTGTAGGTTTTTTAACATAAAAAAAAAATCCTGAACACATTGTTAGTGATAAATTATGTTTTCGAAATTTATTTAAATATTCAATTATTATTTTTTTAAATAATTAGAATTTGCATTATCTTGTTGTTTCAGTATAAAATATATTATGATTTGCTAAAACGCGAAATTTTAAATTTATTATTAAAATTATCTTATTATGTTATTATTATTATTTAAATTATCTTATTACATTATTATTATTATTTAAGAAAATTTTCAGATTAAAAAATATATATGAGCAGCGTTTTACATCAAAAACATTATATTTGAGACAAATTAAACATTTTTAATATTTCGAAATAACAATTATTATTACTTAAAAAAATGTGTTGAATATATGTTATTACACTAATAAACACATTATAAATTATTACTATGCAAAATAAATTATTATTCAGAAGTTATTATAAATGTGTTAGACCTAAAAAAAATAATACATATATTATATCTTTATGTGAGGAAAAAATGTATTTTATAATTTTTTTAGTTTGAATTTTTAAATAAAAATCTGTATTTTAAATTTATTTTATTTTGTTAAAAATTACTTTGTTACAAGTTCAACTCTTTTCTAAAAAAGAGGCAATAGAATTTAAATTTATTGAAAAAGAAAAATACAATTTTTATTGTTTTTACAGCTAATTTATGCATGTTCGAAATTCGAAATCCAAAATTGCTGATTTAAATACAAACTAAAGTTTTCATAAAAAATTTAAATCATCAAAAAAAAAAAATTATAATTTTTATTTAACTGAAAAACTTACGCTTTTCTGATTTACTAATCTGTCATTAGCATACACATAAATCATTAGCAACAAGCTTGTAAAAAAAAAAAATCTTAATTTGTTTTCAAGAATTAAGAAGCATCAAATAGTAAAAATAGTTTTTAAGTTATCAAAGATTCTTTATTATTTCCAAGTAAAAATAAGTAAAAAAAAAAAAATTGCTAATTGAAATTTATCTCCAATGCAATGTAATGAACGCATGACGCAAATAAGACAGTTTTGTTTATACAAGCTTGATTAAAAATTTATTGCATAAAAATTATCTTCCGATCTTCGAGTTTTATTGAAGCATAAATAAAGTTTTTTAGTGTTTATCATTTTACTACTTTTTTTTTAATTTTCTTATACTTTTCCCATTATTTTTTGTTTAATTTGTTTAGAAGGAAGATTAATTCTGAGTAACTGAAATGAGAAAGAAAATCGATCTCTTTGCACGCTCTTAAAACTCGTAAATAAATTTTGATCTTTTATGTGGAAATTTTGTTTATTTCATACTTATCGCTGCGTTATAATTCCTAATTTAAATTATAAATAATCAATAGTGTAAGAAAAATCACAATGTAAAATTTGAATAGCAAAAGAAATGTATTTATTATTTATAAAATTCTTCAAATCTTCTGCAAATATATTTATTTATTAACAATTTAATCTCAATTCTCAATAACATTTAATAATAAAATAAAATTCATTTTAAATGAAATATAATAAAACGTAGAATAAACCGAATAAAAATATTAAATAATAAATGAAATATAATAAACTGAATAATAAATAGAATTTTTTAATTTTTTAATAATTTTTTTTTATTTATCTCTGTTCTAAATGATATTAAATAATGAAATGAAATTTTTAATGAAAATTAGACATTTATTTTAAGTTCTAAGTTCTATGTATATATATTTATATATTTTGAAAATTATATGAATTGTTTTCCGTTATAATCCCTGCAACTTAAATGCTGCTGATAATTGCACTAAATGAAAATCATAATAAAGAAAAGAATAATTTTAATTAAAACTGTCATTCGCAGAAAAGAATAATTATATTATTAGTTATATTCTGTAATATTCATCTTCTTTCACAGATTCCATATAATCTTTACAGTTCAAAAATTATTTTTTTGAGTTTTAAATTTTTTTTTTTTATAAGAATATAAATTTTCAACTTTCTACAACAGTTTCATGCAGTCAACGGAGGGCACACTACATATTATTGTATTTCTTTACACTGAAGTGACAAAAGTCATGGGATACCTCTTAATATCGTGTCGGCCCTCCTTTCGCCCGGCGAAGTGCAGCAACTCGAAGTGGCATGGACTCAACAAGTCGTTGGAAGTCTTCTGCAGGAATATTGAGCCCATGCTGTCTCGATAGACGTCCATAATTGTGAAAGCGTTGATGGTGCAGGATTTTGGGCACGAACAGACCTCTCGATGATGTCCCATAAATGCTCGATGGGATTCATGTCGAGTGATCTAGGTGGGCAGATCATTCGTTTGAATTGTCCAGAATGTTCTTCAAACCAATCGCGAACAGTTGTGGCCCGGTGACATGGCGCATTGTCATCCATAAAAATCCCATCGTTGTTTTGGTACATGAAGTCCATGAATGGCTGCAAGTGATCTCCAAGTATCTGAACATAAGCATTTCCAGTCAATGTTCGGTCCAGTCGCACCAGAGGACCAAGTCCATGCCATGAAAAAACAGCCCACACCATTACGGAGCCACCACCAGCTTGAACAGTGCCTTGCTGACAGTTTGGGTCCATGGCTTCGTGGGGTCTGCGCCACACTCGAACCCTACCATCAGCTCTTACCAACTGAAATCGTGACTCATCGGACCAGGCCAAGGTTTTCCATTCATCTAAGGACCAACCGATATGTCACGTGCCCACGAGAGTCGCTGCAAGCGACGTCGTTCTGTCAGTAAAGGCACTCGAGTCGGTCTTCTGCTGGAATAGCCCAAGAAAGCCAAATTTCTCCGCACAGTTCTAACAGACAAGTCCCTTGTACGTCCCACATTGATTTCTGCGGTTATTTGACGCAGTGTTGCTTGTCTGTTAGAATTTACGACTCTTTGCAGACGTCGCCGGTCTCGGTCGTTAAGTGCAGGCGGTCGACCACTGCACTGTCCATGGTGGGATGTTATGCCTGAAATTTCATACTCTCGGCACACTCTTGACACAGTGGATCGGGGAATGTTGAATTCCCTAACGATTTCCGAAATGGCATGACCCATGCGTCTAGCTCCAACTAACATTCCGCGTTCAAAGTCTGTTAATTCCCGTCGTGCGGTCATCATCACGTCAAAACCTCTTCACATGAATAACTTGAACAGAAATGAAAGCTCTGCGAAAGCACTGCGCATTTATACCTGTTCTACGCGATGCTACTGCCATCTGAAAATTTGCATATTGCTATCCCATGACTTTTGTCACTTCAGTGTATACTCTATATTTCTATGTATCCCATATTTTCTCTACTCTGTATTTTATATATATTATACTATTGTATTTAGGACATATTTTATGTTTGTAAAAGATGCCAGATTTAAGTTTGATTATTAAGACAATTAACAAAAAAAAAACTAATTAATGTTTGAAACACATAATATGTACCCGCAAATAACAAGATAACTTCTCAACAAGCATCTTGCTTTTTTTGATTGCTCATTATATGTTTAGTATAAGATATTAAAGATTATGGCTACTTAATGATTTGTAATGCAGGAATTTTTAAATTTACTTAAATATTTGTAATGCATGTGTACTTGTCATTGTTTGCAATTAGAATATTTGTGCTAGTCACTGAAACACTTCGTAAGATAAAATTTTAGACAATTAGAAACTAAAGTCATCAGAAATGTGAAGAAAAAAAATTAGAATTAGTTAGCATTTGAATTATTATAAAAACTTTAAAAACAATAATTTGGTCACTAGAGAATTAAAATTATATAATCTTCAATGTATAATAAAATGAAATAATGGATTTGATGATTGATTGGGTAGAAAGACAAAAATAAAAAAAATTAAATATGATTCTTAATTACTTTAAGCAGATTGTATGGAATTATTTGTATTCATTCAATTCAAATCTTTCGCAATAAATAACTATCAACAAAATGCATCATTAAAATTTTATCAAATTAGAACAAAATTTTATTTCGAACCAAAATAATTTAAATAATTAAAATTATTTCATCAAATATATACTATATATATATATATCAGGCATTATAATTAAATTTATGAAATTGCTACAATCCTTTATTTAATCTGACATACACGCATTGTATATTAATACTTCTTAAAAGTACATTAAGCGCTTTGTAATGCAAGTGCATTATTCCTATTAATGTTGATTCAACATACACATCATTTAAACATATCAAACATGTATTGGTAATATATAAACTGTTAAATAAAATCATCGTGTCAATGTTAAAATGTAAAGAGAGTTCTTGAAAATGTAACTTAAGATAATAAAGTTCTAATAGTTATATTTTATACTTTTGGTTTAATTTTCCCATTAGGATTCTCTCAATAATAATTTCAATAACAGTAAGCTTTTCCAAAATATTACTGAACACTCAGCTATGCCAACTGTCGCGTGTTTACTTGAACACGGCCTCAAACAATTCCGTTAATTATCGCGGACCCCGAAGCGAACATTTCCTGCTCTAAATTTTATAAGCTTACGGAAGCGAATTGACGTTTCCATATTTGCTTTCAAAGCCGAATGCTATTAGGCGATGATGTCTAATGGGCGTTTATACGGGATTTGTTGGAGCTCCAGACACGAATTTCTGTGTTTATGGCCACACGCAGAGTAAACTCTGCTTCTGTTCGAAATTCCTGCCGTTATATCAGAACTCAAGAACAGTATAAACGTGTAGTTCAGAGAATACTGATGTGTAAAACCAAAGAAAATTCAAATGCAGGTTTCTAATTTGTTTGAAAGTAAGGTGGATCAGGTTCATTAGTTTTAAAGTATGCGTAAATGTATATTTAGGACTGTTACAGTAAGTGTAGAAAGTATACTTACAATGCAGATTTATGATGAAAAACAATTTTTTTAATACAATAAAGGCTACATTTTGTAGAAAATGTAGCCTCTATATGAGTAGACTTTTGTAAATAAAGCCACGTATGTAAATGTAGTCTTTTGTAGAAAATATAGCACTTTGTTTGTTTGATTTTTAATCAGAAAGTTTTTTTCAAAAAAATATCTCGGCTTTGTATTATAGATAAATATCAAGCCATTTTAATTTTGTTACTTAAATACTGAAAAAAATATCCTGAAATTTGCAAGCATTAAAAGTATTTGTATATGATTTAGGATCATTTTAAACTGAAAATTTTCAAATTGTAATTTATGGCACTTTCCATTATATGTGCTAAAATAAAAATTTCATTTGAAATTTGTGTTTTGAAGTATAGCATTTGTCAATGGACAATCCATATTCCGAGACTTCCATTTTCGTAAATAAACAAATTTAACAGCTTCGTAAAAAGTTAAAACCTTAAATCAAATTTCAATTTGAATTGGTAGAGCTTTTTTACCATACAGTCATTAATTAAAAGTTCTTTTTCAACAATACTTAATCAATCAAGCTCTGATAGACAATCACTCATCAGCTTTCATGATAATCAATATTACCTCTCAACTGATAAAAAAATTGAATGTTTAGCGCTTCTGAAATAGCAATTTAGCTGAAAAATAGTGAAGTACATTCAATAAGTATAGTGCGAAATGCATGGAGATAAACTTGCTTCCACGTCTGAATTGTATGAAGAACAAATTTTGCAATTCAGAATTATAAAAATTAAATTTAACTGCTTTAAATTAAATATAAATACTTTTAATTTTTAGAAAAAAAAATCTGCAATATATTACAGATTTTTGAAGACTTTTATTCCCGGGCGAATGTTTGTTTAAACCTTCAGGATCTAACGGAACGAAATTTGGTTTGGTGTGTCGCCTACGGCCATTTTTTGCACTATTTACATTGGATCATACAGTTTAACTTGGATTTGAAACCATTAACAAACTTCCATGCCCAGCCAGGATTCGAACCTGAAGCTCTTGGTACTGAAGGCCAGAGCGCTTGCCAACTGGCCACTTGGCCGCAACGGAACCAGAAGTGATAGGTGAAAAACAAATGAAAAAAGCATCCAAAGAATCTTCCAATTTTAATTTATGGAAGAGTTTTGTGGCTATATGAATGCCTCATGTAGAAAATTCGATCACGAATCATATGCACTATAATGTATTAACCAATAATTTACAACCAAGTTCTACAAAAATTGTATTCAATTGTGATTAAGGGTTTGTTACATTGTAATTATCCTAAAATATACTGCATTAAGCACTAGGCTTTCGATATTATACAATACTTCAGAATTTCCTTAGCAGCGGATGGATATCAACTATGTAGATAATTTTGCGGGATGCTTTAAATAACAAAGTACGGTCAATATACATTATTAGCAAAGGGGAACTAAAATTTTTGTTCTTTAAGAAGATATATAAAATTGTTATTTCGAATTCAATTACTTTAAAACTAGTCGAATTCAGGCCTTGAAAACTACAAGTTATTTTGAACTCTAACGTATATCTAACTAAGCATTATATGTAAATTGTTTTGTAAAAAAATTTGTCAATTGTTTTGAGGGTAGAAATATTGTTTACACTATTAGGTAAATCGCTAACTTGATATTTTATTCCAAATATGTGAACTAGTTATTTAATTTAATTAAAATAAATTGTAAAATACAAAATAAATATTCTTATGTATAGTATTTCTTTTAAAAAATTACTTCAATAGCTGTAATTTCAGGTAAAGATGTATAAATACTTTCTTTATTTACTAATTATGATATACCGCAAGTTCATGTTATTATAGAGCTTTTTATATATAATTGTATTCTCTTTTTTATTAAAGATTATGTATCAATAAATCCTCTTGAGAATCTTTTAATTTCTGTATAAAGATTACCTATAGCAAAAACTTGATTATCTATTCCTTTCATTTTATATCTAAAGTTATTTTGTTTTTTAAAATATATTTATTATTTAAAAATGCTGTACATTTCTAACTACAGTCATTTGATACTAGAAGAGCAAATGCTGAGAAAATCGAGCCTCATCGAAAGAGGGTGCACTACATAGACCTACTACTACAGCAAAATCCTAAATATGTGCCGCCACAAATTTGAATGAACATTCCCAAGAATACATGTAGCCTATTTGTATACTACCTCTATGGAGTCCATTGGAAAGACATTCCACCCAATAGATTAATCCCCATCTTCATGGCAGGTACAAACGCTTCTGGTTCGGTATATCTTGTAGATTTTCTAACAAATCTTTCTTGGTATGGTACAGTTAATCCTTCGAATTGAAACTGGCAATAAATGTTTATACACAATTATACATTTTATAAATTGAGCATTCAACGTTTTCAATTAAAAAGCTTTTATAAATAATTCATTAATATTATGCACGTAATATTAAACTATGCAATCCCAAAATACTTCATTTGTTGAAATGTTGAGTTATTTTTTTCATCCCGTCTTTATTTAATTAAACGCTGAAATGTTTTATAAAACAGCAAACAATAAAAATAAATAATTAAAAATCTTTTTAATTAAATGATGAACAGAAAACATGCAGCAAACTTTAGTTATTAAAAAATGTTATAATAAATGTATTTAAAAATATATAATTTTAATCAGCATTAAGAGAATACTTGCGACTTGCTATTTTTAAAATTACTAGTTCACATTCGACAATTTTAGCCTTTCGTTTATTTTATTTAATGAAATTAATCAGACTTTCTATACAGATTTCTAGACATAATCTGTTTGCATCACGTAATTTGCAAAGCCATATTTTTTTAATTAATCAAACTGAAGTACATATACGTTGGAAGATCAATTAATATTAAAATGCTTTAAAGGTAGAACATATACATAGCAAATTATAGACAAAAGAGACAGAGAGAGAATGTTTTCAAAAATGTTGTCGTTTTCATTTGACACTAAAATTCCAAACAACCAAATATAAATGTTGCTTATTTTTAATTCAAAAATCAAATATTCATCCTCACAACTTTCAGTTTTTACTTTCTTTTTTTGGAAAAATCAATGTGGTATATTCAGTTTTATGCAAAATAAACATGGTAACTAATGAACATCGTATGAATACATTCGTGGCAACAAAATGTACAAGAACCCCAGAAAACTGAGATATTTACTCTTTGTGTTAGCTTAGGAATTAATTTTTTTTTAATTCTGCTGAAATATTTACATTATGTTGGATTAATGGCTATCCCTAAAGCTGACAACAATTTTGTACGAATATTCCTCAACCCCTCCAGATAAAAACTGGAAGCTCTTACTCTCTCCCTCCCCTCCCCGACTTCAGAAGAGGATCTTCTTGACCTATTTATTAAAAACGCTAAATTCCAGTGAAATCATGGAAATTTCGGTTTGGTTTGCTTTGTTTACTGAGCTCTTTAAAGCTCCTTTTTATTCAGAGTCCTAAAAGCTATATTCCTGTGAAATCATGGAAATTTTGGTTTGGTTTGCTTTGTTTACTGAGCTCTTTAAAGCTCCTTTTTATTCAGAGTCCTCACTCTCTAAACTTAAATTAGTCTGTAAAATATTTGTAAAATAATTATAAAAATATGCTATATACATTAGGAAATTAATCTGACCAGAGTCATACGCACAAATTATTACACAACATTCTTAGTAATTCAACACTTAAAATCTTATAAAACTTTTCTTTGATATCCTATTTTTTTTTTTTTTTTTTTTGGCACTTTTTTATTTATGATCTTCGCTTAGAATATTATTAATCTTTAATATTTTAGAAGTAATCAAACAAAAGTGCATATATCAGAATTGCATATACTGCAAGAAGAATTAGTATTTAAATGTTTCGAATGTAGAACTTATAAATGATATATACATTTTTAGAATATTTTTTTTTTAAATCTCATTGTCATTTTCATTTGATACCAAAATTAAAAATAATCAATTTTACTTATTTTTAATTTAATCCTTTTACAAATATACGAAAGTGTATCTTTGAAAATCAATAAAAACATATTTCATTATATTTCTAAAAATATCTCTTTTGTCCGATTAAAAGAATATACCAAAAACATAAATTATCATTTTAACCATTTATTTCATCATCAACAATTCACTTTGCATAATTTAAGAAATGATTGATTCTTAAATGCTTTACAAAAAAAAAAGAGCTATCAAATACTTTTTATTATTATATAATCTATCGATTATTAAACAGATTCACTTTTGAAAACATTTTCAAAAAATATTGAAGACAAAAAATAGAAAAAAAAGGAGAGATAACAAGACCAACTCTTGATAAATCCAAAGAGTTTTATCTTTAAGCTTTCGTTTAAAATATTTGAGGTTATAAATGTACATTTATACGAAACTCAACACATTTTGCTAAAACAACTTGGCCGAATTCCAAACGCTTTCACCCTGTCTCTTTGAATCAAACTTCTATCTTTAATATCAGGACACAAGATAAATCACATGATATAAAGACATATATTATAATATTTCAAAATATAACATCATTTTTAATCTATGTGGATTAAAATGTGTATTAAAAACATAAATTATCATTTTAAAAATTGATTTTATCACCAATTGAATACACTGAATTTAATTTTTAAATTTGCAGCTAATTACTTTTATTTCCAATTGAACTTTTAATAAAATAGGAGTTTTTGCTTATAATTGTATATTTAATGATTCTTTAATCTTATGTTTGGAAATTAAATAAACCAAAAGTTGAAACGTACGATTGAACTTAAAAATAAATAAGCATGTAAAATAAAGAAAAAATGGTTTATTTTTAACTTGAATATATAAAATTAAATTAATAAAAATATTAACAATTTTAAAATTTTTATTTTGACATTTTTTAATATGTTTAAAATTACATTTTTTACATTATTGCAGTGAATGTCATACATAGATTTTAATATACAAAATGATATTCAATTAAATAATTTTATGTAAAAAACTCAATTTTTCAATTAATTGGAAATGTTTGAATATTTTTATTGTGTGTGTATATATATTTATGTATATAATACTTTCATATATGTTTGTATATGTTTCTAGTATATTTTCATATGTATTATTTAGTATTTATTAAAAACGCTAATAATACAATAATAATACAAATATGTTTTAATGAAAAATTAACTTTTAGATGATAATGAGAAGCATGTAATTTATAGTTTTTAACTTAAGATACTAAAATCCAATTATCTAATTTGCATAAATAAATTTATTTAATAAGTTAACATTCATTGGCTATCATGTATAATTGAAAATTAAAATAAAAGAAAAAACAAATTGAAATTTTAAAAAATTTTGAAATTAAAATAAATATCTGCTCTCTTACCATCAATAATTATTTTTTTACTCTTACATTAATCAATAACATTAATGAAAAGTGATGTTAAGAACCTTGTTTTACACTGGAAAAGTAAATTGAAGTTATTACTTGGATCCTAAGAAATGAATTTCATTTATATCAGGAACCCTTGCTGTAGAAGAGATTATGACTTTCAGAAGTAGCTATCCGGCTTTTCCGTCAGTATGAGAAAAACAGTTACTCTGCTCACCAGACATTCATGCTGATGAATATAGAAACTTATATACAGGGTCACAACGCCCGATCATGAGTAACATGCACTGTCAGTATGTTAGGTGGTTGTCGATATTGCGTGCCTCCTTCCTCCTTACTGTAGTTACCAGATAGTGTAGCATTTAAAACATTACATATCAAGAACTCTTATAATGTATTTTTTAAAAATATTTTAAACAAACATATTATATATATTGTTCTACTACAATTTAATTAAACATGACTTTAACCATCCATTTATAAAAGTCATTTTATTCTATCTAAGTCATTTGCCACTAGAATGGCAGATCTATAGCAGATTCAGCCTGATACATTGCACAAACATTTTGGTACCCTAGTTCAAGATTAATACAAAATTCGGATAGCATTGGGAGTGCTCGTTGCTTCTTTTCTTCTTCCTAAAGAGGAATAGACGATCACTTCTAAGCTCATTGCCACTAGAATGACATATATATGTAGAAGATTCAGCGAAGACATGATATACTGCACATACATTTTGGTACCCAAATGTTAAACCAACACCCCTAAGGATTGCATTTGGAATGTTCGTCGCTAATGCTCCTCCACTTGAAGAGCAACAGAAGCACACACCTAAGCAATTTGCAACTAGAATGGCATACATGTAGCATATTCAGAGAACTTACTATACACTGCACAAACATTGTATTTGTCGCTTCTGCTCCTTTTCTTCAAGAGGAACTGAAGGACAATTATCATAAAAATAATTTGTTCTATCTCTGTCATAGAACCAGATATTGTTATGTAGGCTTCGTTTGCAAAGTTTCAAACTCATGCAATTTCCACCATGCAAATCCTGTTATGAGTTGGAAAAAAATAACTATTTAAAGTAGTCGCTTCTTACAAATAATCAAATTAATCACAAGAGCATGAAATACTTTTAAACATGTATCCTACTGTTCATGGCAGTGTTAAAAATGACAATCATAAAAATAGTTTTCTAAAATCCTTCTGAAATGAATTCGATTCTTTTCATTCGAATGAGCACACTTATTGGAGGTATTAGGAGAATCTAATAAGAATCGTTTTCGTTGCCCTTCGACTTTTATAGGATCCAATTACACGAAACGATATAAATGCTTATCGTATTTAATCATCACTGAAATGTTTCCAAATTATTTTTGGATTAATGAGAGCTGCGCAATTAAATCCTTTTAAGTAAAAAATAAAATTAAAAATAATAATGAATTTTCTCGCTAGGATTATAGATTATTTTGATTCACCTACATCAAAGTTTATAAAAAGAAAAAAAAACCATAATTACGCTGGGACAATTTCTCTTTTTTTTTATCCTTTTAAATCTTTCACATCCTTTTAATTGTTACTATTTTCCCAGCGTAATTACCCCAGCGATGAATTTAAAACTGCTTTCTAATTTCACTTTAGTCTCAGCAAGGGGTGAGGTTTTCTAATAAGAAATGGTACTCAGGATGAAAATGACTTTTTTAATGAGTTTTAAGATGATATTTTGAGTTTAATGCGATGTAATGAGACAGTTTTTTAACAAACCTTTTTTTTGTGATAGAGGGCGGCTGAAAATGCTTTATTTTATTTTTTTTTTCTGCTTTTCTGTCTTTTTTCTACTATCCGTTTTCGTAAACTTTTATCATAAATGCCCTAAGGAGAAGAAAGGCAGTGAAGAATATTATTTATTTTGATTATTTTTTTTCTGCTATTTGAATAGTAATTTTCTAGGCGCCGGGGAGCTCTATTTATATTGCATTTTAAAGGAACCGCTTCGTACTTTCTATTTTGGCAATGGAGTAATGTACTTTTGTAACGGTTCTGCGTTTTCTAATTTTTTTTTTTTTTTTTTTTTTTTTTGTTAAGTGAAATTTAATGCAGAGCTTTCGTTAAAGATGAGCTGCAAAAATTTGTTTCATTTTTAAAATCTATTTTAGTTAAAATCTATTATGAAATTTTAATTGATTCCTATATAAATGTAAAATTTACATTGCCCTTATAATATTCGAATTTCAGAATATTAAAAATAATACTTTAAACGTTACCTATTATAGAGTTATTTTAAATTATAAAAACTATATTATAGAAATAATATATAATTTTTTAGAACAATATAATATTTTATATAATATATTTTTGCTTTAATATTTTATAAATTTTCGTATTCAAAATATTAATTATTTTTTTATTTTATTTACTTTCTTCTATGATCAAAATAAATGTTGAACAATTTCTATAACCTCATAGAATATTTTAAATAAAAAATGTAAAAAAAAAAGAACTGCTTCAATTTTTAAAATACTATTATTCCATTTCATGAAATTGAAAGAAAAAAATACAGATTATGCTCTGTAAATTGGAAATAATTGGGTTTTTTTTTTAACTTACTTAAACAATAGAGAATCATATTTATAATTATGTTGCTGTTTTTGTCATATTCCTCCTTCCATGAGAGATACGACAACAACATTTCTTATTATTTACCTCCTTAATACTAAATCAGACTTTTTAAAAATGTAAAACTTCATTTAATCTCTTTGTGATCCCCAAAAGTAGGATTCCAAGCCTATAAAGTTCTTGATTACTTGAGACCTGCAGATATCATATGAAACTAAAAGTTTAATAAGTTATTTAATGTAAAAAAACGGAAGGATACTCCAAAGCCATTTGCCATTGGAATTGCATAAGTATGGCAGATTATGCGAATACCTGATATATTGCACAAACTTTGTATCTGCTTTGCATCTGCTCCACCTCCTGAAGAGGAACGGAAAGACAGTTATCCTAAAAATATTTTGAGCTATCACTGGCATAGAAAAGGTATAGTCACTTAAGCTTCACTTGCGAAGTTCCAAACCCATGCACTTTCTATTAGGCCGCTCCTGCTCTTAATCCTCTTAATTGGAAAACATAAAACAAAATATTTAAAGAAGTCGATTCTTACAAATAATCGAATAAATCACTAGAGCATAAAATACTTTAAATATTTATGCTACTGTTCAAAGCAGTTTTAAAAACAACCAATATTAAAAACAGTTTTTTAAATTCCGTCATAAATGTACTCGACTCTTTTCATTTGAATGAACACACTTATTGGACGCATTAGATGAATTTAATAAGAATCGTTTTCGTTGCCCTTTCGACTTTTATGGGATCTACACCAAACGATATAAAAGCTAATCGTATTTAATCACCACTGAAATTTTTCCAAATTATTTTTGGATTAATAAGAGCTGCGCAATTAAATCCTTTTAAGTAAAAAAAAAGAAAAATAAAAAATAAAAAAATAATAATAAATTTTCTCGCTAGGATTGTAGATTATTTTGGTTCATCTACATCAAAGTTTATAAAAAGGAAAAAAAAAACACCATAATTGCGCTGGGACAATTTCTCTTTTTTTTTAACCTTTTAAATCTTTCGCATCCTTTTAATTGTTATTATTTTCTCAGCGTAATTACCCCAGCGATGAATTTAAAACTGCTTTCTAATTTCACTTTAGACTCAGCAAGGGGTGAGGTTTTCTAATAAGAAATGCTACTCAGGATGAAAATGACTTTTTTAATGAGTTGTAAGATAATATTTTGAGTTTAATGCGATGTAATGAGACTGTTTTTTTAAAAACCTTTTTTGTAAGATGGAAGGGGGTTTGAAAATGCTTTATTTTATTTTTTTCTGCTTTTCTGTCTTTTTTCTGCTATCCTTTTTCGTAAACTTTTACTATAAACGCCCTAAGGAGAATAAAGACAGCGAAGAATATTATTTTTGAATTTTTATTTATTTTTTCCTGCTATTTTAATAGTAATTTTCTAGGCACCGGAGAGTTCTATTTATATGGCATTTTAAATGAACCGCTTCGTGCTTTCTATTTCGGCAATGAAATAAAGTACTTTTGTGACGGTTTTGCGTTTTCTCATTTTTTTTTGTTGTTGTTAAGTGAAATTCAATGCAGAGTTTTCGTTAAAGACGTGCCGAAAAATGTGTTTTCATTTTTGGTAAATCTATTTTCGTTAAAATCTGCTATCAAATTTTTATTGATTTCGATTATATGTGTGAAATTTACATTGCTCTTATAAATTTTAAATTTCAGAACTTAAAAAAATAATGCTTTAAAAGATACTTATTATAGGGTCAATTTAAAATATTAAAAAAAATTGAAATAATATGTATTGTTATATACAATATATTTTTTTATCAAATGATTTTAAAATTTTCTAATTTTCTTGAAAATAGCATATTTTTTTTACATACTTTTTCTGATCTGATGTCCAAGTGACTAGCGATTTCGGGTTCGAGTCCGGCAGATGCCATGGATGCTTGTAGAGTGGTTCGGACTGCACTTTAAATTGTAGGTACCGGACTAATATGACTGTAGAGCTAACAACCCTAACGTTATTTTTTAAGTTATTATTATTCCAATTTTTAAGTGGCCTAATGGTCAACTAGCTAGTGTTATGTTCTTTGCCACCACAGGCTTCAAATTCTCCAATCAGGTCGGAGGCATGGATGTGTGTTAGTGTTTAAGAATCCACATTAAACCGTTGGCCGCGGTCTAATTAGCCTAAAGCGTGCACAAAATGACCGTAGGGGGCAAATAAAACCGAAAATTATCCTAAAAATAATTTGATCTGTCACTGGCACAGAAACAGGTACTGAGATTTAGGCTTTGCTTGCTAAGTTTCGAATTCATGGACTTTAAATCAGGATGCTTCAGATCTTCAATGGAAAACATAAAACAATGTATTTAAAGAAGTAGATTCTTACAAATAATCAAATAAATCACTAGAGCCCGAAATATTTGAAATATTTATGCTACTGTTCAAAGCAATTTTAAAAACAACAATAATAAAAATCGTTTTCTAAATTCCTTCAGAAATGTACTCGATTCTTTTCATTCGAATGAACACACTTATTGGGCGCATTAGGTGTATTAAATAAGAATCGTTTTCGTAGCCCTTTCGACTTTTATAGGATCCAATTACACGAAACGATATAAAAGCTACTCGTGTTTAATCATCACTGAAGTGTTTCCAAATTATTTTTGGATTAATGAGAGCTGCGCAATTAAATCCTTTCCAGTAAAAAAATAAAAAAAAATTAAAAATAATAATTTTTCTCGCTATGATTGTATATTATTTTGATTCATCTACTTTAAAGTTTATAAAAGGAAAAAAAAACCATAATTGCGCTGGGACAATTTATCTTTTTTTATATCCTTTTAAATCTTTCGCGTCCTTTTAATTGTTATTATATTCCCAGCGTAATTACCCAAGCGATGAATTTAAAACTGCTTTCTAATTTCACTTTTAGACTCAGCAAGGGGTGAGGTTTTGTAATAAGAAATGCTACTCAGGATGAAAATGACTTTTTTAATGAGTTTTAAGATGATATTTTGAGTTTAATGCGATATAATGAGATTGTTTTTTTAACAAACATTCTTTGTGTGATGGTAGGGGGCCCGAAAATGCTTTATTATTTTTTTTCTGCTTTTCTGCCCTTTTTCTGCTATCCTTTTTCGTAAACTTTCACCATAAACGCACTAAGGAGAAGAAAGGCATTGGAGAATATTATTTATTTTGATTTTTTATTTATTTTTTCCTGCTATTTGAATAGTAATTTTCTAGGTGCCGGAGAGTTCTATTTATATTGCATTTTAAATGAACCGCTTCGTACTTTCTATTTTGGCAATGGGATAAAATACTTTTGTAACAGTTCTGCGTTTTCACATTTTTTTTTCTTTATTAAGTGAAATTCAAAGCGGAATTTTCGTTAAAGACGTGCTGAAAAATGTGTTTTCATTTTTTGGAATATCTCTTTTTGTTAAAATCTGGTATCAAATTATTATTTATTCCTATTTATATGTGAAATTTGCATTGCTCTTAAAATATTTGAATTTTAGAATTAAAAAAATATATATTTTTTAAATGATGCTTAAAATCAGGTCACTTATATTTGTAAAATATCGTAGAAATAACATATGATTTTTTTAAATGATATATTTTATACTATATATTCTTTCGGTCTAAACTTCTTTAAGACTTTCGTAATACTTCGTTAAAAAGAACAAAATGTTTTGTTTATTTACATTCTTCTATGAATAAAAGAAATGTTTAGCATTTTTTATGCCCTAATAGAATATGTTCTGCAAAAAATGTTTAAAAAATAACTGTAATTTTTTAAGTTATTATTATTCCGATACTTGAGCATGTTGATGGCTAATTGGCTAGCACTTTAGCAGTTTGTATCACAGGAGTATTATTCCAATCCTGGAGGGCGCATGGATGTTTATTCGTGGTTCGGAATCCACTTTAATCCAGGTATAATTTGCCCAAAGTGAGCACAAAATTACCATAGAGCTACAGACAAAATCAAACCTCCTTCTGAAGAGAAACGGAAGGACACTGCGCCATATAATTTATTGTCTTCTAGCTGGCATAGAAATAGGTACTGTATTTAGTTGTTTGCTTGCTAAGTTTCGAACTCATGGACTCCGCTCCTGCTATTAATTGGAAAACATAAAACAAATTATTTAAAGAAG
This sequence comes from Caerostris darwini, assembly GCA_021605075.1. NCBI lineage: Eukaryota > Metazoa > Arthropoda > Arachnida > Araneae > Araneidae > Caerostris > Caerostris darwini. The sequence continues at coordinate 429,421 of BPLQ01011831.1, forward strand.
TCGATTCCTACAAATAATCAAATAAATCACTAGAGCATGAAATATTTTTAAAAATGTATGTTATTGATCAAAGCAGGTTTAAAAAACAACAAACATAAAAACAATTTTCTAAATTCCTTCAGAAATGTATTCTATTCTTTTTATTTGAATGAACACACTTATTGGACGCATTAGGTGAATTTAATAAGAATCGTTTTCGTTGCCCTTTATACTTTTATAGGATCCAATTACACGAAACGATATAAAAGATAATCGTATTTAATCATCACTGAAATGCTTCCAAATTATTTTTGGATTAATGAGAGCTGCGCAATTAAATCCTTTCAAGAAAAAAAAATTAAAAAAAAAATAATAATAATAATTTTTCTCGCTATGATTGTATATTATTTTGATTCATCTACTTTAAAGTTTATAAAAGGGAAAAAAAAAACATAATTGCGCTGGGACAATTTATCTGTTTTTTATCCTTTTAAATCTTTCGCATCCTTTTAATTGTTATTATTTTCCCAGCGTAATTACCCAAGCGATGAATTTAAAACTGCTTTCTAATTTCACTTTTAGACTCAGCAAGGGGTGAGGGTTTGTAATAAGAAAGGCTACTCAGGAAGAAAATGACTTTTTTAATGAGTTTTAAGATGATATTTTGAGTTTAATGCGATATAATGAGAGTGTTTTTTTAACAAACATTTTTTGTGAGATGGAAGGGGGGCTGAAAAGGCTTTACTATTTTTTTTTTCTGCTTTTCTGCCTTTTTTCTGCTATCCTTTTTCGTAAACTTTCACCATAAACGCCCTAAGGAGAAGAAAGGCAGTGAAGAATATTATTTATTTTGATTCTTTTTCCTGCTATTTGAATAGTAATTTTCTAGGCGCCGGAGAGTTCTATTTATATTGCATTTTAAATGAACCGCTTCGTACTTTCTATTTTGGCAATGGAATAAAGTACATTTGTAACGGTTCTGCGTTCGATGCGGAATTTTCGTTAAAGATGTGCCGAAAAATGTGTTTTCATTTTTGGAAAATCTATTTTTATATAAATTCTGCCATTAAATTATTATTGATTCATATTATATGTGAAATTTACATTGCTCTAATATTCATGTTTCAGAATTTAAAAAAAATTAAATAATGTTTTAAACAATACGTATTCTCATTTTACTTTAATTTATAAAAAAATAGTATAGAAATAATATATAATTTTTCAGAATAATAAATTTAAAATATAATATTTTATAAAATATATTGTTTTGCTCCAAAATGTTTCACTACTTTCGTAATTCTTCGTTAAAAATATAAATGTTTTTTTTGTTTTATTTACATTCTTCTATGATCGAAAGAAATGTTTAAAATTTTCTATACCCTGATAGGCCATTTTTTGAAAAAATGTTTTAAAAAAACTGTACATTTTTGAGTTATTATTATTCAATTCTTGAGGGTGCTAATCACTAATTGGCTAGCTGTTTAGCCGTTTGTATCACAGGTTTCATGTTCCAATCCTGCAGGTGACATGGATGTTTATTCGTGGTTCGGAACCCACGTTAATCTTGGTATAATTAGCCCAAAGCGTGCACAAAATTACAACAGAGCTACAGACAAAATCAAACCTCCTCTTGAAGAGGAACGGAAGGACACTCAGTCGTATATTTCATTGGCTTATCGCTGGCATAGACACATGTACTATATTTTAGTCTTTGCTTGTTAAGTTTCGAACTCATGCACTCTCCATCAAGCTTCTGCTGTTGTTAATTGGAAAACATAAAACTAAGTATTTAAAGAAGTCGATTCTTACAAATAATCCAATAAAACACCAGAGCATGAAATACTTTTAAATATTTATGTTACTTTTCAAAGCGGGCTTAAAAAAAACAATATTAAAAAACAGTTTTCTAAATTCCTTCAGAAATGTACTCGATTCTTTTCATTCGAATGAACACACTTATTGGACGCATTAGGTGAATTTAGTAACAATCGTTTCCGTTGCCCTTTCGATTTTTACAGGATCCAATTACACGAAACGATATAAAAGCTAATCGTATTTAATCATTGCTGAAATGTTTCCAAATTATTTTTGGATTAATGAGAGCTGCGCAATTAAATCCTTTTAAGCAAAAAAAAAAAAAAAAAAAAAAAAATTAAAAATAATAAATTTTCTCGCTAGGATTGTAGATTATTTTGATTCATATACATCAAAGTTTATAAAAGGGAAATAAAAAAAAAAAACATAAATGCACTGGGACAATCTCCCTTTTTTCTAATCTTTCAATCTCTCTTCTTTCGCATCCTTTTAATTGTTATTATTTTCCCGGTGTAATTACCCCGGCGATGAATTTAAAACTGCTTTTTAATTTCACTTTGGACTCTGCAAGGGGGTGAGGTTTTCTAATAAGAAATGTTACTCAGGATGAAAATGACTTTTTTAATGAGTTTTAAGATGATATTTTGAGTATAATGCGATGTAATGAGACTGTTTTTTTTTACAAAACTTTTTTTGTGAGAGATGGCGCCTGAAAATGCTTTATTTTATTTTATTTTCTGCTTTTCTGTCTTCTTTCTGCTATCCTTTTCCGTAAACTGTTACCATAAACGCCCTAAGGAGAAGAAAGACATTGAAGAATATTATTTATTTTTATTTTTTATTTTTTTTCCTGCTATTTGAATAGTAATTTTCTAGGCGCCGGAGAGTTCTATTTATATTGCATTTTAAATGAACCGCTTCGTACTTTCTATTTTGGCAATGGAATAAAATACTTTTGTAACGATTCTGCCTTTCCTCATTTTTTTAAGTGAAATTCAATGCGGAGTTTTCGTTAAAGACGTGCCGAAAAATGTGTTTTCTCTTTTGGTAAATCTGTTTTTCGCTAAAATCTGTTATTAAATTATTATTGATTTATATCTACATGTGAGGATAACATTGCACTTATAATATTCAAATGACAGAATTTTATAAAAATTATGTTTTCCACGATGGTTAATATAAGGTACTTTATTCGATATTAAATATATGGTCAATTTAATTTATATAAGGAATATTGTAGAAATAATATATATTTTTGAATAAAATAATATTTCATGTGTCATATTCTATACAATATAATTTGTACAATATATTTTTTTGATGAAAGTATTTAAAAATGTTCGTATTGTTTCTTTAAATTATCAACTTTATTTTTTTTTAATTTTTTGTTTCGTCTACTTTCTTCTAAGATCAAAATAAATGTAGAACAATTTCTATAACCTCATAGAATTTTTAAGTAAAAAATTGTTAAAAAGTTAACGTGATTTCTAAACTATTATTATTCCGATTCTTGAAAATGAACGAAAAAATACAGATTATTCTCTACAAATTGGAAATATTTAAATTTTTTTATCTGACTTGGACTATAGAGAATTACATTTATTATTATTTTTATGTTTTTGTTGTTGTCGTATCCCTCCGGTTATGAGGTATAAGACAACAACAAGATCATTCATTATTATTTATCTTCTTAATACTGAATCAAACTTTTTTTAAATTATAAACTTCAATTAATCAGTTTATGAATCGCAAAAGTAAAATTCTAGGCTTGCAAAGATCTTGATTACACCAGGCTTGTAAATACCTTATTAAAATAAAAGTTTAATAAATTATATTGAATGTAAAAAACTTGTAAAAATATAAATTATAAAACAATTATAGTAAAAACATCATTACCAAATATATAACAGACACATCAACGAAATTATTCATGAATTAAGAAACTTAATAAAGTTCACAAATGACAACATCTGCAATCGGCAAATTACTTGCCTATCGCTTTCTAAGAGTAAATTTTCATTTAGGTTATTTATTGTGTCACTAAAGTTGGTACATTGAAAAATGATCTCTTTGGGATCCCTATTTCCTCGACTGAATAATTGCATAGGCCATGGAAGATACCAAGAAATCTGCCATGTATCAGATTCAGAGAAGCCTCATACACTGCACATACATTTTGAGGTTTAAACTAGGGTGAGGTACCCTGGTTTTAAACCACTACACCCAAAGGATAGCATTTGGATTGGAGGGACAATTATCCTAAAAATAATTTGACCTATCGCTGGTAAACAAGCAGTTAATGTCATTTAAATTTTGCATGCTAAGTTTCGAAATCATGAACTTTCTACCAGACCACTCCTATTCTTAATTGGAAAACATAAAACTAAGTATTTACAGAAGTCGATTCTTACAAATAATCAAATAAATCACTAGAGCATGAAATACTTTTAAATATTAATGCTACAGTTCAAAGCAGTTTAAAAAACAATAATAAAAACAGTTTTCTAAATTCCTTCAGAAATGTACTAGATTCTTTTCATTTGAATGAACACACTTATTGGACGCATTAGGTGAATTTAATGAGAATCGTTTTCGTTGCCTTTCGACTTTTACAGGATCCAATTACGCGAAACGATATAAAAGCTAATCGTATTTAATCATCACTGAAATGTTTCCAAATTATTTTTGGATTAATGACAGCTGCGCAATTAAATCCTTTTAAGCAAAAAAGAAAAAAAAAAATTAAAAATAATAAATTTTCTCGCTACGATTGTAAATTATTTTGATTCATATACATCAAAGTTTATGAAAGGAAAATAAAAAAAAAAAAACCATAAATGCGCTGGGACAATCTCTCGTTATTTTTATCCTTTTAAATCTTTCGCATCCTTTTAATTGTTATTATTTTCCTAGCGTAATTACCCCGGCGATGAATTTAAAACTGCTTTTTAATTTCACTTTGGACTCTGCAAGGGGTAAGGTTTTCTAATAAGAAATGCTACTCAGGATGAAAATGACTTTTTTAATGAGTTTTAAGATGATATTTTGAGTTTAATGCGACGTAATGAGAGTGTTTCTTTAACAAACGTTTTTTGTAAGATGGAAGGAGAGTTGAAAATACTTTATTTTTAATTTTTTTTTTTGCTTTTCTGTCTTCTTTCTCCTATCCTACTTCGTAAACTTTTACCATAAACACCCCAAGGAGAAGAAAGGCAGTGAAGAAAATTATTTATTTTTTTCCTGCTATTTGAATAGTAATTTTCTAGGCGCCGGAGAGTTCTATTTATGTTACATTTTAAATGAACCGCTTCGTACTTTCTATTTTTCAATGGATAAAAGTACTTTTGTAACGATTCTGCGTTTTTTTTTTTTTTTTTTTTTTTTTTTTTTGTTAAATGAAATTCAATGCGCAGTTTCGTTAAAGACGTGATGAAATATGTGTTTTCGTTTTTGGTACATCTACTTTTGTAAAAATATGGTATCAATTTTTTATTGATTTCGATTATATGTGAAATTTGCATTGCTCATTAATATAATTTCAGAATTTTAAAAACTAATGTTTTAAACGATGCTTAATATAAGGTCACTTTTATTTATGAATATATTATAGAAATAATACATAATTTTTTAAAATAATGTATTTTTTTGGACCAAACTGTTTTAAGACTTTCGAAATACTTCGTTAAAAATATCAATATTTTTTGTTTATTTACATTCTTCTATGATCAAAAAAATGTTTAACATTTTCTATGCCCTAATAGATTATGTTCTGCAAAAAATGTTTAAAAAAGCTGTGCATTTTAAGTTATTCTTATTCCAATTCTTGAGCGGGCTGATCACCAATTGGCTAGCTCTTTAGCAGTTCGTATCACAGGCTTCATGTTCCATGGATGTTTATTCGTGGTTCGAAATCCACGTTAATCCCGGTATAATTTGCCCAAAGTGTGCACCAAATAACCATAGAGCTGCAGATAAAGTCAAACCTCCCCTTGAAGAGGAATGCAAGGACACTTCGCCGTGTAATTTATTGACTTAATCTCTGGCATAGAAATATATACTGTATTTTAGTCTTTGCTTGCTAAGTTTCGAACTGATGAACTTTCCTCCTGGCCGCTCACTGTTCTTAATTAAAAAACATAAAACAAACATTGAAATAAGTCGATTCTTATAAATAATTAAATAAATCATTAAAACATGAAATACTTTTAAATATTTATGCTATTGATCAAAGCAGTTTTAAAATCAGTAATAATAAAATAAGTTTTCTAAATTCCTTCAGAAATGCACTCGATTCTTTTCATTCGAATGAACACACTTATTGGACGCATTAGGTGAATTTAATAAGAATCGTTTTCGTTGCCCTTTCGACTTTCATAAGATCCAATTACACGAAGGGATACTAAAGCTAATCGTATTTAATCATCATTAAAAAGTTTCCAAATTATTTTTGGATTAATGAGAGCTGCGCAATTAAATCCTTTAAAGAAAAAATAAAAATTAAAAATAATAATAAATTTTCTCGGTAGGTTTGTAAATTATTTTGATTCATCTACATCAAAGTTTACCAAAAAAAAAAACATAATTGCGCTGGGACAATTTATCTTTTTTTTTATCCTTTTAAATCTTTCGCATCCTTTTAATTGTTATTATTTTCCCAGCGTAATTATCCCAGCGACGAATTTAAAACTGCTTTCTAATTTCACTTTAGACTCAGCAAGGGGTGAGGTTTTCTAATAAGAAATGTTACTCGGGATGAAAATGGCTTTCTTAATGAGTTTTAAGATGATATTTTGAGTTTAATGCGATGTAATGAAACAGTTTTTTTAACAAACCTTTTTTGTGAGAGATGGGGCTGAAAATGCTTTATTTTATTTATTATTTTTTTTTTTCTGATTTTCTGCCTTCTTTCTGCTATCCTTTTTCGTAAACTTTTACTATAAACGCCCTAAGGAGAAGAAAGACAGTGAAGAATATTATTTATTTTGATTTTTTTATGTTTTTTTTTCTCTGCTATTTGAATAGTAATTTTCTAGGCGCCGGAGAGTCCTATTTATATTGCATTTTAAATGAACCGCTTCGTACTTTCTATTTTGGCAATGGAATAAAGTACTTTTGTAACGGTTCTGCGTTTTCTCATTTCTTTTTTGTTAAGTGAAATTCAATGCGGAGTTTTCGTTAAAGACGTGCCGAAAAATGTGTTTTCTTTTTTGGTAAATCTATTTTTGGTAATATCTGGTATGAAATTATTATTGATTCCTATTATATGTGAAATTTGCATATTTCTATAATATACACATTGCAGAATTTTAAAAAATGATGTTTTTAACGACATTTAATATAGGGTACTTAATACGATATTTAAGGTTCAATATAAAATAATAATATTATAGGTTCAATTTAAAATATTAAAATAATTATAGATATAATACATTTTTCGATATAATGTTTTAAATGTAGTATCTTATATAATTTATTCTTTTGAATCAATATTATTCAAATTTATTTTTACTTTAATAAAAATATTTTTTTTTCGTTTCATCAACTTTCTTCTATAATAAAAATAAATGTTTACCAATTTCTGTAACTCATAAAATATTTTAAGTAAAACAAAATATAAAAAAACCGGCGTAATTTTTAAGCTATTATAATAAAAACTCTTGAAAATGAAAGGAAAAAATACAGATTATTCTCTACAAATTGGAAATATTTGGAAATTTTTTTTCATCTTACTTGAACTATAGAAAATCATATTTATTATGTTATTGTCGTTGTCGTATGTTGTCGTTTCACCTCCTTTCATGAGGGATACGACAGCAACAACAACATTTAGTATCTCCTTAAAAGTATTTCACATTTTTTTTTAAATTTAAAACTTCAGCTAATATCTTTGTGAACCTCAAAAGTAAAATTTAAGGTTTGAAAAAATCTTGAATACTCCAAGCATGCAAATATCTAATTAAAAGTTTATTAGTTTAGTAAGTTATTGAATGTTAAAAAAATTGTAAATATATAAATTACTAAAAAAATTGTAGTAAAAACGCCATCACCAAATATATAGCAGACACATCAACGAAATTATTAAGGAATTACACAACTTAATAAAGTCCGCAAACGACAAGATCTCCAATCGACAAATTACTTGTCAATTACTCTGTGAGAGTAAATTTCATTTAGGTTATTTATTACGTCACTAAAGTCGGAACATTGAAAAATGATCTCTCAGGGATCCCTATTTCTTGAAATGAATAATTGCATTGGCCATGGAAGATACACGATAACTGCTCACATAAAATCCATAAATTAACTAACCAGTCAAAGCAAACTAAACCATTTTTGTGTGTTTATGGCATAAATAAGGCACGTGTTTCACCTATATATAACACGAATAAAAGAGAGAATATATGTTTTGTGGAAAGGGAAACACGGAAAATTGTTGATTAGGCACTGTTACTATCAATGTGAAATACATATACATATTTTCACAACATATATATACATTTAAGTAAAACATATATATATATATTCACAATATATATACATTTAAGTATAACATATACACATAAAGATGGCAAGTACGCATACATATTTTCATAACCGTTTCTTGGGAGCCTGTATTAGCCTACCACTAATGGATTTAAGATGTGGAACCGATCAAAAGCTTACAATTCAATGTCATGAATAAGTATGAAAAATCTGTACGGCTCAAGGTTCTGTTGTCAAGCTCAAAGAAAGCGAAATTTTTCAACATGCAATTAAAGTAAGTTTTTGTTGTAAGTATTCGCTGTAGTAAGTAAGTGAGTATTCATTGTAGTATGTAACCACTATAGTAAGATTTCGTTTAAATTTGATCGTACAATTTCACTCACATTATTCCCAATACTCCAAACGTCAATCACATTACAAGGTATAACGATATGTGGTTTTCTAATGTAAGATATCTTTAAATACAAATAGTGGAACCTAAATATAATGTATACTCGGATTTGTAAACACTCAAATGACGACTAATATTATACTACTTCTGCGTCAATCAGTTTCATTAAAGTTTATTAACAAGAAAAAAAATCACAATATTTAATTCTTAAAAAGGATTTGGAAAATGTTAGGTCGGTAAATAAATTTATGTATCTTGATTAATCACATTATGTTTTTAAAATGTTTTTCACGGTATTTATGTAGCGTTATATAAATAATTGGAATTTAAAAATAATGCCTTAAAAATTTGAGAACTTTTAAATAATTTTAGCTGATATCTATTTCATATGCATTATTCTGAAGTATTTATGTATATAAAGAAGATAAATATCGTTATATGATTCTTCATCGTTGTATCATACTTTACAAATATAGTAAATATCTCATTAGAATGGTTTATATAGTTACTGCAGTTACGGAAATTGTTGATCTCGCTTTCAGATAGACACTGATTTATGTTGTTTACCAATATAACGGTAGATATGTTACCCAAGGTGCATAACAGGGTTGTTATATACTTCATCTCCATTGTACCATTACAGTTTGGAACGAATAAATCGATGAATGACATCAATAGGATTACAACCATCATCTTTGGGTCCAACTCCGGCTTGCAATTTTATCATACATATCCCCGTCACACATATGAGGATGCATTAGAATTACAAGTGAGTAAAATAGAAAAAATGCATAGCTTGACCTACGAAAGACAAACATGTTGTTTTGCTTTTACATGGCATTTAATTGAGAGCAATATAAAAATTTATTTTTTCAACAGTAATTGGGAATTATCAGGGAAGTCAGTAAACGTCAGATAGAAAAAATGTCAGATTTTGGAAAAAATATTAATTTCAATATAATAACAAAATATTAAATCATTTATTATTTCAACATTATTTTGAATTTTTAAATTTCTTAGAACTCTGTTTATATTTGTTAAATGTAGATTTTTCAGTTCTTTGTCAGTTTTTTCTATAGAATTTTTCTTAAAAATTATTTATTTTTTCTTCTATATTTAAAATACTTTTAAAAATCTAATTTATAAAAATGAAGTGTTGCAAAAAATGTATAAAACTTTTATCTATATTCTTTGAAGCATTATTAATTTTTTTCCTTACATAAATAGCATCACTCGAGTTCTGGGCTAGTAAAAGCGCTTTCAATATTAAAATGTTCACATTCATAATGTCATAAAAATGTGAATAGCTTACAATATTTAAGAAGTAAACTTTTAAAAAAGCATCTTAAAGGATAGTACAAAATTTGAATGTCATTACTTTTAAAATTAATGATTGAATATTGTATATTGAATACAAAACAATTTATAATCAACTGAACAATATAGTCTAGTCAAATAACTACAATTTATATATCCATATTTAAAAATCACTTGATCCACAGAAAATTAAATTAAAGTTTTTAATCTGACAAAAGCATTTGTATTAAGTTGTAACAAAAAATATAAAAAAATAACTTAAGACAACAATAAAAAAACTACAATAGCTAAGAAAAAATTATAAGCTAAGATAAATGCTGATAAATCGGCATATATTTAAAATTTTAACAAATTATCATAGTTAAAATCCTTACATTAAAAAGTATCTTTTAAAACCTATAGAATATTCCAGGAAAATAAATGTGTTTAATCGAATTAGATGCCCTAGTTGGCTTAATATGGTTATCAATGCAAAGCCAGTTCCTTTTAAACATAGTAAAACACATTTAAAAATATTTATCAGAAACTTTGCTTAAGCTCATAATTATTAGTGAACCAAATTTTGAGAGTTTATCAAGCAAAATCACGAAATATAATTGTGATGCTAATAATAATAATATGGTGAATATAATGTGACACTTAAATAATTTTTTGGTAATATCTAATTATCGTATGCGGTGATTAATGAATACTATTATCAATTCTAGTATATCCTGCATTTAAAACACACCTGATTTCCCTCTCTCTCTCTCTCTCTCTCTCCCTCTCTCTCTCTCTCTCTCTCTCTCTCTCTCTCTCTCTCTCTCTCTCTCTCTCTCTCTCTCTCTCTCTCTCTCTCTATATATATATATATATATATATATATATATATATATATATACAGATGTAACTGTGTCGTGTATCAACATTTTTTTTTCATAGGAGAAGTAAACAAAATTAAGCAACACAATAGCAAGAAACGTTATTTTTAAAATTCAGATGTATTATTTGCATATATTTTAATATTTAAATTGATAATATTCTGCATGTTTTCTTTTGTAATATTCAACATATTGTTTGCATTACTTAATCTTTACTGTGTTTTGCACGAATAAAATCATAAAATTAATCAATAATGCAAGTTGTTTTCTCAAATAGAACTTTTCATCACTCAAACTTGTTATGAAAAAGATACACAAAAGACTAGAACGGAATTTCGTATTTGGTATGAATTGCATAAATGTTTTATGTATGTTTTCTTTCTTTAAATTCTTTAATATAGTGGATTCTTTTTATGAGAGATATTTTTTTGTGTTTGTAAACAATCTTTCTAGAGTATAAATTTGAATTTTCAGTTTTAAAAACTGAAAAGTATTGGTTCTATATTCTTAAGAGAACGCCTTTTCTTATGTATTCTTTTGACATCATTATTCAACATATCGCAAAATTTCAGTTTCTTTACAACACAAAATATGAGCGTTTTTTTTTTATCGAAATAATAGGATGAAAATTTCTATTTGCAGTTTAATTGTAGAAAAAGTTATTTCAAGTTATTCCAAGCGTCATTTCTTGGAAAGCAATAAATAGAAACACAAAGAGAAACAATAAAAAGTGTCAAGAATAACTGAATTATTACAAAACATTAAGTTGAAGTATTATGTATTGCTATAAATATAATGTTATTTGTACTAAGTAACATTAGGTACTCAAACGCTATATAATTATTTGTAAATAAATTAAAGCTGAAGTAAACTTTAAAAAAAATACAAATGCTACTTTCAAATTAATAATAATTAATCTGCATTTGTACTTTTATTCCTTAACCAATTTCTATTATTTCATTTTGAACTACATTTTTGTATTAAAATTAAGTTTTCCTTGCAATTAATATATCAAACAAAATTATGTTTTCTCTCTTTGTTGATTAGAATTTTTTTTATTTGTATTTAGCGCTGTTTTCAAGTAAACAGAAAAAATTTATAAATTAAGTCCTAATAAAATTAAAACTTTGAAAGAATTATAAGTTAAATTAATTTCTAATTATTATAATATAATCATTAGAAAGTATTCATATACAAATTTATTTCCATATACAATTAAACTATGAAGTGAAAATTGTAATTAATTCCTAAATAATAAAATTAAATTATTTATAATTCTTTTAATTATTATTAAATAACAATTAATTTAATCCATTAATTAGGATTATAAAAAAATTCATTTTTTGAAATGATTTTTATTTCAAATTATTGAGGTTTATTCTAAAAAGAATGAATAGTATCTATAAAATAATGTATTTTTGTACATATATTGATAATAAACACTTTCAAATAATTAAGTGAAAAAAAAAATCAAATCAAATAATTAATACATGTTTTATATATTCCTTTTTGTTACTTAAAATACACATATAAACATTATATTAAAATAAATCACACAAACATTCCACAACTTAGTATAATCCAGATGATGTAAAAAAGTTAATAATCTTCATAATGTATGCTATAAAGAGCCTACAATTTAATATAAATTTAAAAGAAAGTATTCATATACAAATTTATTTTCATATCGAATTAAAGTAAGAATTAAAACTTGTAATTAATTCATTAATAATAACATAAAAGTATCTGTGTTTCTATTTAATTATTATCAATGGACAAATTATTTAATCCATTAATTTAGTTTATAATTTTTTTTAATTTGCTGAAAGGATTTTCTTTTTAAATTATTGAGGTTTATTTTTATACAAATGAATAACATCTATAAATCATTAATATATATCAATGTATTTTTGTAAAGCTATTGATAAGAACCACTTTCAAATAATTAAGTGAAAAATATCTAATAAAATTAACTAATACAATGTTAATATTGTATACAATATTATTACAATATTAAATTATTAAAATTATTATTATATATCTATGTATTTTTGTACAGATATGGATAAGAACCACTTTCAAATAATTAAGGGGAAAAATCAAATAAAATTAATTAATAAAGGGTTTATAGTTTATTCCTTCTTGTTACTTAAATTACACATAAAAAGATTATATTAGCATAAATCACACAAACATTCTGCAACTCGGTATAATCCAGATGATGTAAAAAAGCTAATAATCATCATAATGTATCACTTTACCTAAAATCAGCGAAAAATTCAGGTCACGCAACGAATTTCTGGAAAGGAAGAATAATTTGCAAGACAATGAAAAATGATGTATGCGAAGCAACGATAGAGAATTTTAAGAGGTGGTAATTTACGAATTAGAAATATAGCAGCAGTATTGTAATTTCCTATCAAAGCAAATGTTTTGCCAAAAATTTAAATTGCTAATGGCATTAAACAACGCGTTAAATCATTGTCCTCTCTTTCAAACTTATTAAAGTTTCATGAAAACGTTGAATGCATTAAAATTAAAAGATTCAGAAATTAAATACCTGATATCACGCCCTTATTTTGTTGCATATTAGTAAATGTTAGGCTAGTAATTTAATTCTTAGATATGTCTTAATATATCTTGCCAATAATTGTCTTCTTTGCTAAATAATGTTTAATGAACATGTAAAGACTCTTTTTGTTTAAAAATTCTGGGCATTTAACATATTATTATTTGTAATTTATTCAGTTTTACCAGAATGCTGTATTGTATTTATTAAATAACAAAAGTGAAATAATGCCTTCTGGGAGGTGTTTCAAGAGTAATTGTTTGCATTAGCGTTTCACAGTGGAACAAGTAGGGGATACCTTAACACAGTCAGATTCATAAAGAGAGACAGTTTATAGCAATCGCTATTGAATCTTTATGTTTTTCAAAGTAGTGAAGGCACCTGCTATTAATGAGGATTGAATTTCTTTCATCTATACGTTTGATTAAAGCCCTGCAAAATAGCGAATTAAGAATATTATATAATTGAAAAGCACGCTAATTATAGTGCATTGTATAATTACTACATTAAATGATTTATTATTTGTAAAATTTCATAGCTTTTTTATTTTAATATTCTGATAAGATATTGCTGTAATGAATATAGACTTCCATTATAAAAAAAGGTACTGGTACTTTAAATAGCGTGGTAAAGACAAATATTTTCGTAAGTGACTTGTAATAAAACACTATTCAGGAAGGAGTATTTAATTCAGTTTCAGTTCACATAACTGACGAATAAGTTCAGCTACTATCTTGAATAAGGTGTCTAAATGTTGAAAAACGAATATACACTAAAGGATTAGATATATTTTAGGGTTCTGTAAAGATAAATGCAAGCTGTAGAGTTCAGACCTTGTAATCTATTGCCTAAATGACCTAATATTCATATGAAAGCATTATCGATTTTATAAGCAAAGACATCTTACAACCAAAGACATGATAAATAACCATATGAACATTCCAGAATATCCAAAAATTATAGAAGGCAATTTGCTTGCATCAAAGAAGAATTTGCTCCATACAGGAAATGTGTGTGCAATACGTTTTATTTTCTTCATAAATTGATAAATATTAAATAATTATAATTTTGTAACTAAATGTTTGGTTTTATCTTCCGTTGTTTTCGAGGTACGATTTTTAGCTCTTGAATGAACCACTAAAAAATGCAGCAAATTATGTCATCAAGTAGCACATCGCCATTTTACACTACATTAAAGGATGTAGCTGACTTTCTTCAACTGTACCTGTAATGATGTAGCTGTAACAAACTCAATGTAGCTCGTAAAGCTCGATGTAATTGTATGTTTTCAACCCATAAATTTTCAAATTTTATGGAAAAATATGTATTTATATAAAACCTATTGAAATTATTTCTTAATACATAAATAATTCAGTATACTTGAAAAAGTAAACGTGTTGTAACTTTTTTATTATAACTTTAAGCTGAAGTTCAAAAAGTAATATTGTTACTGTTGGGTTTAGACATTTCAGGTTTTCTGACATTATAATTTAATCCAAGCGTCATACTTCCATTGAAAACGTATGATTTTTCAAATATGAAAATATACACGGGAACATTTGATATTTTAATGTAAAATAGTTTACAGGTTTAATATTTATGTAACATATGTTGCAAAGAATGTGTTTCCTAACAGGATTTTCTTTGTAATATAAAATATTGCATAAAGAAAAAAATAAACTTAATTATTTGTTTTTTAAAAGTTTTATGTCATTTAAACTAATCTAGGCCTTTCTGTCACTTGAAAAGAGAAATTTTCAAAGCATTTGAAAATCTATAAAATGAATTAACAAAAATGAAATATTTCAAACTCAAATAGAAATGACTTCACAAAACATTCAAAAGCAAAAAAATCCGCATGTATCGGTCTCTTTTGTGGTAGAACAATTCCTGACTTGAATACAATGAATTTCAATTGTATTTTATTAGTCAATGATAAAAGTATTTTTCCAAAACACATTTACTCACAGGACAGCAAAATAATGAATTGTCTGAATAAAGTTTATTCGCGTGAAAATGCATTTATTAAAAAAGCTTGCTCAACAAATTCCATTCTGCTGTAGCGAGTAATGTGATGTAAGTAAATATTTCGTTAGGTGCATTTTTTTCAAATTTTTATTTTTTATTTTGAATATTTTTACAATTGATACGAAGTATTATATTTAAAGAAAATATTTATCACTCATATCAGAAATATTAATTTCAAAATAAATGTATTTATGAAAACAAATCAATATATGTGTTAAATCATTCTTTTAGTTTTTATCTGAAAATTATTTTGAAAGTGTAATTATTGATGTCAAAATCATCAATTAATATTATTAATAATTATAAAATTTACTTTATTTATTTAAAGTATTATAAAGTGCAATATATTTTTATATTCAGTGAATATCTAAGTAAAAAAAACTAAAGAAAAGTAATATATTTTTATTAATATTACTTTAGATTTTATTACCCTTTTAAGTATATTTTTAATTCCTACACTTCTTAATTTTTTATTCATAAATAAATTTAAAGTAATTTCTTCGAATTTTTAATTTAACAAAATTATTTACTCTCTACAAAAATCTACTTTAAAAGAAATATTCAAGACAGGAAAAAATAATAAGATTATTCTATTTAAAATATTCGTATATCCTCAGTATGCTTAAAAATTAGCATACCAATTAAAAGTAATATTCAAATAGAAACCTAGAATAATAATTCAATGAGTTTTCGAATCTCTTTTAAAAGAATACTTCAAGGAGAAAATTACAAATCGGAAAGAATTAAGTTGAGAAATTAATTTAATCAGTTTTCATTCACTGAGGTAACATTTGCATTTTAATCACAACTTCATAAGTTTCATAACTTAGTCGTAATTGATTTCTTTGTATATAACAAATCTTTACAGCTTCAATAATGAATTTTAAAGAAAGTAATTATTTTAGTTACTTAGACTTTATAATAATGTTTATATTATTTAAAAAAATTCAAAATTCATAAATAAAGAAAAGTGTAATGAATTCAATTATTCAAATTAAACAAAAAAATTAAAAAAGAAAGAAAATAACGTATACTATTTTTAGGGAAGAATTTATTAGGATAAAATTATAACTTTAGATACTAAAACCAAAAATTTTAAATCAAAAGAAATATGTGTTTTCATAGCAAACTATTTAAATTAACTATACTATCAAATATTAATATATTTTGTTATACATTATTTTCATTTTAATTCCAATATTCACTCAGAATTTCATATTACATGACAAAGTTATAATTTAAAAATGTAAATTATTATTTTTTACATAATCAGGATGCAATAAAAGTAATGAGATGAGGATTTCACATTTCTCTATTCATTAAAACCATTATTAATAACAAATTAAATAGGAAAAAAAATTAAAACCAGATTCCTTGTAAAGAAACAATATGATGTTTATATATTATTTTTAATAATTAATTTATAATTGAAATATCATCCACTTTAATATGTATGATTCACTGTTATTATTATTATTGTGTATATTCTGTAGATATTCTACATTAAAATTCTTATATTATTTATCAGGGAATGAAACAAAATATATTAAAATTTATCAATCGATTGATTTTCAGTAGTTAATATTTTCTTAGCATGTGTTTTTAAAACTTGTTTTTATGTTATTTTGTCGTCTCCTTGTTTAATAAAAACAAAACATGCCACATTTATCTTTATGCCAAGTATTTAATAAGAAATACTTCAAACAGTTGAAAACAATGAGCAATTTTAATCAAAATTTGATTCCTTAGGAAAATAATTTGAATTTCACAAAAATATTTAATTAGTGGTAGTATTCGTATAATTAATATTTAATTAGTAGCAAAATTTTTATAGTTAATATTTAATCAGTGGTAGTATCATTTTCGCCCTATTTTTTTTGTAATCAATCATTTTTTTAAAAATATTTTATTGCTTTTTTTTTGTGTTAGTTATAATTATTTCATCCAGGCCTTGTTTTTGTCAAGAGGTTTGTTATCTATGTAGAAGTGTTTTATTACTATGTAATTTATTCAATTGAAATTTCTTTATTTATTTATTGCAAATTTCATTATTTTTTTTGCAAGTTGTATGGTTTTCATTCAGTAATTGTGTAACGTTACTAATTGGATTTAAATTGTCATTTTAACTTTGACATATTGGAAAGGCAAATGTCATTCTTAATTTGAGATTTCAAAATAAATAATAATTAATGGGTAATTTAGTAAAAAAATTTGGGTGTATCAGTATCTATATACTTTCCTTAAGTAGTGATGAATTATAATAATTTTGATTAATATAGCATTAAATATTTAGTGACACAATCTATAGAAATAAATACTGTAGTCCTCTAGTATTTTTAACAATCATATTTGATTCTTATTTAAACATATTAATTACATTACATTATTTTACTAATATATTATTTTAAAATATATTTTTAACATATTTCTAATTTGAGTAAATTCTTTATACTGCTAAATATTAATTACTTGTTCATGAGTTTTGTGGTTATTTCACTTACATACTTCGTTTTATATATTTTTGTTATGATAACAATAACCTCAAAAGGGGATTGTCACTATTTTATTATAAAATAAAGTGGCTTATTTATTAGACAATCTAGAAGTTTTTTTCACAATACACTTGAAAATACATTTCAAATAAATTTTATTAGTTATTTATATTTAAAAGAAGGTTAATATTTCAAACAGTTTTAATAAAACCGTTTAGTGCGGAATCTGACATTTGTATTTATTACAAAATAAATGAATTTGTTAAAAAAATATTTTAAAACATTATGTAGTGTCTATCAAAATTATGGTGTAGTTGAATCAGCAATTTATCTATTTTAAATAACATTTTCAGAACAATAGCTTAGGAATGTAATAAATTATTTTTAAGTCGTTTTCCATACTTAAATCCAGGACTATCATCATTATTTTAAATATTCATTACTGCTATGTGATATTGGATAGCTTCGCTTCATTTTATGGGAGAATATGTATTGGATAATTTTACTTCATTCTTTTTTTAATTATTTAGAAACTTCTATTTAAGTTTCAGTTCCTATAATTCATTTATTTTATACTTAATCATGGTTCAGTTATTCCAACTGCTGAGATTATAAGTTCAATCAATAATTTCATTACATAAGAGAAAAATCAGAATTAAATGAAAATTAAAGTAAATCATTCTTCCGTTAAAATTGTCGTTAAATGAAAGGAACGTTTGAAACCAAGAATAGCTCGCAGTACTTTAAAAACCGTTTCTGATACTATGCATGGTATCTTTCATTTCCCAATATTCTCAAATAATTAAATAGATTTTTAATTTGTCATTGCAATAGCATAGTATTTCGACGCTAAAATCATGAACGAATTATCAATAATTTTAATTATTCTTTTTTTAAATTACTTAGTTTTCTAAATTATAGAATTTAAATTTAAAATAAAAAATAATTAATTGCATATTATTAAAATAAAATAATATAAATATATTTATAAAATTTATAAATATTTAATTATTTAATTATATTAAGGTATTAAATTATAAATATTTATTTAAAATATAACAAATATTTTATTTTTTTATATTTTAATTAAGTATTTAAAATAAAACTTAATATTAAATAATATATAAATATTTAATATATATATATTTATTATTTATATTATTAAATATATATTATAAATTTTTATATTATTATAATATTTAATAATAAATATCAAAAATTAACATATTTAATACTTACAATTAAAAAGTATTATATTATAAATATTATTATAATATTTATTATGATAATAAAATAATTTTTGAAAAATACATTATAAAATAATATTAATATATATATATATATATATATATATATATATATATAATGATATATAGTAATATTAATTATATATATATAATAATATGTAGTAATATTATAAATATTTATATATAAATGCTTATACATAATATTATAAATACTTATAAATAAATAATTTTATTTAATCAGAATATGAATTATATAACTAGCAATAGAATAAAAATTTTGCTTTGCATAACTTCAGATTTATTTGAAACTATAAATATATAGTATTATTGTATAATTAGGGTAAAATAACCTGGAATATGATTTTAAGGCATAATTACAGTATTATAAATAGCGTTAAAAAGCAATAAATTGAATATTAAAGACATAATTTAAAATTTATTCGAGACTATGTACAATCGTAAAAACACTAAAAAGTATTTTCTCATAATTTAATGAAAGAAATCAGAAATGCATGAGAATGATAAAGACATGTTTATTTAATTTGGCATAGTGACATTATCAAATGTAAAATTATTTCATTTTTCTGACGTTCTCAGGAAACAACATTAAAAAATATTTTTTGAAAAGTTGAATTTATATTTATTTTTACATTTCTATGGAATTTCAGAATAAAATATGATTATTGTTTGCTTCGTCTGTAAAATAGTAATCAGAATTTTACATTTCTCATTTCATTTTCTGATTCTTTCTCTTTGAAATCTGTGAAAAAGTTGTCTTTAATACTGAAAAATGTACAAGACGAGTCATAAATGATGAGACAGATATAAGGGAATAATCTAACTGATAAAAATAAATATTTCTTTACATAGCAATTGCGTACACGACAACATAAAAATGATTTAAAAGTATTATTCTTTATTTTTTGAAATTTTTCTTCTTCAACTGCTTAATAGTAAAATCAAAATTATGAATACATATGCAAAGGCAACGTACTCTTACACTCTTGAGTGTTAAGGAAATACTATTAAAAATTATTAAAAATTCAGTACATTAATAAGATAAAAGTATATTAATAAAAACTACTATTTCAGAATAATATATTTTAATAATATCTATATTTTTTTTCACAAATCCACATTATTTATTTCAAGAACATATTAAAAAAAATCAACAATAAAAATGGTAACAAAAAAGTTTCCCAAAAAAGTCTTCGCACATCTAAAAAAATGTATACATATTAGCAAATATTTTAATATTATGGTCAGTTAATACTTAGTAGGATATCCTGAATAATCTACAATTGCTTTTAAATATCTGGGTGCACATTAAAAAAAATTGTAAATTTTTCATTTATGTTAGTGCATTTATTGATCATTACTATTTTACTTCTGTTTTCGTGTAAATGCTTATTTAATTTTATTAATCAACACCAGTGTTGAATAAAATGTCAAAGCGAAGAAGAAATTAGTTTAGAGAAATTAAATTTAGGGAAAGCATTTATCTAGGTAGCATATTTATTTGATTAATGTTTCAAGTCACAATTGAAGTATGCTAGGACAATCTTTCAAATGTGAAATAGTTCTACATTAACAATAATTGTATTTTTGAAGATTTTGAATGCAAGCTTGCAAATGTGCATACATTTAGTAGAAAAGTATTCATAAAATATTGTAAAAAAATATTGTATGATTTCTTTGTTTCCCTTTCTCTCTTTTTAAAATATAAGGAGGCATTGAAAGGACACATTACAAAAATGATCACACACCGAAATATTTTTGGTTAAATTCCTTAATATATGTTTTGCTTTATTATTTGCTTTTGCAATTTATTATACCTTATTGAATTTGGTGTGTTGGTGTTTCATGCCATTGCATTCATTCATTCAAATCAGCAACTGCTCATATAGATTGTGGATAACGCTAGATTTTCGTCTAGTAATGCTCCATACGCTGCATATGTGATTATCTCCAGACTAGAGTAATATGTTAACACTCTGTAGAAAATGTTAGTTGAAAACAGCTGTTTGGAACGAGCATTATACTATTAGAAAACGCAAATTGGAGTAGTGATAAAAATGACAACAAAAATTTTCTGTCAAAGTGCTTCCGATAATGGCGAAGGATTTTGCTACGGTAAAAGACTTTTCCACAAACTATTATCCCTGTTGAATGAACAGTTTCTACTGTGCAAACAGATTGTTTATAAACACTTATTTAACCTTCTTCTCACCATTGTGCCCTCTAATGAGTTCTAGCTTAATTGAATTTTCTAATAATGGCGATTTGGAGTAAATGACATAAACGCTAGAAGATAGTCCGGAGCTGACCCTAAATAATCAATTTTATACGTTGCAGGGGGCCAATAGTGACAACAGAAACTTTAATTTATGCTGCTGTGCAGTCAGCCCTCTATGTAATGAACCGTGTGTGGTTGAACATCTGTCTTCTTGAGACAATACATTCAAGTAACCACTATAGTATAAAATCACGCACAGTGAACGCACCAGAGCTAACCTTTCTGCAAAATCCTGAAAAGAAAATCTACGTCCTCTTAGTGCTATTAAATGGCTTCGTTTAAACTCAATAAGCTACTTGTGCTGCCTTCTTTGCTTTCTTAAAGGCTTTGTTGACAAACATCTAGCTCATAACACGTAATAAAGAAAATAAATAACGCCTAAGAAGTGTACATTGTGTATTTAACAACGAGATTTCATGTAACGCAAACAGGGATTTTCATGTTTATAGTGAAGCTATTAATATCAGCTTTTGTATAGATTTCAGTTATGCAAACATGCTTTCTAAATCTTCTTTATCTAACACAACTCGCTGTGATTTTATTTTTCACCCGCATACTGCACACACTCACACACACACACACACACACACACACACATATATATATATATATAGATATATACATATATATATGTATGTATATATAAATATATATATATATATATATATATATATATATATATATATATGATTGATGAAAAAGTCCTTAAAATGTTTTTCTATACCCGTGCTCACACACTATTATAAAAAAAGAAATTATTTGTGCTCTCATATCTTTATCATATAAATTCTAATCTTATCTTTATAATTTTGCTGAGCAAATACTTTTATTTGAAAAACTACTTCAGTAAAGAAATTTCAATTCTATAAATTTTGTTATTTATTTAATCATTTTAATATTTTATAACTTTTGTAATTTTGTTAAAGTTACACTTAAATATGTGATTAAATATCATAGCAGTTTAATAATAAATTTTTAGATATTTCAATCTTTAATATTATACTACTTTTCTTTGAGAAAAATATTTTTTCTGCTTTCATTTAAACAAAATATAAGTTTTGAATCTATTTATTCAACTTCACATTTGTTGCTTAAATCCATATTTATTATTCCTTATTTTTTACTTCTTATTTAGAATTAAATCTTTTATTAACACATAAAAAAAGGTTAAACAATTGGTCTGAACTTCCCCAATATGTAATTAATTTAAATGAATAGTTATTTTACTTCGGATTGTTTTAAATATTAATATTGTGTTTTATAATAATAAAAAAAGGCATTAAACAAAGAAAGTAACGAATTCCATTTATAAGATTTTTTTAAATGTGTTAAAGCTAAATTATTGATGAGATTTCAATATATGAATTTAGTTTTTATCAATTTCAAAATATATGATTAAATAATACTATAGAAACACCTATTTAGAAGAAATTACACTGCACAACAATAAATTTGTTTAACATAAAAACACTCATTTCTCTCTAATTGGTTAATAAACACAGAAATTTGATGCAGATAGTAAAAATTATTACTTGGCTCTTTTTTAAGAAAGACAGAGATAGTCGATTCCCTAATTTTATTGAAATGTTTATGAAAAAGGGACTATAGGAATATGTAAATGTATATAACATAACTTACAAATTATAATGATTTGTAAATTATATAGAAACGTTTAAAAAAGGTATTAAAAATATGTGTCTCATATTTTGAATAAATATGAAATGTGAAAATATTAATTTCAATTACATATACATGAAATATCTGAAAAATTAACGTTTAGAAATAGGATTACCCAAACATTAAGTTTTTAAAAGCTATATAACTATTATGTAGTAAATCATTTGGCATAATTAGTCTGCTGAGGATGACACCAGCCTGTTTTTGTAGGCACTGTTTCGTACCTTGATTCTAAAAATAAAAATGTGATTGTTGTTAGATGTACGTGGTGTTTTGTGTGAGAAGGAAATTATTGCAGTGAATTTTTGTTTTAACTAAATATATTACATTTTTAGAGCTGTGGTGCTACGTATGAACGTTAATTTCAATTAATAATATCTGCTATATATAAAGAGAGAAGTGAAACTTGAAGTCCAAAAGTGTCCCATCACTCTTTTAATGAAGGAAACATCACTTTCTTTTCTGATGCAAATTTGAAGACAAGACAAGCATGGGGCTCAAATATTTACTGTAATAAGAAAACTTTATGTTTTTCATGTTGATGTGAGACAAAAAAGAAAATGATAATGTCAGTTGACATTCCTATGATTTGGAGGGAAAAAGTAATCACGTAAATGACTGTTTCTTATGCATGGTTGATCATCTTCGTGAGTAGTCGAAAGGGCAATACCCGAATATATCACATGCTGTGCGATCAATTTTGGAAACTCCAAATGAATTTTTCATTGATCCAGGGGAAAATTCAAAAATCTATTTCATATGGTGATCTACAATCTTCTACACTTATTGTTGAATATAATGATGCTATAAGCTTACATCAAACATTTTATCTCAAGAATAACTGAATAACCTTGTTAAAGATCTAGATATGTCCAAGGAAAGGACAGAATTACTTTCATAGAGTCTTAGAGAAGGGAATTTACCCCAGAAAGATTTTTGTGTGACTTTGCATTCATACAATTTTATTTTATATAGAAAAAAATCATGTTTCCTATTCTGAGGAGAATGGCTTGGTGAAGGCTCTCAAAAATACAATATGACCCCTCGCAATGGCGGCAATTCAAGTCTCAAGGCAGTATTGCTGCATAATGAAAACAAACTTGCATCCATTCCATTCGGACAATCTGACTCTATGGATGAAACGTATGAAATTTTGAAATACTTGTTCAACTGTCTTCAATATAAACAAATACATCTGTAAATACATATTTGGTATGATTTGAAAGTGGTGATTCTTCTTATCGGAATAGGACAACATGATACTTTTTATGGGATTAGTGGAGATTCTTCTTATGGGATTAGGACATAAGATGTGCAACTGCTTTTCATGACTGGAAAAGTAGAGCCAAAAATGTGCATTAAGTAAATAATTCAGCTTGAGAAAATGGAGAAAACAAAGTATATAATTCACTGTTAATAGACGAAATAGACGAATTTTTGAAAGGCGCGGACAATAGTAACTCAACCCAGTTTTTAAGTAACTAATATCCTGCAATCAGAGAAACAAAAGTGAAACACTTGAATTTTATTTGTCCTCATATCTGTAGCCCAATTAAGGATTTAAATTTTGATAGCGTGCTCAAACAGGATGATAAAAAAAATCTGAATGATTTTCGCCTTGTGTCAACTAAGTTTTTAGAAAATGTGAAATCAATGAACTATTTGAAAATAGTTATGTACATATTGTCTGCGTGCAAGACACTTGATTGCATTCTGACCCAAAAAAGACATTTCCTATAGTGTTGTTTGAACTTCTTCCCTATAAACTGTCTCCAAATCACCAATAAGCGCAATAAGTATTTACATCAGCACATTACGAAATTAGATAAACGACACCAGAAGGAATGGTCCATTACAGTGTTGGCAGATTGTTAGAAAATTTTCAATAGAGATTCTGAGAAAATTAATAACAGAAATCCACATGACTCTGTAACATAGAGTAAATAGGTAAGTGCGTTTGCTAAAACTTTGTTTCATATTGGAAAAAAAAATACAAATAACAGAGGTATTGAAGACTTTTTCAAATTTTCATCGACATATGCATGTTCAACAAACCAAATTTAACAATAAATGGCTATTTTTATCTCAAAGAAAAAAAATCATTGAAATTCGTTGTCATAAGACAATGAATATCACTGATTTTTTTTTCTTTTTTGAATTTCTTTCCCTTTTAGTTAGCTTATAAACTATTCCTTTAGTATCGTTAAAGAATCAGTCCTCTTATATCTGAACAAAAAAAAATTCTATTAATTTTCATTTTGAGATTATTGATAATTTAATTCTCTTAGAAACAGTAATTACTAATGAAAGAATTTGTTTTCAATTATACTGGGATGTTTTTTACGAGTAAACAAGCTATGAAAAGTAATACGTCGATATATGCCCCAAAATTTATATATTAATCATCTTTTAAAGCCAGGAAATATACAGAAAAGAATATTTTAAAAATGTTTTATGAACAGTTTATGTATTCTAAGGTAAGAGATGATTTTTCTTTTGAAGTTACTGGATGACTTTTAGTTCTGTAAAAAATTACTTTGAAACAATAAAATATTTATTGGTTTAATACATAGAACTTCACTTAAAAGCTTTTCATTTACATATTGAAATATATTTTGCAATATAAATGGAATTTGTAGAATTCTCTTAATAAGGATAGAAGTCGTAAAATTTAGGGTGCATTGGATCGTAAAAACAAAATGTTACATGATTGTGATCAGAAAATAATTTTTTTAAACAATTATATATTTTATTAATTTTAGTATTATATTTAATCAGAATTTATATTTAATTTGAGATTCTAATTAACGTGTTAAATAACTTATTATTGTACTTGAACATAATGAAGAATTTAAAAATTATTAATACGAAGGAACTTGAAAACGTAATGTAAATTTAGTTTTATAATTCTGTAATAATATAAAAAAAGAAATTAATTTTTTATTCAAAATTATTTTAATCAAATTGATATGTTTAAAATTTTTAAGATGAAGGTATTTTTGTATAAATATCTTATGAAAAGTAAACATACATTTTTTGCAAAGTACATAGTAAATTAGTGTTTAAAATTAAGAGATATTTCACTTTTGCTCTTTACCTACACAACTATTGAATAGAATATTGAGAAATTACATATGAAGCCAACTTGATATTGAACGAAAAATAATCATACAAATTAAATAACAGTTATAGTACACAAGCATTACCTTACTTAAGACTCATTAGCAGAGAAATTCTAGAACAGAGTTTCCAATATCTAATACAAAATGAATTAATGGTCTACTGTTATGAGCCGCTATTACAGTTATACAAGTCTTACAAGGTGAATTCATACTACAAATCAATATGCTTATGTATCCCTCAGGATATCCATTTCGCTCTCCCAGAAACACTATTTTCAGGTGCAAGATGGTTTTTGGAGGTAGAAGGCTAGTTGCAATTACCTTATCAAAAGATTTCCAGATACGCATTATAAGGAGTAGGTCTTTATATTTGACTTTATTGTGTCAATTTTCAGGAATTTGTTGATCAGATGGACCCGCCGCTTGTAATCACTTAAAATAACATCAGAGGCAACTTAAAAAAAAAATTTGAACTAAAATTTTTATACTTCTACCTCAGAGTGTCTGAGAATGACGTTTAGATCTCCGCGTTTATCCGCTCCTATTCAACATGGCTTCTGCCAAGATCATTAAAACTTGATATTGAACGAAAAATAATCATACAAATTAAATACCAGTTATAGTACACAAGCATTACCTTACTTAAGACTCATTAGCAGAGAAATTCTAGAACAGAGTTTCCAATGTCTAATACAAAATGAATTAATGGTCTACTGTTATGAGCCGCTATTACAGTTACACAAGTCTTACAAGGTGAATTCATACTACAAATCAATATGCGTATGTATCCCTCAGGATATCGGTTTCGCTCTCCCAGAAACACTATTTTCAGGTGCAAGATGGTTTTTGGAGGTAGAAGGCTAGTTGCAATTACCTTATCAAAAGATTTCCAGATACGCATTATAAGGAGTAGGTCTTTATATTTGACTTTATTGTGTCAATTTTCAGGAATTTGTTGATCAGATGGACCCGTCGCTTGTAATCACTTAAAATAACATCAGAGGCAACTTCAAAAAAAAATTTGAACTAAAATTTTTATACTTCTACCTCAGAGTGTCTGAGAATGATGTTTAGATCTACGCGTTTATCCGCTCCTATTCAACATGGCTTCTGCCAAGATCATTAAATCTCCACTATCATTTTTTTGGAGATTATAGGACAGTAAATGGGTCACTAATTTTCTCTAGACTTTAAGAGTGAAGGCTTAGGCTAACCGATAATCATCAACGAATAAAACGATATCTCATCGGCCTCTGGTACAAAGTCGGTGTTTTCTGTGGATTGTTAAACGCGTTTTCCTGAGCACAGCAATCAGAGAAACAAGAACAGCAGAACTCCTTGTAAATAGACTTCTCTCATGTTGTTCTTTAGAAACAGTAACCTGGAGGATGTAGATTTTGAGAGTGTAGAATCGAATGTAACTTCATAAATCTTGGATAAACTCCGTCAGGCTTTCTCACAACGGATTCAATATCTTTAAACATTTTGCATAGGTTGAACATGACGTCGAGTCTCCACAAGATCTGCTACCTCATTCATCCATCCAAACTGCGGTGGTTATTATTTTAACAATCTAGTTTGAAGTTCATCTAACATTAAAAAGTCAGTTACAAAATTCGACAAGATATATGAGCAGTAGAAAAGATGTAGCCAGAATAGCCATAAAATATATATATATTTTTTGCACACTTTAGGCTAATTATACCGAGACCTGCAGTTTAAAGGGGTGTCCGGACCACTGCAAACATCTCTGTCACCGCCAGGATTCAAACCTGTAACCTGTGATACCAAAGGTCAGATGCGCTAGCCAATTGTTTATCAGGCCACTGAATGCTTTGTTTAGGATATATAACTGCATAAAAAATTCATCAATAAACCGTTAGCACACCCCTGACCCTTAATCAATAGATTATCCTACTTGTCAGCATGTATTTGAGTTGGCGTATGTTTCAATGAAGAAATTTATGACAATCGCAAGTCTATTTATCTTGAATCCATTGTAATTTCCCTCATCGTTTAAATTTAATCTACAATTTTTAACTTTTAAAAACAAGGCTTCATCTAACACAGGAAAATGATTTTTCAACCAACAGAAAGCCTGGATTTGTTTTGTAGTGGGATAAAATTTATCATCTCTAGAAAATTGGATTTTCTTCTCAAGAGGCTGATTCTGCTTAGGGAGATCAACACAATGTACCAAACAATATTCTTAACGTACTTTAAGGTTGTTATAGACGACAATCAAAATTATGCGGCTATCAAATAAAATGTAATCCAAGGTAGAAGTCCTATTTATTATTATGTGTAGTGGGTTACAGACAATCCAATTTTCCACACACGATTTTCCGTCCACATTTTCCTAATACAATTTGAAGTTCGTCTCTACAATGACAAAATTTTACTAGGCAGTTATTGGCGAGGTCGATCCATCCCAA
Source organism: Caerostris darwini (assembly GCA_021605075.1). Lineage (NCBI taxonomy): Eukaryota > Metazoa > Arthropoda > Arachnida > Araneae > Araneidae > Caerostris > Caerostris darwini. The sequence goes on from BPLQ01011831.1 coordinate 458,132, forward strand.
AGATCAAATCGCAATCATAACATTGCAAATGTGCTAAATGGTCAGCAGTGATGAATCCCGTTCTCTACAAATGATTGTTGAGCTGGAGTGTCCTACTGGTTGCATGTCTGATATTTCATAATGACGAATCAGATACGTGATAGTTCCCCTGATGATCAATGTTTGCATATTATGTTGTTCCTGTTGCAAATACTGTTTTCTTGAAGCTAGGTTCTGTCATAGTTCAGCCATTCTTGTCAATATAGTCGAATGATAATGTTATTCTGCATCAAATGACTGCAATCCATCAATTTGCCATCCTACTTCCTTTATCCCAATTTCAAATTCAATAATTTTCACATTTTCAAGACGTTCACATTTTTCAGGAGTGCAGGTTCAGGGCTAGTAAAAGTATGTTCAACAGTAAATTTTTACATTCAGAATGTACTAAAAATGCGAGTAAGCTACGATACTTAAAAAGCAATGAATTAAGAAAACATCATAAAAAAAATAGTACAAAATTTGAACTTATGTCTAATTTAAAATTAGAGATAATATCTTTAAATTAGTGATTAAATATTGCAAATAATTAAAAAAACTATTATTATTATAAATTGAGTAATATAGACAAATAACTACAATTTCTATATACAGATTTAAAATCAGTTGTCAGTCAGTTTTTAATTTGACAAAAGTATTTATAATGAGCTGTAAAAGAAAAATATTTAAAACATAGGAGGAAAAAAACTTAAGACAATAATAAAAATCTACGATAATTAAGAAAGACCTATAGTCTAAGATAGATGCAGATGAATCAGCACATATTTAAAGTTTATTTAACACTTATAATATTTTAAAACTGTTAATTAAAAGCATATGCTACAACTTATAGAATAATCTAGAAAATAAACATGTTTTATTGAATTAGATGCACTAGTTGGCTTAACTTGACTAGCAAAGTGAAGTGAATTTATTTTGATAAAAGTAAAACACTTTTAAAAATATTTATTAGAAAATTTGCTTAAATTTAAAACTATTAAGGAACCTAAGAATATAAATATAATTGTAGAAAACGAAATATAATTGTAGTAATAAAAAAAGAACGAAATATAATTGTAGTATGTGACACTTAAATAACTTTTTCATGATATCTAAATATCATATGCTATAATTAATGGACACTATTATTAACTCCAGTGTATCTCGGATTTAAAACACACCTGATCTCCGTCTCTCTCTCTGAATATACAATATATATATATATATATACAGAGATAGAGAGATGTGTGTGTGTGTGTTGTATATCAAAAATTTTTTTCACAGGAGACGTAAACAAAATTAAGCAACACAATAGCAGGAATCGTTATTTTTAAAATTCATATGTATTATTTGCTGATATTTTCCTATTTAAATTGATAATATTTTGCATGTTATTTTTGTAATATTCAACATATTGTTTGCCGTATTTATTCTTTACTGTGTCTTGCTAGAATAAAAACATAAAATTAATCAATAATGCAAGTTGTTTTCTCAAATAGCCCTTTTTGTCACTCAAACTTTTTTTATGAAAAAGACACACAAAAGACTATAAAGGAATTCTGTATTTGGTATGAATTGCATAAAAGTTTTATGTATGTTTTCTTTCTCAAAAATATTTAATATAGCAGAATCTTTTTATCAGAGATATTTTTTGTGTTTGTAAACAATCTTTATAGAGTATAAATTTGAATTTTCAGTTTTAAAAACTGCAAAGTATTGGTTCTATATTCTTAAGAGAACGTCTTTGCTTATGTATTCTTTTGACATCATTATTCAACATATCTCAAACATTTTGTTTCTTTACAATACAGAATATGTGAGTTTTTTTTTTATCGAAATAATAGAATGAAAATTTCTATTTGCAATTTAATTGTACAAAAATTTATTTAAAAAAAATTATTTCAAGTTATTACAAGTATGATTTAATGGAAAGTAATAAAGAGAAGCACAAAGAGAGAGTATAAAAGAGAATAACTAAATTATTAAAAAAAATAAGTTGCATCATTATGTACTGCAATAAATAAAATTTTCTGTCATTTTATTTGTATCCAGTGACAATCGATGCTCAATGTTATATAGTTTTTTGCAAATAAATTAACAATGTAATAAAACTTTAAAATAATGAAAGTTTTATTTTCAAAATAATAGTTGATAATCCTTATTTGTATATCCTTTTTTTGACCAATTTTCCATTATTTTATTTTGAACAGACTGCTTTTTTTGTATCAAAATTGAATTTTTTCTTCCAATATTTGATTAATATACCACACAAATTTATTTCCTCTCCAATTCTTGATCATAATTTTTTTAACTTTATTTGGTGCTCAAGTATTAGTTTATTAGTTTTATTATATTTATTATTAGTTTCAGTATATTTATTTATATTTATTAGTTTTATTATATTTATTTATGTTTATTAGTTTTATTATATTTACTTATTTATTAGTGTTACCAGAAAAAAAATAAAATAGCAAAAATGCTTAAAAAATTCTACCATTTTAATCTAAATTTAAAAGAAAGTATTCATATACAAATTTATTTTCAGATATGATTACAGTAAGGAGCCAAAATTTATAATTAATTAATTAATAATAAAAGTTAATAAATTATTAATTTATTTGCATTTCCATTTAGTTATTATTAATGAACATTTAATATAGTCCAAAAATTTTCTATTTGTTAAAATGACTTTTTTTTCAAAAATTTCGAGATTTGCTTTTAAACAAAGGAATAATATATATAAAATATTGTATTTTTGTACATATATTGATAATAAACACTTTCAAATAATTAAGCGAAAAAAATCAAATGAAATTGATTAATACTTTTTTTATATCTTCCTTTTTGTTACTTAAAATACACATAAAACCATTATATCAGCATAAATCTCACAAACATTCTGCAATTCAGTATAATCCAGATGATGTAAAAAAGTTAATAATCATCATAATGTATCACTTTACCTAAAATCAGCGTAAAATTCTGGTCACGCAACGAAATTCTGGTAAGGAAGAATAATTTGCAAGACAATGAAAAATGATGTATGCGAAGCAACGATAGAGAATTTTAAGAGGTGGTAATTTACGAATTTGAAATATAGCAGCAGTATTGTAATTTCCTATCAAAGCAAATGTTTTGTCAAAAATTTAAATTGCTAATGGCATTAAACAACGTGTTAAATCATTGTCCTCTCTTTCAAACTTATTAAAGTTTCATGAAAACGTTGAATGCATTAAAATTAAAAGATTCAGAAATTAAATACCCGATATCACGCCCTTATTTTGCTGAATATTAGTAAACGTTAAGCTAGTAATTTAATTCCTAGATATGTCTTAATATATCTTGCCAATAATTGCCTTCTTTGCTAAATAATGTTAATGAACATGTAAAGACTCTTTTTTTTTAAATTCTAGGCGTTTAACATATTATTATTTGTAATTTATTCAATTTTACCTGAAGGATTTGCTGTATTCATTAAATAACAAAAGGAAAATAATGCTTTATGTTAGGAATTTCAAAGTTAATTGATTTCATTAGCGTCTCACAGTGGGAAAAGTAGGGAATAGGGAACAGAGTTCAAAGATAGACAGTTTGCGAAAATCGTTATTGAATCTTTATGTTTTTCAAAATAGTGAAGGGATATGCTACTAGTGAGAATCGGATTTCTTTCAACATTACTTTTGATTAAAGCCCTAAATATAGCGTAATAAGAATATTACATATTTGAAATGGTTATATAAATATAATTATGGTACATTTTTATTAGTTCAATAAATTATTTATTATTTTTAAAATTTCATTGCTTTTTTGTTTAATATTCTGAAAACATATTTATGTTATAATGAATATATACATCCATGGACGCTGACGTTATAGATAATGTGGTAAATACAAATATTTTCGTATGCGACTTATAATAAATTACTATTCAAGATGGAAAATTTAAATTCGTTTCAGCTCAAATAATTGATCAAAAAGTTCAGATACACCCCTGAATAAGGTGCCTAGATGCTGCAAAATGAATATATCCTAAAGGATTAGATATCTTTTATGGTCCTGTAGAGATAAATTCCAGCAGTATAAATACATATCTTTAAATAAATTTTAAAGTGTAGTTTGAATACAGGTGTAGGTTGTGTGATACACAGAATATGAATACAAAGTGTAGGTTGAATACATATACTCGTTACAGCTACATAGAGCTCTACTAGCTACATACTTAGTGTACCGTAGTATATAGGTATATTAAATGAAGATGTGCTACAGGATAACATAGTTTGCTTTGTTTTCTAGTGGCTCATTCAAGAGCTGGAAATCGTACTTCGAAAACAACGAAAGATAAAGCCAAACATTTATTTACAAAAGTGTAGATCATGATCAATTAAGAAAAAAACATATTGTATATCAAAGTCTATGGGACATATGAACATTCAAATACAAACACTATAGATTTCATAAACAAAGGCATATTACAAACACAAACATGATTAATAATCATATGAACATCACAGAATATCCCAAAACAATAGAAGGCAATTTGTTTACATCAAGAGTGAATTTTCTCCATAAGGAAAATATACAATATGCAATGTTTTTTCTTAATAAATAGGTCATGATCTACAATTCAGTAAATAAATGTTCGGTTTTATCTGCCGTAGTTGTCGAGGTACGATTTTCAGCTCTTGAATGAGTCACTAGAAAACACAGCAAATTATTATCATCATGTAAGCCGTCGTCATTTTACTTTATTTAAACATTACATTTTAAGTATCTACTTGACTCGGTTCAACTGTAGCTGTAACAACCCCAATGTAACACGTCGCCTATTTACTATACCTAAACACTACATTTAAGGTTGTAGCTGATTCTGTTCAACTGTAGCTGTAACAACCTCAATGTAGCACGTAAAGCTCAATGTCGCTGTAACTAACGTATGTATTCGACCCATATAGTTTTAAATTGTAAGAAAATATATGTGTTTATATAAAACCTTCTGAAATTATTTTTTGTATGTAAAGAATTAACTGAAATTGCAAAAATAAATTATGTATTATAACTTATTTACATTATAATTTTTTTATTATTATTTTAAGATGAAGTTTATAAAGTATCATTGTTACTTAAGGTTTTCAGACATAATTTAATTCAAGCATCACACGTCAATTGAAAACGTACGATTTTTCAAATATAAAAATAAAAATGCCCTAGTTAATAATATAATGCAAAATAATTAGCAATTTTAATATTTATGTAATACATGTTACAAAAAATGTGTTTGCTAACAGGATTTTCTTTCTAATATAAAATATTACACAAAGAAAAAAATTAATTATTTGTTTTTTGAAAGTTTTTTTGTCTGCTAAAGTAATTTAGGCTTTTTGTCACTTGCAGAGAGAAATTTTGAAATCATTTGCATATCTATAAAATGAAACAACAAAAATGAAATATTTCAAACTCAAATACAAATGACTTTTCACAAAGCATTCAAAAGCAAGAAATCCGCATGTATTGGTCTCTTTTGTTATAGAACAATTCATGACTTGAATCCATTGGATTTCAATTGTATTTTATTAGTGAATGATAAAAGTATTTTCCGAAAACACATTTACTCACAGGACAGCAAAATAATGAATTGTTTGAATAAAGTTTATTCACGTGAAAATACATTTATTAAAAAAAGCTTGCTCAACAAATTCCATTCTACTGTAGCAAGTAATGTGGTACAAGTAAACATTTCGTTTCGTCTTTTTTTTTTTTTTTTTTTTTTTTTTTTTCATTTTGTTTTTCTTTATTTTGAAATTTTTCAATTGAAAAGAAGATATATACTCCAGAAAATTAGTTATAATTTGATATTTGGTAGCATATTTTATTTTTTCAATTTATTGATAAAATTATTTTCTGAAAAGAAGAAAAAAATTATAGATGTAATTTAAAATCATAAACTTTTCGCTTTGCCTACATATTTCATAATTTTATTAAATCTAGTATGAATTAGTGCAATGATTATTTGATATGAAATAACATAAATTTACGATTTAAAACTTTTCATTGAAATATTGAATTAAAGTATTTTTAAAGTATATTTATTTAAAAAGTAAATTTTTGAAAAAGGAATGAAAAGTATACATTCAAAAAGGTTTTTTAACTGTGCAATACATAGTTTATGACAACTGTTTATTCAAGTTTAAAATAAAAAACACAATATAAAATTAGAACATATGAAAAATATTCAAATGTAAATTAAAAATTTAGCAAGGAAAAAAATAATTGCGTTTATACCTTTACTTACGCATTTCAGATATTTATTTTTAAAAATTGTCAAAAATAATTTTTTCTGTAATTACTTAAACATAAAAATTACTGAAACTACTACGTATGTTGTAACAACTGTAAAGATCACTATACCACCTTATTAATTATTTTTACTGTTAAATTTTGCTTTGCCTTAAATGTATCTTAAATTATTTAGTAGATTTTTATTTTTTTATAAAACTTTAAATATGAGAAATATGCATTTATTAAAAAATTTGTTTTAATTTTTAATTGACAAGATATGTATATTAAATATGTAAAACATTCATCTAAATTATAATGTTATAACTATTGTTTTGAAATAAAAATTACAAATTTTTAACTAAATGAATAATTTAAAATTTAAAAACTTATTTATATTTTCATATTTAAATAACAATATTGAGTGTTATATCGGTATTTTTGAGGTACTTGAAAAGAATTATCTTTTACTTTTCAATTGTCCTAGAAAAATCCATGAATTTAAGTATAACATCAAATATTTACTTATTAATTCATTTGCATGTTTTAAAATGATATTTTTTTTAAATTTTACACGAGTTATTAATAGCTAAATTTTGTAACAGGAATAAAAATTCATGTAGCGTACAAATGCTTAAGAAAATATTTATCACTCGTATCAGGAATGTTAATTACAAAAGAAATCTAATTATGAAAACAAATCAATATATGTATTAAATCATCCGTTTTGTTCTTAACTGGAAATTATTTTGAAAGTGTAATTAGTGATAACAAAATCAACAATTAACAAAAAAAAAAACATTTATTTCAGGCATTGTAAAGTGCAATATATTTTTACATTCAGTGAATATCTAAGTAAAAAAAAAAAAAAAAAAAACTAAAGAAAAGTAATACATTTTTATTAATAATATTTTAGATTTTACTACCTTTTTAAGTTTATTTTTAATTCCTACACTTCTTAATTTTTTATTCATAATTAAATTTAAAGTAATTTCTCCGAATTTTTAATTTAACAAAATTATTTACTCTCTACAAAAAATCTACTTTAAAAGAATTATTCAAAAGAATAAAGAAAGGAAAAAATAATAAAATTATTCTATTTAAAATATTCTATTTAAAATATTCGTATATCCTCAATATGCTGAAAAATTAGCATACCAATTAAAAGTAGTATTCAAATAGAAACCTAGAATAATAATTCAATGAGTTTTCGAATCTCTTTTAAAAGAATACTTCAAGGAGAAAATTACAAATCAGAAAGAATTAAGTTGAAAAAATTAATTTAATCAGTTTTCATTCACTGAGGTAACATTTGCATTTCAATCACAAGCTCATAAGTTTCATAACTTAGTCGTAATTGATTTCTTTGTATATAACAAATCTTTACAACTTCAATAATGAATTCTAAAGAAAGTAATTATTGTAGTTACTTAGATTTTATAATAATATTTAAATTACTTTAAAAATTGAAAATTCATAAATGAAGAAAAGTATAATGAATTCAACTATTCAGATTTAAAAAAAAATACAAAAGAAAGAAAATAATGCTTATTATTTTTAGTGAAGAGAGTTATTAAGATAAAATTATAACTTTATGTATAAAAGCTATAAAATTTAAATCAGAAAAAAATATATATTTTCTGTATCAAGGTATTTAAATGCCATTGATATAAAATACTTAAATATTTTGTTAAACATTATTTTCATTTAAATTTCAATAATCATTCAGAAATTCATTTTGCAATATAAATTTATTATTTAAACATGTAAATTAAAATAATTTTTTTATTGAATAAAGATGTGATAAAATTAATGATATGAGGATTTTAAATTTCCTAATGAGTTGTAATTGAAAATTGAATTTTTCCTTTCCATTAAAATCCGTATTTAGCAAATAAATTAAAATTAGATTTCTTGTAAAGGAACAATATCTTGTTAATGTATGTTATTTTCTTTTCATAATTAACTTAATTAATTTTTGTAATATATTTCTGTTTAGTTATACAAAAAAAGGAACTCACAATAATTTATTAATAATTAAACTTAAAATTAATAATTAAACTTAATCTTAATTTTAGTACAAATCAAAAATTGATTCATTAGGAGCATAATTTTAATTTCACAAAGATATTTTTTTAGCGGTAATATTCGTGTAATTAATAATTATTTATTGTTAGTATCACTATTGCCTCATTATTTATTTTTTATTTTGAAAATATGTTATTTTTCTAAATATTTTATTACTTTTTTTAGACTTGACATAATTTCAGCTAGACAAATTTTTGTCAAATGGTTTGTTGCGGAAGCAAAAATGCTTTTTTACCTGATGTGATGCATTCAAATGATATTTCTTTATTTATTTATTGAAGTTTTCATTGCTGTTTTGCAAGTTGTATGATTTCCATTCAATAATTGTATAACATTAACTGGATTTAAATTGTCATATTAAATTTTACATTGGACAAGCGAATATCATTCTTAATTTAATATTTCAAAATAAATAATAATTAATGGGTAATTTACTAATATAAATGCTGAATGTACCAGTATTTAAATCGATAATACTTGAAAAGAAAGTAGTGATGAATTAGAATAAATCATGTTGCTACTATACTGTAGGCATTAAATATTTAATGACACCATCTTTAGAGTGATAGAAAGATAGATAGACTAGAAATCCAGGCAGTTATATATATTATCCCCTAGTATTTTAATGATCATATTTGGCATATAGATTTATATTTTTTCTATGAAAAAAAATCTCATTATTTTAAAACATATTTTTAAACACGTTTTTTTGTTTGAATAAATACGTTATAATTACAGTTATACTTGGCACAACAGCTCCATAGTGGGCAAGGTCTTCTGCCTTCTAGCAGATAAATACGTTATACTGCTAAACATAAATTACTTTTTGTATACGTTTTGTGACTATTTCACTTAAATACTTTGTTTAGTATATTTTTGTTATAATAATATCTTCAATAGGAGAATTTCAATATTTTATTTAATAAAACTATGTGGAATATTTACTAAATAATCCAGCAGATGGTTTCACATTACTCTTCAATAATTATATTTAAATAAAATGTTTAGTTATATAAGTTAATATTTTAAACAGTGTTAATAAAAACGTTTAGTGGGGAAGCCAGCATTTGTATTTATTACAAAATAAATGAATTTGTTAAAAAATAATCTAAAACATTATGTAGTGTCTATCAAAATTATGATATAGTTGAATCAGCAATTTATCTATTTTAATTAACATTTTCAGAACAATAGCTTTGGAATGTAATAAATTATTTTTAAGTCGTTTTCCATACTTAAATCCAGGTCTCTCATCATTATTTTAAATATTCATTACTGCTACGTGATATTGGATGGCTTCGCTTCATTTTATGGCAGAATATTTACTGGATAATTTTATTTTATTCTTTTTTTAATTATTTAGAAACTTCTATTTAAGTTTCAGTTCCAATAATTCATTTATTTTATACTTAATCATGGTTCAGTTATTCCAACTGCTGAGATTATAAGTTCAATCAATAATTTCATTACATAAGAGAAAAAGCAGTATTAAATGAAAATTAAAGTAAATCATTCTTCCGTTAAAATTGTCGTTAAATGAAAAGAACGTCTGAAACCAAGAATAGCTCGCAGTACTTTAAAAACCGTTTCTGATACTGTAGATGGTATCTTTCATTTCCCAATATTCTCAAATAATTAAATAGATTTTTAATTTGTCGTTGTAATAGCGTATTATTTCGAAGCTAAAATCATGATGAACTTTCAATAATTTGTTAATTTTTTTTTAAAGTTTGTTACTTATGAAATTTAAAATTAAATAAAAAAGTATTAAATTTTATAATATTAAAATAAATTAATATAAATATAAACAAAATTTATAAATATTACATTATTTAATTATATTAATATATTAAATTATAAATATTTAATTAAAATATAAATTTTTTAAAATTTTAATTAAGTATTTAAAATAAAATGTAATTATTATATTATTATTTATATTATAAAATACATAATATAAATATTTATATCTATTTGTATATAAATATTTATATATAATATTATAAATACATATAGATATATAATTTTACTTAATTAAAATATGTATTATATGCAAATATATAACTGACAATAGAATGAAATATTTTGATTGATATCACATCATATTCATTAGAAAATCAGAAATATATAGTATTATTGTATCATTACTGGAAAAAAATCTTGAACACTATTTTAAGACAAAATTACAATATTTTAATTAGCTTTAAAAAGGATTTAGTTGAATATTAAAAATGGAATTTAAAATTTATTCCAGAATATGTACAATCGTATAAACACTAAAAAGTATTTTCCTTGAATTTAATGAAAGAAACCAGAAATGCATGAGGATGATAAATACATGTTCATTTAATTTGGTATAGTGACATTGTCAAATGTAAAATGATTTCATTTTTCTGACGTTCTCGGGAAACAATATATAATATAATATAATAATAATATAAATAAATATTTTTGAAAAGTTTAATTTATATTTATTTTTACATTTCTATGGAGATGGGGAATAAAATATGCTTATTGTTTGCTTTGTCCTTAAAATAGTAATCAAAGTTTTACATTTTTCATTTCATTCTCTATTTCTGACCATTTTGAAATCTATGAAACAGTTGTCTCCAATACTGAAAGATTTACAATGAGAATCATAACGATGAGGCATGCATCAAGCAATAATAACGCATAAAAATAAATATTTCATTTCATAGAAATTGTATACACGACATGAAAACTATTTAACTTTATTATTCTTTATTTTTGAAGTTATACCTTTACATTGGTTTAGTCTTTAACAACTCATAAGCGGTAAAACAAAAAAAAAAAAAAAAAAAAAAAAAAAAAAAGGATAAATATGCAATGGCTCCTGAAAGTATGCTTATACTTTTTAGTGCTAAGGAAATATTAAAAATTAATAAAAATTCTGTACATTAATGAAGTAAAATTATATGAATAAAAATTACTATTTCAGAATGATATATTTTAATAATACAACTGGTTTTTAAAAAAGCCACATTATATATTAAAAAAAAAAACGTAACATTTTTTAAAATCATTAATAAAGGTAACAAAAAAGTTGTCCAAAACAGTATTTTCATATCTAAAACAAATATATACATGTTAACAATTATTTTAATATTACCGTCCGTTAGTACTTAATAGGATATCCTGCAGAATCTGTAACAACTTATAAATATCAGGACATACATTTAAAAAATTTTAAATTTTCAGTAATGCTCCTACATTTATTGATCATTACTGCCTAGTACTGTTTTCTTGTTAATGCCATGTCTTCGTACTCTTAACTTCAGTTATCTTCAATTGTATCAAGTTATCTTCTATTGAGTTTAAATCCGCGGTCTAAAATACTGTTTTCAGAATTTTTAAAATTTCTCAACAATCGCTTCTGTTGTCTCTATATTTAAAGAGACATTAGAAGTGATTGTTGAGAGATGTGAACTTAAAAATATTAAAAATCAAAATTATTTCCAATATCAAATTTTGTACTATTTTAACTTTTAATTGTTTTTAAAATATTTAAATAAAGAGTAGAATTCATTATACCATCAACAAATACCGAATTACATAATCTTGATGAGGAATATGCAACCCCACACAAGGATACTTTTACTACCATGCTTTGCTATTCCAACTTACTTCTGATGACTTTAGCTACTACATACAATTAAATAATGTATTAATTATACAATGCAATTTAAATATTAAATTCTATTTCATCTGAAAATAAAATATGATTCCAATTCGTTTGATATTTTTTTACCATTGATTTCGTAAAGGAATGAATAAGTTATCCATCTATCGAAAAGATTTCTTCTAGCTTATTTTTTCTGGCCCTGCTTATTTGAGCACTCGTTGAACAATTTCAGGTGAAACTAAAAGTACAACTATTTTGTATGAACTCTGTAGAAATTTTAAAAATATTAACGACAAATCTATTAATCTATGATCCCTTAAAGTTCATTTTACCGGACTATCTTTTCTTATTTTACTTTTTAATCGATTTTTTCTTTAAAGCGTTTTATCACATACTGCACTGAATAATGAAATAAATTTACTAAGTTATCAAAATTCAAAACTGTTTTAGCAAATACAATGAGAAAAAAATAATAAATCTCCGAATGATGTTCATTATTTTCTCATGATTATGAGCAACTTTAAAATATTAAATAAAATATATTGAAGTGAGGAAGCAAAGAATAAAATCAAATGTTGTTTTTTTTTTTTTTTTTTTTTTGTTAAAGTGAAAAGTAAATTTTAAAAAAAATACCATAATTATATTAAGTAATTGACCCAAAAATGTTTCCGTATTTGTTCATTTTATAACGTGTTCTTTTTCTACATTCTTGCCTTTTAAAAAGAGAAAAAAAGGAAATACGGGAATGTTACAAAATTGTTTAAAAAATTGTTTGTTTTTATTCAAAAACACATGGAATAATAGAGGAATATTAGATTTGACAATTCCAGACTGCAGTGCTGTTTCTACAAATTTTTAAATCGAACGATTACTTTTTGCAGGCACTTTATGCAAATGTCTAAGCAAATTTAAGCACATTTTAAATAATACTTGTTATTTCTTGAATAGTTTAAACTGCTATATTTATTTTTGTTCAAAATTCTAAAACTCTTTTTTGAAGTTCCTCATACGACAGTCACAGAAATTATTGAAAAAAAAATTGAATTTCGACAATTCTTGACACTGCGGAATACAGATGGCTGCTTCACAAATGATGCATCTCATTATTTACATCCGAATAAAATCCTCACATTTATTCTTCCACATAAAAATCTTATTTTGAAAGGTACCGAGTTATCAAACGAAGAACAAAATTCCGGAAGATAATAATACACCGGTGGAGAATGAAAAGTCAAAATTAAGAAGATATTTCTTTAGAGAACCAAAATTTGGCAAACCATTTGTCTAGGTAACATATCTATTCGATTAAAATTTCAAGTCACAGATGAAATATGCTAAGGACAACCATTTCAAATGTGAAAAGTGATACATTAATAACCATTGTACTTTCCATGATTTTGAATGAAAGCTTGCAAATGTGCATGCATTGTATTAAAAAAATACTATTTGAGTTGGTGGAATGGAGTTACATGCTTATTTCACTTATTCTCTTAAATTAGTAATGGCTCGTATTAATTGTAGATGACGCTAGATTTTTCTTCAGTTATGCTCCATCTGTCTCATCTACGATGATCTCCAGACTAGGCAACATGTTAACACTCTGTAGAAAACTTTATGTAACAACAGCTGTTTGGAACGAGCTTTATACTATTATAAAACGCCCATTAGAGTAGTGATAAAAATGACATCGCAACTAGTTTATTCCCCAGTTTAACTCACAAATTTGCTGTCAAAGTGCATGTGATAATAACAAAATGCTCTTTCAGTGGTTAGAGATTTTTCCTCAAACTATTATCTATGTTGAATGAACAGTCATACGAGTAGATCGTTTATAATCACTTATTTAGCCTTCTTCTCACCATTCCATCCTCTAATGAGCTCTAGCTTAATTGAATTTTCTGATAGTGGTTATTTTGTAGTAAATGACATAAACGCTACAAGATAGTCCTTAGCAGCCCCTAAATAATCAATTTTATAGTTTGCAGTGGACCAATAGTGACAACAGATATTTGAATTTATGCTGTTGTTGCAGTCAGCCCTCTCAGTAATGGACTGTGTGTGGCTGGACATCTGTCTTCTTGAGACAGTATATTCAAGTAACCACTATAGTTTAAAATCCCGCACAGTGAACGCACCAGAGCTAACCTTTCTGCAAAATCCCGAAAAGAAAATCTAAGTCCTCTTAGTGCTATTAAATGGCTTCGTTTAAACTCAATAAGCTGCTTATGCTGCCTTCTTTGCTTTCTTAAATGCTTTGTTGACTAAAATCTAGCTCATAACACACAATACAGAAAATAAATAACGCCTAAGATGTTTACATTGTGTATTTAACAACGGGATTTCATATAACGCAAATAGGGATTTTCATGTTTATAGTGAAGCTATTAATATCAGCGTTTGTATAGATTTTAGATATGCAAACATGCTTTCTAAACCTTCTTTATCTAACACAACTCGCTTTAATTTTATTTTTCACCCGCATACTACACACACATACACATATATATATATATGATTGTGGAAAAAGTCCTTAAAAGGTTTTGCTATACCCATGCTCACACACTATTATAAAAAAATTATATTTGCTCCCATATCTTTATCATATAAATTCTAATCTTATCTTTATAATTTTGCTGAGCAAATAGTTTTATTTGAAAAACAACTTTAGTAAAGAAATTTCGATTCTATAGATTTTGTTATTTATTTAATTATTTTAATTTTTTATAACGTTTGTAATTTTGTTAAAGTTACACTTTAATGTATGATTAAATATCATTGCAGTTTAAAAATAAATTTTAAGTTATTTCAATCTTTAATATTATACTACTTTTATTTTAGAAAAATATTTTTTCTGCTTTCATTTAAACAAAATATAAGTTTTGAATCTATTTATTCAACTTTACATTTGTTGCTTAAATCAATATTTATTATTCCTTATTTTTTACTTCTTATTTAGAATTAAATATTTTATTAACACATGAAAAAGGAAAATTAAAACAATAGTTCTGAAATTCCCCAATATTTAGTTAATTAAAATGAATAGGTATTTTTACTTCGGATTGTTTTAAATATTAATATTAAGTTTTATAATAATGAAAGACGGAATTAAAAAAAGGAGGTAACGAATTCCATTTATAAATTTTTTTTAATGTGATCAAACTAAATTATTGATGAGATTTCAATACATAAATTTACTTTTTATCTATTTCAAAATCTGTGATTAAATAATACTACAGAAAAACCTATTTAGAAGAAATTACGCTGTGTAACAATAAATTTTTTTAACAAAAAAACACTCATTTCTCTCTATTTTGTTAATAAACACAAAAATTTGATACAGATAGTAAAAATTAGTACTTGCCTCTTTTTTCAGAAAGACAGATATAGTCGATTCCCTAATTTTATTGAAATGTTTATGAAAACGGAACTATATTAATATGTAAATTTATATAACATAACTTACAAATTATAATGATTTGTAAATTATATAAGAAACGTTTAAAAAAAGTATTAAAAATATGTTTCTCATAATTTGAATAAATATGAAATGTGAAATTATCAATTTCGATTAAATATACATGAAATATCTGAAAAATTAACGTTTAGAAAAAGAATTCCCCAAACATTAAATTTTTAAAAGCTGTATAACTATCATGTAGTAATTTAACTTATTTGGCATAACTAGTTTGTTGAAGACGACTCCAGTCTGTTTCTGTAGGCATTGTTTTGTACCTTGATTCTAAAAATAAAAATGTGATTGTTGTTAAGTGTACGTGGTGTTTTGTGTGAGAAAGAAATTATTGCAGTGAATTTTTGTTTTAATTAAATATATTACATTTTTAGAGCTGCTGTACTACGTATGAACGTTAATTTAAATTAATAATATCTGCTATATATAAAGAGAGAGATGTGAAATTTGAAGTCCAAAAGTGTCCCATCACTCTTTTAATGAAGGAAACATATCACTTTCTTTTCTGATGCAAATTTGAAGACAAGACAAGCATGGGGCCCAAATATTTGCTGTAATAAGAAAACTTCCCGTTTTTCCTGTTGATGTGAGACAAAAAAAATTACAATGTCCTTTGACATTCCTATGATTTGGAGGGAAAAAGTAATCACGTAAATGACTGTTTCTTATGCGTGGTTGATCATCTTCGTCAGTAGTCGAAAGTGCAATACCCGAATATATCACATGCTGTGCGATCAATTTTGGAAACTCCAAATAAATTCTTCATTGATCCAGAGAAAAATTAAAAAATCAATTTCATTCTGCATTTAATGCTGAAAATAATGATGATATAAGGTAACATCAAACATTTTATCTCAAGAATAACTGAATAACCTTTTTAAAGATATAGAGATGCCCAGGAAAAATGCAGAATTACTTACATCGGGGCATAGAGAAGAAACCTTTCCCCAGAAAGATGTTTGTGTAACTTTGCATTCATAGAGTTTTATTGTACATAGGAAAAAAAACATGTTTCTTATTCCGAGGACAATGGCTTGGTGACGGCTTTAAAAAATACAATATAACCCTTCTCAATTGCGGCAATTCAAGTTTCAAGGCAGTATTGCTGCATAATGGAAACCAACTTACATCCATTCCATTCGGACAATCTGACTCTATGGAGGAAACCTATGAAATTTTGAAATTCTTGCTGAACTGACTTCAATACAAACAAATACATCTGTAAATACATAATTGATGTGATTTGAAAGTGGTGATTCTTCTTATGGGTCTTTATTACGACATAAGAAGTACAACTACTTTTCATGACTGCAAAAGTCGAGCAAAAAATTTGCATTATGTAAATAATTCAGCATTAGAAAACAGAGAAAACACAGTACACATTCCACTATTAATAGAGGAAAAAGATCTATTAATACACACAGTGACCACAGTGAAACTTTGGTTGATAAACAAACTGGACTTCATTAACTTGGTTTAATGAAATAATTTTTGAAAGGCATGGGCGATTGTAAATCAACAAAGTTTTTAAATAACAAATTTTCTGCAATCAGAGAAACAAAGTTGAAAAGCGGAAATTTCATTGGTCCGCATATCCTTAAGATCTTTAATTATTCAAATTTTGATAGTTTGCTCAAACAAAATTAGAAAGACATTTGGAATATTTTTCGACTTGTATCAACTAATTTTTTTAGGAAAAGTTAAATAAAAAAAAATAAAAAAAATAATGATGTACATGTTATCTGCAGGAAAAACAGTTCGCTACATTTTGTACCAAAAATAAATTTTTTGTAGCGTGATTTGGACGTATTTCCTGGAAAAAATCGCTAGATCGCAATGACCATGGTAATCATTTGCACCAGCACATTACGAAAGCACATTATTTCCACCAGCACATTACATAAGCTATACCAGGGAAAATGATCCAATACAATGTTGGCAGAGTGATAGACAATTTTTAATAGTAATTCTGGAAAAATTCATAACCGAAATCCACACGGCGCCGTAACATAGAATAAATAGCTATAGTACTTTGTTCCATATTGAAAAAAAGCTAAAAGTAGCAGAGGAATGGGAAACATATTGAAATTTTAGTTGTCATATGCATGTTCAGCAAACCAAAATTAATAATAAATGGTTATTTTACTCTCAAAGAAAAAAAATCAATTGAAATTCGTTGTCATAAGACAATGATTTTAAATTCTTTTTTGAATTTCTTTCCCTTTTAGTTAGCTTATAAACTATTCCTTTAGTATCAAGACGAATCAGTTTTCTTATATGTGAATAAAATATAAGCAAAACTACAAATTGAGTAAATTAATATTCAGCGTTTTATTCATTACATATTTAATTTCTGTATTGGCTTAAAAGAAGAAATAGTATTTTAATTTAATGAAAATAAGTATTTTATTAAAAATATATATATAAAAGAATAATCGATGTATTTAGGAATTTACACTCAAACGTAACTACATGTAATAAGATTTAAAAAATGTGAAAATGATAGGAATATTTTCATTAATATTTAGATGTGGTAAATTAATCATAATTTAATTTATAATAATTAATTTATTCAACTATGTAAAGTACTATTCTTCCATTTAGTATTTTCCATTATTTTTGTTTATGTAGGAAAAACTCTTTTCAGAAAAATGTATCAAAAATAAGTGTAATCAATATAAATTCTAGAAAACAATTCTAAATTATGTTGTTTATTTTAGTTTTAAGGCTAGTTAATGTTGTTTACAATTTATGCAGGATTTAATTACATTCTCTTGAATTTTTAATTATTATTTGGGATTGCTTTCTATGCTTATTGGTAATCTTAAATAAAATGTTAGCTTATTTTTAAACTGGTATGTATTTCTCGATTAAAAACATAAGAGATCGGCAACCATTTGGAAGAACAGACAGCAATAATGCGTAGCTTATGAGCTTTGCCGAATTCCTTTATTAATACTCTTTTACTGAATGTGAACTTAAACGAAAATATTTCTAGACGGTATTAATTAATTATTTGAAGAATGTAGAAGAAAAGACATTCCATACATTTTGAAAGAACGGGGAAATTTCTCTTCTTTTAGTTGAAGTAATGAATTTAAATTAATTGGATAATTTTGACTAAATCTAATCATTCTCATCGTAAACAAATTAAGCAAAACATTAATTAATCTTTGATGAATTAAGTTATGTAAGTATATATACAAAAATATAGATAAATAAACACTCATTTCAGAAATGGAAAAACAATTCTACTATGTAAAAATGTATCAACGTACATTGAAATAAAATATGCATATAACTCGTGCATATTTAATAAACTGATTACAATTTGAAGACATAAACGACTCACTAGTGCAAGAAGGAATGCACGTATAGCAAAATAACAAATGGTAATTTCTAAATAATCCCTAATGATATTCTACAATACAGTTTTCCCGACATTCTCAATTTTTGTTTTATTTGGCCTTGCTACAATGATTAAAAATAATGTACCATGCATGATACCCATATGGTGAATAGTAATGTGATCTTGCTGGCTAACGAGTAATTCTTAATTTAAAGAAACAAAAACAAAGGTACATGAATTTTATGTCGTCTGGTTTCTGTATTATTGAGCTTATTGTTTTTCATTAGAATTAAACAAAAATATTTCATATATATTTAATCATCAGCTGCGTATTATTGCTGATGATGAACTATGCGAGATTTGCAACTGTTCTGACGTTCAAATCGATCGTCAGATCCTGACATAGGGGCGAAAGTCAGAAATAATTAATATTAAGAGTCAATGAATAAAATCCTAACTTCATTTTGCTATATATTAATTTAGTTTTAACTTGAAAATGTTGTAACGGCTTTGAAACACACTTGAATTATGATAGATAGTAATATGAAGTTGATAAATTAATTGTGTGCTAAGTGACATTGCTAAGATGACGAAACAAATTTAGTAGTTTTAAGAGTTACATTAATTTTAAAATATTGCTAATGATTTTATATTGAATATTCCCATCAATAGACTTGACATGAATGGTCTCATACACTGCGTAAAAAAAATAGAAGGACAGTGTTTTTTTGCCGATTAATATCTCTTATTTTCTCCTAACTACCAGATATTTATGCAGATTTAATTTAATGACCCTTTTTTTCACTTTAGGCAAAAATTAAACATCTACCACTAATATTAATAATAAAATTAGTATAGATAATTTCCGATGCGTAAAAAAAGTAGGAGGACACTTGCTAATATATTTAATTTAGTGAGTTGTTCTTTAGTTAAATAGTGATTTTGTACTTTGTTTTATCCTTTTCTGTCAAAAAAATCTAATTTGTTTAAAAGTTACGCTGTTTCTCCGTTCTCAGAAATGCCTAAAGGAATACCTTTGAACGATTTTCAAAAAGGCCAAATTTCCGCATATCAAAATGATGGTAAGGGTGTCAGAGAGATTGCTCGATTGGTGCAGGTGAGCCTCAATACAGTTTCAAACTTTATCAGATATCCTTATAAAAATGGAAAGAAAAAGAAGACTGGTAGACCGAAAAAGATAACACCATGTGATGAAAGAAAACTTGTTCGTGTGCTTAAGAAGAACAAAGGAAGTGTGTCAAAGGCAAGAAATCAAGCAGGACTTAATCATGTGACAAAACAAACTGTTTACAACTATATTAAAAGATCTAAAAAATTCATTTTCAAAAAACGGAAACATCATCCTAAGTGGACACAAGCTCACATTGATAACCATTTAGCGTGGGCTAAGGAGCACATGTCCTGGACTACAGAATGGACTTCTGTGATATTTTCCGATGAAAAGAAATTTAACTTCGACGGTCCAGACGGATATCAGCACTACTGGCATTGTCTGGGGAATAAAGACGAATACTATTCAACACGACAAATGGGAGGAGGGAGTTTAATGGTTTGGTTGGCTGTTGGATACGGAGGAAGGACAAGTCTGGTTTTCTTAAATGGTAGGCAAAAACATACAGACTACATTCAAGTGCTGAATTCCGAGCTTCTTCCTTATGGCTCTGACTTGGGGGGTGAAGAGTGGAAGTTTCAGCAAGACGGAGCTTCCATTCACACCGCGACTGCAGTCAAAAATTGGTTCCTAACAAATAATGTGGATGTTTTACCATGGCCAGCCAAAAGTCCTGACCTTAATATAGTGGAAAACATCTGGGCAATGCTAGTTCATCGAGTTTATGCTGATGGAAGGCAATTTGATTCGTTAACTCAGCTTCGAGAAGCATTGAATGGCTCGTGGGACAATTTTTGTCAAACAGAAGTTCAATCTCTATACAATTCACTTCCAAACAGAATATTTGAAGTTATAAAGGACAATGGGAAGAACATTCCTTATTAAAATCATTATTTTTTCATTCATTATAATGTTGTCCTTCTACTTTTTTTACAAAGTTTCAAAAAAGAGAAACTATTTTTGTTGCCATTAATATTTTATGTTTGAATATCATAATACTGATGTTAAAATTGTATTTTTAAAATATTTGTAAAATGTTTCTAATAAAAATTTTTAGTAAAAATAAAATATTTTTCGGTTATTGTTACAAAATCAAGTGTCCTTCTACTTTTTTTACGTAGTGTATGTATACAAACTTATAACATTATGTCATAAGTTTGTCAAAAACTTATAACATTACTTATGATTACCAAGCAATTATATATATGTTTTTAATAAAATATATTTAAATAAGGCAACAATATTTTGCAACCTACATCATTCCTGAAAATCACTTAGATTGTCATACCATAGGTATGTACATCGCCTTCATATGCATACCTATGGTAAGAGCAATTTTTATTATTCATCATATATCATAAATTCATTCTTAATACTCATCATATATTCTTAGCTTATTCAAGAGCAATTTTCTTTATTTTATGGTGCTTTAATGGCTGAAAACAATGCTTCATATTTGATATCCATATAGCGAATGGTAAGATGGTCTTGCTTGCTAACGAATTATTTTTAAAACATCAACGATAGAACAATCATCTGTCCATACCATCTTCCTTTCTCTGAAATGTCTTTAAGGCAATCAGACAAAACATGTTCAGGAGAATCAGATAAATTCTAAAATCTGCCTAGACATCCCGAAAATAGCGTAGCATATTGCTTAAGAGTATACTGCATTTGAGTGTCACAATTTAAATAATTAAAGGATTCTGTAATACTTTTCTCAGATCCTTCTTTTACAAACATTCACAGACAAAATCACATATTTTTTCATATTGTAAGTATGCACAACTATAATAAAAAAAATTTTAATATGCTGAAAGTACCATTTATATTATACATAATAATACATTCATGAATAAATTTGGATTGAGGCAATAAAAATCCTCTAATGATTACAAATGTTTCACAACTAAATTATAAAATAATGATGGTTAAATTTATTTCGAAACATACATCAACTAATAGATTCATTTCCTTTTTTTCATTGTTACATTTTCAAATTTGAAACACTGTCTCAATGAGATCCTTGACTATTGTATCAAATTTCTTTAATGTTTATGAAAAATGCAAATTGAATGAACATAATCTAATGATATAAACATAGTGAACTAGGTTATTATATTTTAACAATGCTATATTCTTCTGCAATTATCTTTTAATACTATCATCTGTAATATTGAGATAAATATGCCTTATTAGTATAATTAGAAATCTTATCGTAGCATGTTCAGCATCAAATTTCGCTTTCTCAAATGCGTGGGTTATATGATATCTTTCGTAATTAGGAACCATATCTGAAATCGTTAGGCCAATTAGAGGTTTAGATCTTACATCAAGTACAACTTTGAGAATCATTTTCGTACAGCTCATTAGGAAGTAAAATTCTCAAGAAAAATGGAGACATGTTGCTTGCCCAAATCTGTTCTTCTTCTTCAATAAATCGATTTCTATTAGGGTAAAAGTTAGGTGGAAAGAAATAATTTATAAATAGAATTTTAAGATTCTGAAACAAGTGACTTCTTTTTTTTATTTGAAAAGAGATAATAATTTGTTTTTTTTTTTTTTTTTTTACGCTTATTTAGTTGTTGTTTTTTTCAAAATAATTTAAAAATTGTTCTAAATGATCTTATTAGAATTTATGTATGGCATTTATTTAAGAATTCAGATTATTTTAGTATTTAAATGGTTGTTCCTTATTTTTAAGAAATAATAAGAATAAATGCATAAAATATATGAAAAAATCCATCCTAAGTTGTAACGATTAATTTATGGTTATTTGTTTAAATTCGTATGAAATTTATAAATGGAAGTTTATAAATTTAAGAACATTTATTGTGTATAAAGTTTAAATAGAAATAGTTTGAACATAAATGTATGTCTTTATTAAACAAGAATAAAATAATAGTATAATGCAAAAGTCTTAGTGGAAATGTAGTACATAAGCTTCCATATGCTATAATTTACATATTTTTCTATATAAGTTTACATATGTTATCAAAATTTACTGTTTACATATGTTGTTATACCATACTGTCTACTTACGTTATCATACCTTATAGTTTACATATGTTATTATACCTTACTGTGTACATATGTTATCATATCTTATAGATTACTTTTGTTATCATACCGTACTGTTTACATACGTTATAATACCTTAGAGTTTACATATGTTAAAAAATTTCATAGGATGTTAAAAATGATGCCTTTTCCATTTCGATCAAACTCAGATCGAACTTTAAGGTACTACGACGGCGCCCAATTACCTTAATGATTTTAATTACTTGATGATTTTAAACTATTTTAGTTTTGCTATTACACTTTCATTATAAATTATTTCAGGCAATGTCGATTTTCTTGCCTTTGTAATAATGCACTTCTTAATGTGTTCTTATTTATTCTGAGATTTTTTTTCCATTTTAAATATATTTTTCAGATGGATTTCGAGTTTTAACTTGTTTTTCCAAGCATTTTTGTCTAAACTGGTCAAATGATTAAAGAAGTTTGATCTAACTAAATTTGCGAATTTATTTAGTTCAAATCGATATATTCTCCTTCTTCATTGGGAATATTCTCAAATCTATATATTCCTTTTTTTACGGGGTAGAGTTACGCAAGAACTGCACAGCTGTTATTCATTTAATACTAACCTGGGGTTCACGCATAGCTTGAAGATATGCTACAGACGCAAGTAACACTAAGCCATATTATATATATATATATATACACTACATAATGTTACACACACACACACATATATATATAATATGTATCCACTTATTTTAATAAAGTACAAATAAATAATTTTTTACCTTAAATAGGATATTTTTATAATTATGGGTAACATGTTATGATCCTAATATTATTCATAATATATACATTACTTACACAGTATCAGTTAAATTGTATATATCTAGTAGACTTAAATATTTCTTTTCTAATAAATCGCAACTTATATAATATTCCATGCTCCGAAATAGTTAATATAAAATATATAGCAAATTTAGGAAGAAAAAATTCTATTAATTTCCATTTTGAGATTATTGATCATTTAATTCTCTTAAAACAGCAATTAATAATGAAACAATTTGTTTTCAATTATACTGGGGTTTTTTTACGAGTAAACAAACTATGAAAAATAATACGTCGATATGTGCCCCAAAATTTATATATTAATTCTCTTTTAAAGCCAGGAAATATACAAAAAGGAATACTTTAAAAATGTTTTATGAACAGTTTATGTATTCTAAGGTACGAGATTATTTTTCTTTTGAAGTTACTGGATGACTTTTAGTTCTGTAAAAAATTACTTTGAAACAATAAAATATTTATAGGTTTAATACATAGAACTTCGCTTAAAAGCTTTTCATTTACATATTGAAATATATTTTGCAATATAAATGGAATTTGTAGAATTCTCTTAATAAGGATAGAAGTCGTAAAATTTAGGATGCATTGGATCGTAAAGTTTTTCTAAGATACAGTCATAAACATTAACTGACAATAAACTGGGTATGATTATTTTTCGCTTCAACTGTTTTATTAAAAGGATTACTTCTTTTTATTAATTTAAAAATTCTATAAATATTAGGAAAAATAATGAAATTTTATGTTTTCCTTACAATATTTTTTTTAATTGGAATATTGTTAAAACAGATTTTTTATAGATTTTTGTTAAAGTTTAATTTTTTTCCATAAAATTTACTTTTTTAAAAAATGTTTATAAAACTTCTTTAATACAACAAAATGTTACATGATTACGATCTGAAAATAATGTTTCAAAACATTAAACATTTGATTAATTTTAATGCAATATTATATCAGCACTGATATTTAATTTAGGATTATAATTAACATGCTAAATATTTTATAATTGTATTTGAATATAATGACTAATTTAAAAATTATTAATACGAAGGAACTTGAAAACATAATGCAAATTTAGTTTTAAAATTATGTAATAATATAAAGAAAGAAATTAATTTTTTATTCAAAATTATTATAATCAAATTGATGTGTTTAAAATTTTTAAGATTAAGGTATTTTTGGATAAATATCTAATGAAAAGTAAACGTACATATTTTGCAAACTAAATAGTAAACTAGTGTTCAAAATTAAGAGATCTTTTACTTTTGTTCTTTATCTACAGAACGACTGAATATAATATAGGGAAATTACATATGAAGGGAATTTGATATTGAACGAAACATAATCATACAAATTAGATAATAGTTGTGGTACAAATGCCTTACCTTACTTGAGATTCATTAGCACAGAAATTCTAGAACAGAGTTTCCAATATCTAATACAAAATTAATTAATGTTCGGCTGTTATGATCCGCTATAACAGTTATGCAAGTCTCACAAGGTATATGCATACTACAAATCAATATGTTTATGTATCCCTCAGGAAATCGGTTCCGCTCTCCTAGAAACACTATTTTAAGGTGCAGGATGCTTTTCGGAGGTAGAAGGCTAGTTTCAATTACCTTATCAAAAGATTTCAAGACACCCTTTATACAGTATTGTTCTGGATATCCGGCTTTATATGTGTCAATTTTTAGGAATTTCTTGATCAGATAACGCGTCCTTTGTAATCAATTAAATTGAAATCACGGTCAACTAAAAAGAGCATAGAACTATAAATTTCCCCCTTTACTTCATAGAGTATATGAGAAAGACGTGGTGATCTATGTGCTATTTGTTTTGCAGTTGAATGGAAATTTAACATTTCTCGAAATTTTGGATTTTCTTCTCCGGAATCTTATTCTGTTTAAGAATTCAATAAAAGGGATATCAACACAATGCACGAAATAATATTCTTTAGGTTATAGTAGACGACAATAAAAGCTGTCCGGCTATCAAATAAAATGTCATCCTAGACAGAAGCCCAATTTATTATTCTGTAAGTGGGTTACAGACAGTCCGATTTTCCACACAAGATTTTTCGTTTATATTTCCCTAATACATTTCGAAGCGAGTCACTTCAGTGGAAAAATTATACTCATTATAGGCGAGATCGAGTAATTAGCCAAAGGTTCAGTTATTGGCCAGGTCGATCAATCCTAACAATCAAATCACAATCATAATGCTATAAATGAACTAAATGGTCCCCATTGGTGATGAATAGTAAATACAATGAATGATACATGCTCGTATCCCGTTCTTTATAAATAATCGTTGAGTTATAGTGTCCTACCGGTTGCACAGCTGATATTTCATAATGATGAATCAAATACGTGATAGTTCCCCTGATGATAATTTTTCCCACATTATGTTGTCCCTGTAGGTTAAATACTGTTTTCTTAAAGTTATGTTCTGGCATGGTTCAACTATTCCTGCCAATATAGTCGAATGATGCTCTCATTAAACCTTGGCAATCCGTCAATTTGACCACCATACTTTCTTTATTCAATTGCACGTCTTTTTAGTGATTATGGTATGCACTCATACTGGGCAGGAATTCTTATACGAGGCATTAGTACAAACTAAGTCAGATGCTCACAAAAGGTTTTTCTCTTGAGGTGTTCAACAAAGTAAACTGCAACCATTTGAGAATGTCCAATAGGTCATGCTAAACTATAAGTAATAGAAACTGTATCTAAAGTCGAATTTCCAATTTTAATAATTTTAGTTTTAGTTCAAATGTATAAAAAAAGAAATATTACAATCAAAAGTACTGCAAAAAAATAAAACATAATTTCTGAGAAAATTATATAAGCTATAAATTAAAGTTCAATCTTCTCTTCTCTTTTTCAGTTTTAGATCTTTGAAAAATGTTTCTTATTCACCCATGATGTCACTGGTAAGTCACTGCAATTTTTTAATAATATATATATATTAGAATAGATATTTCGGAAACACATCTTCAATCGAATAGGCTGATATTTGTTGGTAATTCTCTAATTTTGCTTTTTGTTTTAATGTCGAATTTTTGAGTTAATCACAAACATTGGTAAAAGACTTTTAAATTGTTTTTCTAAATCTTTGATAATAGAACTAAATTGAAACAGTAATGTCACCATTTAAATTCACTTCATCACAAAGTTCCTTATCAGATTTTTGTAACCATTTGTACAGATGAAATAGATGTGTGAACAATTTATCTAATACATGCAACGATACTGAAACATTTCACTTATCTCAAGGCATGTAACATTTCAGCAGTAGAATATGTATCTCTGTCATTCCAAAACACTATTACTTCAAGGCTGTGATTTATGGGACTGAATAATTCTAGCATTATCACCAGTGATTTGTATTTTTCTATCCATCTAGTGAGACATGGCTGCCAAATATTTTTCCTGATGAATTCCGGAGTATATTCAATTTTTGCTATTAATACGTTTTGCCTTTCCAGATTGGGAAAAAAAAAATATAAATTTTATCAGCTATGATCAATTAGTTTTAAGTATATTGCCTTTTACAGCATTTCATGTAGCCAAATTAAAACTGGTGGATGAGCAATACTTATAGAGTGCAAGAGAATATAATTTTGCAATGATTACTTGTATTCCTTTAAATTTTCTACTCATGGTAACCTTGTCTATATAAAATGATCAATTGTAATTTTATCATTTTTTTATTAAATCTATATCGTAATTTTTAAAACAATCAATTATTGAATTCGTCAATGTTGGTCCAGCCTTATTTAAAAAAGGTGCGAATTGTAAAGATTTTCACATTTTTTTAAAAAATTATTATTTGTATTACGAACATAAAATGAAAATTGTTCAATTGTGGATATATCGCAGGATTCATCAACTAATATTGAAAAGTATTTAGATGAATTTATGGTTGTACTATCTATAGTAGAATAAGTTTGTTACAAGCAGATATTATTAACAGATTTTCAATATTTCTACTAATATAAGCAGCATTTTTTGCCAAGTGTTGAAAAGGATTTATTAAAACTGCAATTGGAGTAGATTCACTCTCTTAATAGAGTACGAAAATTCCTTTCATTTGCTGTCGGTGTATTTATAAATACTTCAGGTCCCGATATGGGTAAAAGTTTTCTAAATATGTGTATTTCATATAGTACAAGCAGCAAAGTAATGTAACCAAATTATTTAAAAACACGGGTACAAGAAATTTCTTGGTAAGTTGACCATATTGTTCAGGCCTGTGCTATGCTATTGCGTTTCATTGTGTCAGTGAAAAGGTTATTTTGTTAATTAAATTTTACTAGACTATTACAAATGATTGCCTCGCATTTGTATCAATGAGAAACTCTGAGGAATTATTTCAAAGTAGTTCGAGGTGACGTGAAATAGCCATAATTACTATCATGACTACAGAATCTGCCATCATTGTAATTCAAAATCTACTCAACTTCCATACAAACTTAGTTTGTTGTTACCGTAACACGAGTAAATTTTTTTAAATCTGATTAAGTTCGTTTCATTTTTACAAATTTTAACTAAATTCTGAAAATGTTTTATAACTTAACTAAACGTCATTGATTTTTCTTATGCTATTAGCATCAATTAATTGATTTCTGAGTGTGATAAATATTCCCTATATTTATTTGAAATTGTAAATTATACTAAAATTTAATTAGTGGCTATTTTAAATTAATACAGAAATAACATTTCACTACTTCTGTTGTTAATAATGCATATTTTGTCTCCTAATATTATAATATTTATCAAACAAAAATAGAAAAAAATTGCGTATTAATATACATAAAAATTATTTTAATATAATTATTTAATACCTAAGTAACTATAAATTATGCAGATGTCAGACATATAGCATATATAATTTTAATGAAATTCAGAAATAAAATTAATAAGAGTACATTTTACATATCTGTAAGTAAACACATTGAGAATAAAAAAATATTTTTAAAATATTAAAAAAAAATGAATAATACCCGTAAATTAATGCAAAAGTAATGAACATACTAGTAAATATATTGAAGCGATTATGAAATAAATATATATAAATAATTAATTTAACTTAAAAATTAAAATTTTATCATCTTCAATCTATTTACTCATTTTATTTCTTTATCGATTATATATTGCAGGGATTATGAAATAAAGTTATTAAATAATTAATTAAGCTAATAATTAAAATGTTATCATATTTAATCTATTTATTTCTTAATTCAAAATTTTATACTATAAATATTTTGACATAAAATAATATTTTTATAAGAGTTATTCATCGTGTTTTCTGATAAAAATGCATACATAAACAAATGACATAAAATAATATAATGCATCAACTCTATTTAATAAAATATTTGTTTAATAATTACATTTAAATTAGAAGTGAGAAGCATTTAATTTCGAAGTTTTTAAGCATTTAAGTCTTAAATTGTTATTTATGATGTGATATATAATAGTTTTTTAATAGTACTTTATTTTCATTAATGCAAAATAATTGCTGCTCCAAATAAGGCAAAAAAGTAATAAAGCAATAAAGTTTCTACTTGAGACACATAGTGTGGTCTTATATTTGCACTGAGAAGCATGTTATTTAAGCATCCGTGACACTAAAACAACATCAGATAGCGGCTCCTACGCCAAGGGATTGAATATTTACTGGTTGCAAAATCAAGAAGAAACTGTATACGACAACATGTCAACACCAGGTCATGGTTTAGGGAAAGCTTAAGTATTATTTCATGAGGGTAATATCACAGCTGTCATTAATCTTCTGGCTCTGGAAGTAAAAAGATTCCCAGAAGGGCTGTTTCTTGAGGGAGAAAAGAATTACTTTGTTTATAGAGATAAGATATTGCAAGTACAAGATTTAACACAGCTTGATAAAGTTATTTAGTGTTGGAAGTTTCCCATGTCTTAGAGAACTGTATTAAAAATAAAATGAAATAGGATTTAGCTTGTAGCAAATTAAGTTGCAGCATATATCACTATTATGAATTCAGTTACATTTGGGAATAGAAAATAATGTACAGACATTATATTATTTTCTTTTGGAACATACAAGCAAGTAGTAAGTAACATATAAGAGGATGTATATTTGATTCACACTTGTAATATTGCCTATAGAAGAAAGATATTGTAAATATTTGTTATATTAGTTATTATAAAATATATTAGTTAATTATATAGTTATCAGTTATATTTGTTATTATAAAATTATATATTAGATCAGATTAATTTATATTAGTGTCGATTAAGGATCTGAGGTCAATTAGAGGACGATTAAAAGATATAAAATAATATTATAATTAGTTCAGTTAACATGGGTCACCTCTATTAAAATATTAACACAATTAAGAGCTAATCGTAGGAACAATCATATTAAATGAATATATACACAGAATTTGTCCATAAATATAGTTAGCCTAATAGAGAAAGCAAGAATGTTATATTTATTAAAAAAATAGGTAAAAGGTATATCTTTGATGTTAACACAATATAATATACATACTTTATTAGATACACACTAAATCTTGTAAAATAAGTAATTTAAAAACACATGAAGCTACTTTTTTATGCATGAAGAAGTCTACTGTAAGAAACATTTTACAACTCACAGCCTACAGTAAATATTTTGTAAAAAAATAGTAAATCGATAGTAATTGTGATAGTTTTACGTCAACAGGCAGACTGTCTAAATAAAGTTTTAGGGAATTTTTTAATGCTACATTCACCTATAAAGAAAATTCGGTGTAAGAATTCCTCGAAGGATTTCCATTGGCAGTGCTCATGCAATTGAAACATGTACTGAAATTATTACGGCGTTAATAATATTTGCAGGTTTATGGGCAAATTTGCATAAGAGAGCAGGTAACCTGCAGGAGCAAATATATTTTTCTGTAAGTTTTATCATTATATTGTTTTATTATTTTATGTGTTTTGACATACACTTACAAAAACCCCAAAAATTATTTATAATTTTTAAAATGCATTTAATTTTCAAAATTTTCTACAAACATATAGCTGCAAAGAGCAACATGGCAGCTACATTGTAAAATGCTTTTTTTTTTTTTTTTTTTTTTTTTTTACTTTTTCTTAATCCGTTATTTTATCAATTTTAAAAAAATAAGGATTTGTTTAACATTCTCTCGAATTGCTTACAAATACAATTTTAAGAAATCTTAATTATTTTAATATAATTTTTTACAGATGTACTTTTTTATATAACTGATCGTCTGAAAATTGTTAATCTCATAAAGATTTATGATATTTTTGGCTTATATTTTAATTTATGAATGATAAAAATTTTAATATTAAATGCATTTTTTATGCAGTCTTTACATTTCATGCGTGGTTGTTTTGTATTTCCAATTTTGAATGATTTCCTTTTTGTAAAAAATTTTTATTTCCATTTACATCAAATTCAAAACAACAAAAGTCAGTTTTTTATGTCTGTCAATTTTATTTTAAAATTTATTTATTCATGTAAATGGGAAAATCTAATTAGATTTTAATTTTTTTAATAATACGCTTATGCGGTTTTTTTATATACGTTTATACAATGGAAAAAAATTAAACGAAAAATGAGAAATAATGAAAATAAAATTGAAGAGAAAAGATGTCTACAAAGCATTATTTCGTAAGGCTTAGAAACCTTACTACAAAAATTTGTCTGAGAACTAAGAATATATTATTATATTTTAACTCAACGTACTCAAAAAATAAAGCATTATTTTAAGAGAAAAGCCTTTCAACGTCATCGGTTATGTTCGATACGTATTTAAACTAGGAAGCATCTGGCATGAATTTTGTAGGATACAATACATTCCTTAGAATACATATCTATTCCTCCTAATGTATTTAAGCTAATATATGCATTTAAATCATTGATATATCATTCGAATTGATGTAAGCCCAACCAAGTTGTGATAGTTCAAACAATGGCAGGAGCTGAACCGTGGCTGTTTAGATTCAGAGGTTATGGATTTTGGCCCCCATTCGGTCTTCCCTGCCGTAACTAGGGATTTGAAAATAATGAAAGGTATTGTATCTTGAAAATTAACTTTTAAATTTCAGTTGGTATCATGGAATTTTTTTCATACATACTGTTTTAGAAGAATAATAAAATAAAAGTTTATCCCTTTCTTTCTTGGCTTAATACTCAGGTAATTTTTATATACTTACTCCTTTCTTACATACTTTTTTAATATACCCTTAATACGTGCAGGTGATGCTAAATTCTGTATAAATCTTTCATGTTAATGTCAGTTGATATTACAATAGCATTAATTTTTACAGACTTACTTCTGTTCTCTTTATCTTAATATACGTCTGAAAAACCCTAGTGATGCAAATTCTGTATGAATATTTAATGTTAATGTCAATTGATGATATAATAGCACTAATATTTGCAGAATTTCTTCTGTTGCTTAACTCTTTATCCTAATAAACCCCTGATACTTCCAGATGATGCCAAATTCTGTATAAATCTTGCATGTTAATGTCAATTGATGCCATACTACACGAAGTAAAAAACGAAATAATTTCAGTTGCTAGGAAATGAAAGTTCAGGCTGATATTTTTTTTTTACTATAATTGTATTGAGAAATTTTGATTTAAGAAAATAATTTTTAAAATAAAATAAAAAAAAAAAACCACAAAATTTCAATGACAATCCTCTGAATAAAACTGCACATGAATAGAATATTTATTTCAATGTATCAGATTAGATAAAGAAATAGAAAAATCAGAATTCCATCAAAAAGCCGTGACGAAATCTTATTTCAACCGTAGCAAAATATTTGTGTTATAAATATTTCATGTTATATATCATATAAAATATTATGTCAAATAACAAAATTATACAGTAAAATAAAAAAAAATATTTTCTAAGATGTCCAATAATGCAACATGATGGGTGGATTTTCTTGTGTAAATATTTGCAATAATATGTATGGAAATATTCAAAAAACTGCATTCAAAAGGATATTTTTTTTATTCGCTGAATACAAACTAAAGAAACCGCACACCATAAAATAAGATTCTAAAACATATTTTAAAACATAGCTTTAATTTTCTAATCAAAAAATATAATTTTTAATGCATAATCAGAAACATTTATCGTTTTGTGTAGAACTAAATTAAAACTTTAATGGTATATATCTTTTTTTATTAAAAAAATGTTTACATATTTTCATTTGTTGAAGGATTTTTGGAATATTTCTTTAACATTACTACTGAATAAATAATCCATTCTTGTATTTATAATTATAGCATAGAAAGCCAGCAATAACATTTTTCAAATCGTGTACGAAATCTTAAATTTTAAAATTTAAATATTACGGCGTCGAAAAAGTAAGACCAATTTTCAATTTTAAATTCCCGGGGCTTATGCAATTTCAATTTTTTTTTCTTTTTTGGGTTGCTGGCACTGTCCTCAGTATCTGTGTGAAATTTGACGTCAAAATATTCATTAGTGTTTGAGTTACGCTTTTCTTTGTGAGACGCTAAAAGTCATTCCGGCGATTTTTGAAATGTCTGAATTAATTGATCAAAGAATTTACATTAATTTTTGTTTGAGGAAAAGTATAAAATGTTGCATAAGGCATTCGGTGAGCATTCCTATATCGGAAAGAATTGTTTACAAGTGGAATAAATAGTTCAAAAAAGGCAGAGAACGCGTTGAAGATGATGAAGCCTTCTGGTTGACCATCGACCTAAACCGACGGAGCTCACGTCCAAAAAATTAAAGATTTCGTGCTTGCAAACGGTCGATTTACAATTAGAGACCTTGCTGATGATGTTGGAATTTCAAAAGGATCGGTCAATTCCATTTATTGATTAATTTTTTACCATGTCATTAGCAAATTGAATGAGTTGAAAAAACCATAACAGTTAGATATTATCTAGACATTTTGCATAAATATTTATTTTCCCAGCAGCATAAGTGCAATACAATTTTATGTTTCAACAAGACTAATTTCTACTCTATATGGCTTAAGACGTTCGTAGTTTCTCAAATGAGGAGCTTTCATAAAACTGATCTTATACCAATTATATTTCTTTTTAATGAGTTACTTTAGATATCTTGTATATAAACCACCATTGCTTAAATCCCTCATAGAAATTCCAGTACTGCCTCAAAGACTGTTGACAATCTGCAAAATAACATAAATGTTGACATAATGCAAAACTGCAAAATGTGAAGAATACACATTTTTTAGACATTAATTGTTTGAAGTGTTTCGTGCACTGATCACTTCTAAAAGAAAAAAGCTTGGAAAGCGGTTCTTTTATTTTCATGTATCACATAATAATTTGAAAATTATATATTTCGAAAACCAGTTGATTCATTTATGTTAACATTATACCTTCAAAAGTGCCTATAAAAATACAAATATTTTGTAAGAAAGAGCAATATATTGTATATACTGATTAAAGCCATTAAAAATATTTAGAAATTTTAGTTCTTTAAAAAAAGTCATAATGTTATTTTAACATATTAATAAATATCTATTTATAATTCTTGAATAATGATTTTTAAATTTTTAGAAATAGGTATTTGACTTTTCCTAAAATATTGTCTACACCTGTGCAATAAGATATAAAACATGAGTTCCACAAGAAAAAAATTTAGAAATATTGTGTTTAAAATTAAAATATTTAAAAAAAATAAGTGTAGCATATTCCATCAATTAAATTTTTCATATACAGGTTTAATCACATCTAAATTCGAAATTCATCATTTAGATATAAAAAATTTTTGCAGCATTTTTAAAACTTTACATTAAGTTTCTATAAATAAAATATTTATTCACCATGTGTTATCTATCAAAGAATTATTATGTAAATAAACTTTCGGTTTACTTTTTGTTCAATCAATATGAATTATAATAGACATGATTGACATTGATAAATAAGTGTACTCATCTCAAAACTCATCTTTAAAATTGTGCTGAATTTTTATTAATAGCATTACCATTTTCTTCAAAGCTTTAAAACTTCAAATGAAATATATTTCACCACCATCATTTTAAAAATAAAGTTACATCATTAATATACTAGTTGGTCGTTGAAAGTCTTCTGCAATCCTTTAAAAGCGATTCTGAAACATAAGATTATCTCTTCTGACAGGCCCTGCATACATAAATCAAGTTTTCTGTAAATGAAAAAAAAAGTCTGAGGAAAAAATACTTTCTATTCTTATGACAGCTTCGAAATATGCACTGTCAGCGAAGGATTATTGATGTAAAAGATAAATAAGGAAATAAGGTAAGATAATGCAACAAAAAAGTTTTATGATATTGCATCCTTGAGAACAGGGTGAGAGAAAAATAAGGAAATAGTCTCGTTTCCTTATTTTTCTCTGTTTCAGAATTTCGAAATCATTTTAAATTCTCTGGGTTTTTTTTCTCTCTCAGTATAAAGGAGACCTAGTCGAGTTTTTTCCCCTTGAAATATTGAATATAAAAATAATTCCCCTTGAAAAGAAAAATAATTCGTTTTTTTTTTGTTGTTGTTGTAAGTTTTTCTTTATTATATTTCAAAGTAAAAATCTTCGTAAAAGGTATCATGAAACTAAATTTCTGTAAGAAAAAAAAATTGATTTATGAACGTGTTTGTTTTCTACATAAAAAAAAAAATTAAATTTGTGCTTATGATGTTTAAGATGTTTTTTAATAAATTCTGATGTTAAAAATTACAAAAATAAAACTGAATTTATTATTCTTTGAAGCGTATTTTTCTTTCGAAAATGTTTGAGTAGCATACATAATATTGAAATAAATTTAAATTATTTGCAGAAATATTGATTCTTTCACAAACAACTATAAAATGTACTATGTAGTACGAATGTATATAAAAATAATACTATGCATGCACTATAAATGTGTCGTGTACAATATAATAATTTGAAAACTATAAATTTTTAAAATCAGATGATTCATTTATGTTAACCCTATACTTTAAAAGTTCCTCTAAAAATACTAAATATTTTTAAGAAAGAGCAATATATTGTATACATTGAGTGAGCCCATTAAAATATCTAGGTATGTTAGTTCTTCTTTAGAAAAGGCTAAAAAATTAGGCTAAATTTATTTTATATTTATTTTTATTTAATATTTATTATATTAAAAATTTATTTTATCATAGTGCTATTTTAACTTATTAATAAATAAACTATAATTCTTGAACATTGTTTTTAAATTTTTAAAAGGGACATTTGTGTTTTCATAAAATATTTTCTACACCTATTTTACATAAATTAAAAACTTTCTACAAGAGTAAAATTTTTGAATAATATGTTTGAATTTAAAATTTTAAATAAATAATTGCAATATATTCCATCAGTTAAATTTTTAATATTCAGATTTTATCATAACCAAATTCAACATTCATCATTTAGATATAAAAAAGCATTAAGAATTTTGAAACCTTACTTTAAATTTCTATTAAAAGTATTTATTTATCTTGTTTTATCTATCAAAGAATTATAATGTAAATAAATTTTTGATTTACTATTCGTTCTATCAATATGAATAATAATAGACATGATTGGCAGTAATAAATAAATGTGCTCTTCTCAAAATTGCACTGAATTTTTATTAATAGCATTACCATTTTCTTCAAAGCTTTAAAACTAATCAAATGAAATACATTTCCCTACCATCATTTTAAAAATGAAGTTACATCATTAATATACTAGTTGGTCGGTGAAAGTCTCCAGCACTCCTTTAAAAGCGATTCTGAAACATAAGATTATCTCTTCTGACAGGCCCTGCATACATAAATCACGTTTTTGTAAATGAAAAAAAAGTCTGAGGAAAAAAGGCTTTCTATTCTTATGACAGCTTCGAAATATGCACTGTCAGAGAAGTATTATTGATGTAAAAGATAAATAAGGAAATAAGGTAAGATAATGCAACAAAAAAGATTTTATGATATTGCATCCTTGGGAACAGGGTGAGAGAAAAATAAGGAAATAGTCTCGTTTCCTTATTTTTCTCTGTTTCAGAGTTTCGAAATCATTTTAAATTCTCTGGGTTTTTTTCTCCTTTCAGTATAAAGAAAGCCTAGTCGAGTTTTTTTTCCACTTGAAATATTATTGTTCGATGTAGAAAAAGAATTCGTTTTATCCTTTTTTTTGTGTGTGTGTGTGTGATTTTTTCTTTACTATATTTGAGAGTAAAAATCTTCGTAAAAGGTATCATGAAACTAAATTTCTGTAAGAAAGAAAAGTGAATTATGAACGTAAAAAAACGTACATAACGTAATAAAATAAAATTGGTGCATATGATGTTTCATAAGTTTTTTTAATAAATTCTGATGTTAAAAATTACAAAAAGAAAACTGAATTTATTATTCTTTGAAACAGGTTTTTCTTTTTAAAAATATTAGAGTAGCAAAAATAATCTTGAAATAAATTTAAATTATTTGCAGCAATATTGATGCTTTCACAAACAACTATAGAATAATGTATGAATGAATAGCCTTTTCTATATTTTAACAATAATTATAATATTTAGAAAGCATATTTTAAATGTAAATATACAGCTTAAATGTGTAATAAATTACCTTTTTTAAAAAAAATAAATTTAATTAATAAACCTTGCAATGTATTATTTTATCAATATTCATTTCTAGATACTTATTTAAAAGTATTATTTATCACATATAAATCATTTTTAAAAATAATATGTTTAAGAAATATAAATACTTTACCATAAGAACAAAGTAAATGATGTTTTATTCCGTAAATTAAATCATATAATAAAAAATCATTGAAATTTATCCATTCATTTTACATTTCAAAATGCAAATTGTTTAGTTATAATTTTGAACCAATAAATGTATATGAGTACAAAAATATGGTATTTAAATATTGTAATTAAAATTTTACATTGGAACAATTTAGCATTATTTTTTTGTTCTAGAGTAAATGTTTTAATAAGATTGAATTAATTTTGTATGTATTCGATATCATTATAAAAATTCATATGCAGTTTTGTATATTAGTAAGCTGAATATTTTTGATAAATGAATTTTAACAGCTAAAATAATGAACAACTGATTTTTTATAATTCAGTAATGGACATTTAAATAAAAAATTAATGTAAAAAATTTAATTTTCTTAAATATTTTCAGCTACAAATTGTATTAATTTTAAAATTCTAAATTTTATAAAACGCTTAGTGTAAAAACTCAAAAGAGAAAATAACTTTCAACTTTTGTTCTTTTCCAAAACAAGACACACTGGAAACAAATATTTGGCATTTTTTTTTAAAGTTTTATTGTACATTGACAAAAATTAAGCCAAGCATTTGTGTTAAGAGACAAAAAGTTTTGTAATCGAATCTTATAAACGTCAAATGTCACATACAAGAAAACAATTCAATAAGAATGAAAATCGAAGCGATAAAAATTGAAAATGTCTTTGTTTTTTATCATTATCGACCAAATGATAAGCTTTTTGAAGCCTGATATAAAACAAAGACGTTTTTGTATCTTCAGTATTTTATGTTCCTGTTCTCCTTTTATAAATCTCAGTCGCTACAGAGATAAAGAAACGCCAAAGAACTATGGCCATCGTATTTTCAGCGAAGCAGATCTATATTTTATCTGCACTCAAGTGTTATATTTTAGGAGCATGTAATTTTTCAGACACTTGTAAATAAATTTTCAGAAACAATTTGTGTAAGTGACATTGCTTTTACTTCGTTCTAAATCACCGTAACAATTGTAGGATCACTACGAAAAAATGTAACACTGATCTTTTATTCATGATAACTGTTCTAATGGAATTTTTTTCTTTTTCTTGAGAAAATGGTTAAGAAGCTTACAATTTAACACAAATAGGTTTTCGAAAATAATATATATTGAGCTCAGTTCTTATCTGTATACTAAATAAAACTAAAAAGACAAATGTCATACATATGTTAATTACTAATATAATAAGTTTAGCTCTCTATTTTCAAATCATTTCGTTATAAATAACAGAAAAACAGAATTTTATTATGTTTCTCCACAATTTCTGGGAGATCGTTAAGATTTTAACAAAATACTAGATAAGAATGTTATATATAACTGTAATTTATTGCATAACAAGAAACAAATTTATGTTAATTACAATATATTATTTGTACTACTATGTACAAAAAATTAGATCAATTTTCAATTTAAAATTCATTTCTCATTTATAATTTCATTTTTTTTTTTTTAGGTTGCTGGCATCTGTGTCCTTGACATCTGTGTGAAATTTAACGTCAAAATATTCTAATCAAATAATTTTCTATTCTATAAGTTTAGTACTCTATTTTCAGATCACTTCATTATAAATAACAGAAAAACAGCAATTATCATGTTTCTGCCCAATTTCTTAGAAAATACTAAGATTTTATCAAAATACTTGTCACGAATTTTATAAATAGCTGTAATTTATTGTATTGTAACTAGAAACCAATTTATGTGTATTACAGTATATTATTTGTATCTCAAAGTATTAGATAAAATTTATACATTGTAACTAAACATGAATAAATCTTATAGTTCGAAGTAAGCGAAATGAATTCAGAAAATATTGTTAAAATATCAATAATAAGTGCATACATATTTTAACAAAAATGAGAAGTAATTGAAATATAAATATAGAAGTTATAAAATTGTAAGCTAATAATATTAACGAATACAACAGTCGAACATTCTTTTTAATTATACTAACAAGTATAAAAACAAAATATTATATTATTAAACTATTAAATGGAACCTTTGAACATTTGTTGCTTGTGGCATATCAATACACCATCGGGTCGGCAAGACAGTAATTTCGATTTTCACAGTGCTTTTAAATAGTGAAAAATAAAAGAATTATCTTGCGACAATATAAATAGGAAAAAAACAGACAAATTTATAGATATTTAAGTTATACAATAACATTGCTGTAAATAGTAATTAAAGGGAGAAAAAAGGATTGTTGATCTCTAAACTCCACACTTGTTTATTGCATCTTAAAATGTTACGCATTATTAAAAGAAATATTTTAAATTATTTTGATAAAACCATAAAGTGGTTTAAATGTATTTAAAATATACCGTATCACACTAAATCAATCATAAAAATTTTAATTAAAAATTAATGAAGCTAAAAATTAATGAAGTTTAAATAACTTGTGTTCAAGAAGTGAACATCTATTAAGAAATTTCGGCGACATTATATTCTGCAATTGTAAATAATTGCACAAATATAATTACGAAACAAATTAAACTTAAAATTACTGAAATAATTATATTTTCAAGATAATGACTGAATACTTAAATTAAATATTTGGTAAATAAACTTTTACGTCTTGTTTTCTTAGGAGATGCAATCATTTCACATCTATATATATCTGACTTATTTTAAAGCAAATAATTTTATTTTCTAACCAATAGAATTATTCTTTAAAACCTATGGAGACGATATATGTTAATTAAGATATTTTTTTAAATTCTTTTATTTTAATAAGATTTTAAAATTTGGGTAATAATCCCAAAATAATGTACAAATTAGTTTAAATATGTTATTGTTTAAGCAGCATCTGCGAAAAAAATATTTACATATGTTTGGTTCTATTACAGTTTTCTTTTACATATTACGGCTAAGCCTAGAACAAGTATATAAAAAAAAAAATCTTGAAGTCAGTTCCTACTTTTTCTTCATTATATTGCAGAAAGTCCTTTATAAATATTTTTCATTCATTTTTTTAAGTTAGAAAAAATTATCTCTCTCTCACACATTTTCTATCTCTCACTAATTTATTCACATGTTTCATTTTCCATTTTGTTCCCTCCTTGACTCAGAGTAGACTAGAATGAAAAAGAAATTTTTTTCCAGCGATCTACACGCTTCGCCACTGACGGTATTTATTCCTAAATTTATGTCCTGCTAAATATCTTATATAAGAGAATTTTTTTTCTCCCATATAAAGCTAAAATTATTAATTAAATTTAATTAATGAATTAATATTTGAAAAAAACTGTATTAACATCAAGTGTCATGCACTAAAGTTTTAAAAAAATGTATTTTGAACTTGAGTGGAGGAATAAAAAATATTTTATCAACGATTGAAAATTTGAATATATATAAATATACATATATATAAATATATAGAGGAAGAGTGTGAACTAATAGTAGGAATTGAAAAAGAAAGATAAAATAGACGACAAACAAAAAAAAAAAGTACACAATAGACGACAAAAAAAGTACAAAACAGACGACAAAACCAAAAAGATACAAAATAGACGACAAAACAAATAGACTGGTCGAAAAGTATTTTTAATCTAACGAAGTCACTTTTCCGGTCAGAGATCTACACAAAAGAATATTTACATCTTTATTGTGTGCACACAACTTTTGGCGTGAAGATAGAAAAACTCTTTTTCAAAAATCTCATTCCATATCAAAATTTATTAAAAATGCCGTATAAATTTCAAATTTTTTTTCTGGCGACAGAGACTTTCTCACCAAATCCATAGGACTGGAAAAGGATACGCAGGAAGAGAAAAACCATAACTCCGCCCTAAAGATATGCACATACAAAATGAAGAAAAGAATTCCCTGAATATCCACATAAACTGTACATCCTCTTTCCGTAGCACCTTGCTCTTGGGAATAAAGGCAACCTCGTCTTCCTATATAGGAAAGATTTCTAACGGAATTTCTTTTTTAAGAGAAAAGAAAAAAGAAAAAAAAGTAAACCTCGTCCAGTGACCGGAGAAAAAATTGCCATTTCTTTTCCTTTTCCTAAAGGCACATTACTTGCCTTCACGCCGCAATTCGTACTATGTGGGATAAATCCTGTGCTTCTGTGACACTTTTTCGGGGAATTTTGTGCTGCAGAAAGAAAGGAAATTCCTATTTTTCGACCTTGCCTCCAATAACTTTTAACGATGGGTGGTTTGAATCTTGTCCTACAACAACGTATCCCAGGAAAAGAAGATCAAAGAAGGGCGCTGTTTGATCCCTTACGACCCACCCACTTTTGTGACATTGACAAAGGACCCCATCGAGATCATTGTTGTATCCGGGATCATGTTAGAGGTCAAAGTGGGGGAGTGTCCACTAACTGAGTTCAGTTAATCGATTTGCTTAGTAATCAGATCAAAAGATCGTTTTGATTGCCTTTTTCAATCTTATTGCCTTTAATCATAAAGTTATTATTCACGTATTAACAATTGAAGTCATTGTTGTTCGTAAATGAGTTCTAGAATAATTCAGAAAATTTATTTATTTTTTATAATTTTTGATATTTTTTCTGGGCCGCCAATTTTAAACCAAAAAATGTTTGAGATTCAAGCAAAGACTAGACTTTGTGTAATGATTAATGAGAATGAAAGAAAGAAGAAAGAATGGAACAAGAAAGAATGTTAGAATAGTAGAAAAAAGAAGAAGAAAGAAAAAGGAATGGTAGAAAAAAACCCACTTTATTTTGGCTCGTTACTTATTTTCAAAATAATAAATAAGCGCAGATATACTCAAAAGATACCTGACACTATTGGAGTAATGCAGTAAAAGAAGTGGCTTGCAAACAGTTTTCTTCTGGTGATTTCTAATTTCAAAATGCGCAATGTTCTAAAAGATCCAATAGCAATCACCATAACCCATATAAACAAATAATCACATAATTGTATATGAGCTTGTTGACAGTTCTTCCAACAAAACAATTTACAAGCATATTATAGAGTTTGGTTACCTAAGTTATATTGGTATTTTAATTTACATGAATTTACAGATGGTGCTCTTTTTCCACAATGTGTTATAATGGTCCATTTTGTTTAATTATATATGCAAAATAGTCAATTTTTAGTATAACATTCTAATCCTGATTAATCAGATCTAAAAACATGAAACCTAATAAAAGATCATAGCAGTTTGATCATGTAAGAAAATAATTTTTAATTATTTTCAATTATTTAAGCAGTAAATGAAAACGAATAAAATGACATTTTTCAACCGTTTTTCAAAAACTGGTAAATCGCAAACATTTTCTTATTACATCCAAACAATTTAATGACACAATATAAAGGTCTAGCGGAAAAAAATAATTATAGAACTAAGTTTTTTTTTCTTTTTCTTCTTTCTGCTTTTATCTCTTTCTTTTCAATTTTGGATATCGGAATAGTTAAATGGTCTATCAGAAAAAATAACTATAAAGCTGAGATTTTTTTTATATCTTTCTTTTCATTTTTGGATATCGAAATAGTTATAATTTTTAAACTTCGTATTTTATTTGTTACCAGTGTTATTTTACAGACATCAGACATTCTTAGCATTCTCGAATTCAGAAAAATTAATTACGTGAAAAAAGCAGAAAAGCAGATCAAGTACTTGAAGCAGAAAAACTAACTCCAAAATCCGTGCCACTTTGAAAAATACTGGATAAAAGAAGAACTTTCGAACCCAAATCTATTTCTCGAGGGACGAGGAGATCATTAGTGTAATGTTTTTATTAAACATTGTGGCAAATGAATGGTTTAGTTAGGGTTACTTAAAATTCAATATAGACTGGTGTATTTTTAAAATTTATTTTGTAGATGTTACACAGCTAAGTCAAGTGTACACAGAAATAATCCCGTCTATCTATTTATTTTTTTTAAAGATGTATATAGTGTGCCCCCCTTTAGTATGGACGGAATAACAACAGAAAGGTATATTTTTCAACACTTATAAAAAAACTGTTTTAATAGAATGCTTTAGCGTAATATATGTAAAAAATAATCGCTTATCATTTTCCCAATTTTAATTAGATTGTTCATTAATAATGTTGTTGTTATTT
The DNA here is from genome assembly GCA_021605075.1 of Caerostris darwini. Classification (NCBI taxonomy): domain Eukaryota; kingdom Metazoa; phylum Arthropoda; class Arachnida; order Araneae; family Araneidae; genus Caerostris; species Caerostris darwini. Next base: position 501,807 of record BPLQ01011831.1, read on the forward strand.
TTCAAATGTGGCCACCTCGGCATTTCCCAAGAGGAATCACGGACATGTTATATCTCATTCAAATGTAGCTACTGTAATTTCCGATAAAAACTCCAAGTGTAGAATTTGGGGGTTCTCAAGTCCTCGAGCCTAGCATAGGGACATATAGACAGTGGATGACTGTTATATAGACTGGGCATTATAGACTGTTATATAGACTGGGGATTACAGACTGCTATATAGACTGTGGATTATAGACTGCTATATAGACATGTCGACATATAGACAGTATACCCATACACATGTCGACATATAGACTGTATAGATATAGACATGTCGACGTATAGACTGTATAGATATAGACATGTCGACATATAGACTTTATACATATAGACTGTATATAGATATGTGGACATATAGATTGTAGACGTATAGTCATGTGGCTATACAGACTGTAGATTTATCCTGCCAATCATTGGCAGAGATAAGGAATCCTTCGATTTGACATTGTTTGTCAAGTTCCGAACCAAACTCCATTCATCATACCGTTAATGCAAAAGGGCATAAAGCACTCCATAATAATCATAATTAGTAAATCATTCAAAGTGTACTAAACTATAAAGAAGAGGTGTCTGAAGGAACATTTTTATAACACAATGACATTATCACCGTCTCTGATCGAAACAAAACAGTCTCCACTTCATTAACTATTCTAAAAATTTAATAAACATCCTAGCACACTCCTCAACCATTTACGCAACAAAAGAAAAACACAAATAAAAAAAATAATAACTCGCACCGGCACACAGATCAATCAAAAAACCCGAAAGCCTTATTTTTATCCAAACCCAAAACTGTCCAGATAACCAGTCCACTTTTATTAAAAAGCTTACATCAAATTCCAGAAACCATCAGTAGCAGGCCTGATAAAGATTGATATACGAGCTTTGTATGCGTATCTAGACGAACAGCTATTTTTGCGACATCATCCAGCACTTTACGTGCAAGGTTAATTAATTTTGCTAGAAGCACTTTAGAAACATTTTTTCCGACTTTTTTCCCACCCATTTTCAGGCGAATAATAAACCCTTACAACAGAGCGGCAATATTTATTTATGTACTTTTTTTTTTGTCATGCGCCTTCACTAGGAAGTTAATATATGATTGCGTGCCTTTTTCAGGAGGGGACATGAAAGGGCTGAATGCACCAAAGGTCGAGAGCGGAAATAAGATTGTGATTAATTTTATAACGTTCCGACACACTTTTGAGAGATTGCGGCATTGTAACATTGTAAAAAAAAAAAAGAATAAAGAAATCTCATAGTGGTGACCGAGTGACGTTTATTAAATTCTCACACTAAGTACCTTGGAACGCTTGAGCGTTAAAGAAGTTTAAACAAATTGTGTTTCTAATACTAAACCGAATAAGCTGCATTTCTTCTGAAACGGCTTAAAGCTGTTGTAGTTTAATTTTGTGAGGAAAGTGCTATGCTGTCATTTTTTGTGTTGTTGTATCAGTTTAAAATTCAATCCATGGAAAAAATGGATTAAACACATTTCAAAAGTTGTATACAATATAATTATTATATTAGTAGTGATAACAAAAATTATATTTATTTATATTGGTTTTATCAACTTGTGTACGGTCATCTTGTGCACACGAGGGATAAACAGACCGGGACCTACAGTTTAAAGTGATTCCGAACCACTAAGAATGCCATTGCTAGGATTCATGCCTGAAGCCTGTGCCACAGTTATATTATTATACTATATATTATATACTTTTTCAAGCTTATTTGATTTAAAATACATAAAAGAAAGCCTTTTTCAAATGTCAAGTTCTTTTATATGATCTCATTCAAAGTTAGAACTGGGGATTGATTCTACAACAGTTGATTCCAATTACCGTATTGGAAACAATGAAATGATACATGATAATTTGGATCAAATACCTCAAAAAAAAAAAAAGGTTAACATCCCCTTTTCAATTCTTCTTAATCATTATTTACTGCGAGTCTAAAAGACTCATTTCGTTCCTTAGAAGAAACTAATAGTTCGATAAAATATAATTAAATGTTTTATTAATAGTGATAACAAAAATTATATGTATATGGGAACCTCAGACATTTTTCAAGCTTATTTTAATACATAAAATAATATTGTTTTCAAATACCAAATTCTTTACTTGATATCACTCATGATTGGAACTGTAAATTGATTCTGCAACAATAGATTCCGACTATTATATTGGAAGCAATTGAGTAATTGAAAGCATGCAGATGATACATGATAATTTAGATCAAATACCTCAAAAAAATGAAAGGTTCATCTTTCCTTTCCAATCCCTCCATAATCATTCCTTATTACGGATCTAAAGTGTTATTCCTTAGAAGCAACTATTCATCATCATGATTATCTGCGCAATGACCTAATGGTGGGCCAAGACCGTCTACCTTCTGGCAGATTTCGAAATGGGAGATATTTCCTTTTTACGGTGTAGGGTTGTCAGGCCTACTCCCAACGCTGTACATCCATATTAGACTAGGACCTATGGGTTAAGGTGGATTACGAACCTCTACAGACATCCATGGCAATGCGTAACTTGTAACACCGAGCGCTAGAGCGATAGTCACTCGGCCATCAGGCTCTACTACCGATCGTATACAAGGCAGCAAAATGGATGCAAAATGCAAACCTATTGTTACCAGAGTTGTATAACTATCACCATTGACATCTGGCGTTTTACTTTATAGCGAATTAACTGGAACACATATATATGTTTTACTTGTTTGGCGTGTAAGCTTGGTCGCAGAAACAGTTAGCTCGACATATTAGTTCGATATTATTTGTTGGCTTCCGACCTGATCCCCAACTTCAGAAGTTCAAAGCTTTGTCCACAACAGTTCATCCCTTTAATTAAATAATAGAGATATATTTAAATTATTTTCTTTTACTACATCCCTAATATTTCATTCATAAAATAATTTTTCTATAAAACAACTTTTAAATAATACATATTAAATGATATAGTAGAAAACCATAGAGGAAAATTTAGATGCTTTTGATTATTTGCAATCATATAAGCACTTTAAATCATAGTAAATTATTTAGATTCTATTTATATTTAATAATTCAGAAGTTCAAAAAAATTATGACTTATAGTTGTTGAAGATATCATATTTTATATATATATATATATATATATATACAAAAACATTTCTAAAAGAGATTATTACTTTAAATAAAGAAAGGCATTTTTAAAAAATTCTTTTTTAGATTTGTTAAATTTGAATTGCCTGATTCAAAAATGATTATATTTGATTGTTTTTGAATTTCAATTTTTAAAATAAAATTTAAATTTAGAGATTAGATAAAGCAAAAATTGTTATGTCCTTTATAACACGTAAACACGTAAGGTCTATTTTTTATACAGATATATAGTTCTTATTTTAAACTAATTTTTATTTTTTTTATTTCCTATTTAAGAGAATGAAATATATTAAATTTTATCCTTTATGTAAATAAATATATTTATTTTATAACATTATTTCAAGTCTAAATTTTTGCCACTAAATCAATTTTATCCTTTTTTTAAGTCTTGAGTTTTATTTCATATTTATTACATCATTTGCTACAAAATATACAATGACTAATAAACAAGTAATAATAAAGGAGATTTTTAAAGGTATGACAAGTGAACACCATCTACTGATCAATATTGATAACATATATTTAGTGGTTTAATGAAAATTTTGATGAACGCGAAACTGATGTTTATATCAGTTTCGAGTTCAAATTAAAAAATAATAGCAAATTTCCAGCTGCTTTATTGTAAACAATGACATTTGTATTAAAATTAAGGTAATATCTATATTACCATACAAATATTGATGTGAAATTTATGTATTTCCGAAGCTATTTTTATCTTCAAAGTGAAAATATTTTAGAGTGTATAGGAAATACATCTCTAAAAACATCTCAACTTTGGAGAAGAATTTAGGGATGAATTCTGAGAAACTGAATTAAACTTAAATTGGCAATTTTTCCAGAAACACAATACAATGTCACAATAAAAACAGAAATAAGTTTAAAGGAGAAAAATGTTTCTTTATAGAAAACTAAAATGAAGAAAGAAAGGGAAATAAAAGATTAAAATACAAAGAAGGGATAAAGGCATGTTATAGAACTAAAATTTTCGAGGAGGCAATGACATATTTTGGAAAATATGTTTCTCTGAAAACGACAATTTTCCAATATCATCTTTATATATCTATATAGATGGATGGATATATAGATATAGATAAAATGTATATATATATATATATACCTTTTTAGTAATCAATATAAAAACATACATAAAAACGTATTTCCTGGATATTTTCGTAACTTTTCTTACGATATTTAATTTTATAAGAAACGACAAGCGACATAGTATGAAGAAATGTTGATTTTTATCTTTTGTTTAATAAATTAAGCTAAATTTCTGTAAATAAATATATAAGAATTTTATCTCAGTTTATTTAGGATAGGTAAATGTAATAAACAAAAATTTTAATGTTTCCTTGAGATGTTTTCCTTATATGAAAACTCTAAAACTCCTTATTTTTATCAGTTCATAGTTATTAGCAAGCCTTATTGGCGGATAGTGCGAATAAGGTAACGAAAAAGAGAATTAGGGTTTGATTCTCTTTAGTGGAGTATATTACAGCCATTTATTTGAAAACCAAAGAATCAAAATTCAGAATTAGTACAAACATTTAGTTTTCCAAAATTTCTCAAATAAAGTATGATAATGTGGCTCTAATATCCTTATAACTTTTCCCTGTAAAATTGCTTCTCCTTCAGAACTTAATAAGCAGACAGTTTACAGTACGTTTTAAATTGTATGATTCTTGTTTCCTAAAACTGCGCAATAGACGAAAGTTTATTCGATTCTAATAGATATGGTACACATTAAAAGAATGCTAATCATCCTTAGATAGCAAATACAAATCCCTGTCCACCATTATCGGTTAAAGCCATATGTAGCACTTTGATCTTTATGCTTCCATGAGGAAAATCCTTTTTGTAATCAATTTAATGGAATATATTAAAACAAGAATAAATAAATAGCGTCTCTAAACAGCTTCTGCAAATATTTTTATATAGAAATACGATAAATTTTGTTGAATAATCGATTACTAAAAACATATCTATCACATAAACATTTATTTAACATCAATCATTTGGCCTCTACGTTAACTAGTATCAGTAAAATATCATTAATCTATGTCATGTACGAGTATATCTCATCTTTTTATTGCAGGTTATAAATAATAATTCCGGTAAAATAATTGATGCAATTTTATTTGCACAGTCAAGAACGAAAAGCATAAAGCAGCAGCAATTATTTTTGCGAGCTTAATTAGAAAGCTTGCAAAAATATAATTAATTAAATTCTTAATTTTGCTAGCAGTATTTATTGGTGAAAGTTTAATTTTGTTTATGCATTCTCAGTTTAACTGAGAACAATTAGACAAGTATAAATACCTGCTGTTTAATAGTAGTTTAGCAAGTAACTAAATACGTTTGGGGTGGTTTTATTATGATTTTAACTAAACTTAATTCCATTTAAATTAGCCTTATTTAAAATATTCAGCTCTTATATCTTTGTTACACCGTGGATAAAATTAAATCTACCAAATTCCTAGCTATTAAAATCAGAATGCAGTCATGATAAATTTCTCAAAATTTAAAAGCAAGCATATATTAATTCAAATTTCAGATCTACAGCAATTAATGTCTGTTATATTTCCTGTTTATTACGTTTTCTAGTTGTTGAATATTTTTTGTTGATTTAATTTTGGATATTTTACGAAAGATTAACAGATTAGTTTTACTGAATGTATTTGTTAAACACTTGTGCTTTAATTGTCAATTATTTGCAGTGAATGATATGGTTTCAAGTTAGAATGGCCGGCATTTAAAAACCATAAACATCAATATCATTTTAATAAGTCAAGCATTTAATAACTCTAAAATTCTTAATTTATTTTTTTGTTTAAATAATTATTCTAATTTGTCAATTAATAGTCTAATTCAATTGAAATTTATTTGTTAAATATTTGCTGTTTTAATTTTCAATTACTTGCTGTGAACGATATGATTTCACGTTAAAATGAACGGCATTTAAAAACCATAAACATCAATACAATTTTAATAGGTCAAACATTTAATTACTCCAAAATTCTTAATTATTCTTTTTTTTAAGTAATTATTTTAATTTTTTGATGTTTTACGGAAACCCATATCATAGAGTATTTTATTATTTTTAAATTAATTTTAATAATCAAAAAATTTTATTGCTTCTAACAATCAGTGATTTGACTAAGATCATTTTATAATCCTTTATATTTGTAATCCTTAATTTTTGTAATCAAACATTGTATTTTATTGCTTCTAAATATCAGTGATTTTACTTATAACATTTTATAATCCTTTATATTTGATGGATAATTCCAGTCAAACTCTCTATCTGTATTTGAACCCCTCAGAATTATCCAAACTTAACTACTTGTCTGCATTAACGCTACCGATTCACACTAAAATTAATTTGCTATCAAATAGATCTGTAGTATAGTTACAATTTATCACATAGCCATTGAGCAGAAACTATTAAATCTCGTTAACACAACGTTGAGACATGTTAAGTGTTGACGCCATATGCTGCCGAGTGAGCCTGTCATCAGGCCGGAATGCAAACATTACTAAAGCTCTAGGCTTCGGGTTTCAATGACAATGTCAACGTTTCCCGATGCGTTGTATAGCCTCAATCTCTTACAAAAGCTGCTCTGCAGCATGAGAGAGAGAGGTTTGTAGCAAATCTCTATCTCTGCAGCAGTATCCGTTAAAGCAGGTGTGAAATTGTAATGAGCCAACTCTGGGTAGCTGGATACATGTCAATTGAAACGATGTCGTGTTTCTGATTTAGGGCGGATGCATTTGAAATCTGGTGCGTTGAAATATTGTAATTGATGAATTTGTGAATTTCATCTGTGAAATTTAGATGGGAGGAGAATGTGTACAGAACCATGATATCTGTATTCAGTAGTTATTATGTTTAGATACATAGTAGTTGCTATGTTTGAGAAATATTTCGTATAGAGGCAATTTAAAATCATGACAAGAATTGCATTGATTTAAAAGGAAAAAATTATGTAAGAGAGATCAAAATTTTCTGAATTCGTATATTATCCTGATTAAGAAAAATATTATTAATTAAAATCTTATAGTTTGTTAAAATTTATTAATTATTAACAAAATACCGTAAAAAATATTTTTTAACTATACAGTGGCATTAAATACTGCACTATACAGCATTATTATATCACATCATAAAAACTTATAATTTGTTAATTAATCATTACCACATCATTAAAAATTTTATAGTTTGTTAAAATGTATTATTTATTAGCCAAATATAGTAAAAAAAAATGTAACTACACAGTGACATTAAATATTACACTATACAACATTACTATACCACATCATTAAACTTACTAATTTACTAATCTAATTCAATAACAACAATAAAAAAAAAGGAAAAATGAGAAATTGCTTAGATTTCAGTAAATACAAAATTTATACACATAATTTTACTCACATTTCGTAATTTAATGTATATTTTAAAAATAGGTGAACTATGTTTTTAATTATGAATCAGATTTAAATATAGATCCATTAGATTATCCATATATCCATTTTTTAACTTTTCTATTGGGGAATATTTCCTCATATAGTACCATAATACCATAATTTCCTCATATAGTACCATATAGTACTGCATGGTTTTATACTAGTATGCATCAAATTTTAAAACATATCTCTAAAATCTATTGAAAGTTAACTGCCTATTATATTATTGAAAATCTAAACAATAAATCAATGATTCATATCTTAGTTTTGCACATTTATATCTTCGATATGCACATTTTAGGAAGAGTTTACATAAAGGCACGTTTTCGACACAAGGATTTATATCTTTCATATTAATAAACTTAACACCACATTCAATATAACATATGACATTGAAGATAAATAAGCAAGCATGATTTACAAGAAATTTTAATGCTTATTGTACATTAAAATCTTTTGTAAATATACAATCTCTGATTGCATATTTCTCTGTTTAAATATTTGCGACGAAAAAAGTCATATTCAAACATTATTTAAAACACACAAAAAAAGAATCTAGCTTTCAATATATTAAATGGAATGTTTAGCTTCTGTATTAATGTACAAGTATTAAATTCAATGCCTTTACTACCAATATGTAGTATATTATTTATTCATTTGGATAGTCCTATTATGAAATAATTATTTGAATATTCAACTAATGTAAGCATATTAAAGAAATTTTATATTTTCAGTGTAGGTTTATTGTTACCATAAGAAATGTTACTCACTTGTATAATATTTTATTTTTTGTGTAAAATTTACACATGAAATACAAATTTATTTGTTTCTTATTTTATTGAAATAAATTGATAAAAAGTAAGTTATTCTGCTACTCAATGTAACATATTAACATTTATCTGTCTACTTTACCATAACAAAAAATTATAAAATATCAATATCTCGTAAAGCAATCGACATGTACATTTTATGTATTTATTAACTAACTTATTAGTTAATAGATATATAGGTTTACGTACGTAACTTACTTACGACTTATTTAAGTGATGTAAATAAGTTAAGACAAAACACTTTCCATGTTTCTTTCTCCTTTTTTTCTTCGTAATTTCCCTTAAAGATATTTATAGATTAATACCTACAAACATGCATATATTTCTATATATAATCTCTTAAAAACATATTTGAGTAATAAGAAACACATGCATTACCTTCAATAAAATGTCCAATGTCATATTTCACCTCGATGCAATAGATGCATTTTTTTTTCTTTTTTTTTTTTTCTATTTCTTTTTGATATTTAATAATAATATTCGTGTGCTTTATTAATTTTTTTCATACAAAGAATATACTTACTTTTAAGCAAACATTTTAATAGCGCATAAAAGAATGATTTTGCTTTATATATCCTAGGGAATTGATAAGTATTATTTATTGCATTGCTAGAATAATTATCTGAAATTTCATTTATGCTCTTTTCTAATAACAAATATATATTATTTTTAGTTACAAATTAAATAATTATACTTTTCATTACGTAAATTGTCAGTCTTCGAATCTAGACTATCTGTTGGTTCTTTTATATTGAAATAGAGCTTTCATGAGCTATTAGTTCTGCAGACATATTTTTAGATTTTTTCAAGTATTTTAAAAAATAATTTTATTTTATAAAAAATTCTGTAGTGCTGAAAGTAAAATTCAAATTACGAAAGGAATATATTTTATCAAGCCTCTATCTCTATAATGATGCTAGTGTCTTCAAACATTATGTATTGAATATAGTAGTTTATTATTCGGTTTTTTAGATTCTTCTTTTGTGTATTGTTAAATTTAATTTATTCAAGAATACAATATTATATTTACTCATTTTTAATTATGCATAATTATACTAACGCATATGATATCAAATAGTTTTTGATCTACTTGAATGAGAGTATTTTCAATGCTTCCGTTCGAATCTAGAATTTCCATGCTTATGCTATAGATCGACACTATAAATCAGCTGTATAGAATGCTCTTGGGCTCATGGGCTCAAAGAAACGGATTTGAATTTCTAAAATGCCCAGGGGATGTTTGTTTCATATTGCATAAGCAAAACGGATGACAAACTCTTATAAGACATAAATAAAATAAGAAACATTTAAGTGACAGATGTGAAATGTGCAATACGGTCTCTTCATGGTACACTCTGTTAAATTCCGTTTCTTACTGTTTACTAAAATTTTAATAATTAGTTTTCATTTTGAAATTGAAAAATGATTCATTTCAACTAATTATTTCTGAAGATTATATCTGTTTGTAATTATTAGAGAGAAAATACTTGGCTTCTGGTTTGAAAAACAATTGAAAACGTTTAGAATTAAAAAAAAAAAAAAAAAAGTACTGTGAACCAAACGAAAGGCTAGGGTTGATGGATTTATTTTTAATGCAATCTCAATGGCCTTAATACATAACATTAACGTCAAACTATATTTTTTTGATAAATAACTGAGGTTATTTTAATTCTTAGAAGCGAGTTAGATTTTGAATTCATGCCAGTTGTTCCGCAAATTGCAGATCAAAAATCAGATATCAAACCTCAAAAGGGAAAAGTCTTATCTTGAAACCGGAACTTTTTTTATGTTTAACATAAAAATAAATAAATAAATAAAACCAGAAAACAAGCTGCATATGTTTTTCATTACATTCAGTATCTAGTTATAATCCATTATGTAGTACGTGCTTTTCAAAGCTAATATTTATTTTTGGAATTCAATAAAAATGAATTTTAATTTAAGGTAAAAATAAAGAAACAAACAATTAAAGTTTAGAAAACGAAATCAGGAAATAAAATAAAAACTTACATTTTGATAATCGAGATATTTTAAACATAATTCATTTCATTTCCTAACTGTCACAAATTATATATAATATTTGATGCAAAGTTTGCTTTTTTGAACATGCTAATGAACATCTCAGAAAGAATACATATTAAAAATATTTAAGTTCTCTATGGTAGATGCACAAAATTTAAAATCTTCTAATGATTCTGATTGTTTCTTACATAATATATATTTTAAATAACAATTAAATGTAAACATAATCTTTTGTATGTTGAGCAAGTTAAAGTATAAACAAAATCATTATTAAACATTAATTGTAGACATATATAAAAATATTTATATAATTTTTGATAAAAAATATTCTTAAGAGTTTAAGTATTTTATTATTAAAAAAATATGCAATGAATAATCTCTTTCCTCACATATTATTTAAGTGCAATGTTATTAATTATTTAAGGGATATTGTTTAAAATAAATATTTCATGTAACATAAGAGTTCAATTTTCGGATCATAAAAATCATTTTTTTGTGCACATTATTTTGTTATCAGAATCAGAATTATGTATATATATATATATATATATATATATATGTGTGTGTGTGTGTGTGTGTGTGTGTGTGTGTGTGTGTAAAAATGACTGCATGCCTTTTATAGTTTTAATAATGGTATGATAATATTAAGTCCTTCTTTTCATTCTATTTTTCTTGTAAACAATAGCTGCCTGTGTATTTTTTTGCTATTCAATTAAAATTGAAAGAATTAAAAATAGACATTTTCAAATATTTATATACAAACAATTAACATTCACCAAAATAAAAATAAAAAATGTAAATATAGAAACAACCAAAAAATATTAACATTCCTCAAAAAATTATTTACATTATATAAGAATTTTGAAAGTTGATAATTTCAAAAACAAAATAACTCTTTAAATGCAAGCCATGAGACATTGAGCAATTAAAGTGGCTCAAATAAATGTTTAATGTTCATATGTGATATTCCTTATTATAACTAAGTAACTGTAAATTCAACTTGGAATTTACCATCTTTTAACAAAATTATATTCCATAACTTTTAGTAACATTTTCTAAGTCTCAACCCTGACATTCTAAATAATAAATAAAAAACAAATATTTCTTCAAAATAATTAAAGAGGTGACATCGAAATACATAAATAAAATATCTTAAAACACGAAAAGACTGGAAAAGTCTCTTCGAAGATCAAAAGACGTGCCTGCGCAAGCTGATTTATCATGCCTTCCCATTTTGACGTCAAACCTCTTGTGCTAAGAATACTCTATGAAAGCATGTCTGATACTAAAAGCTTTCCATTAAAATCTTTGGGTTTCAGAATACTGGGCAGGAGGGTGATCAAGACATTCCGGGAAAGGTGATTAGAAGCATCAAAATGGAATGTTCTAAATCTTAGATGACTACACTGCTCAAATTTCCTAGCTTCGATATATTAAAGTTCCATAATGAATAAATCAATTGTCACTCGGAACACGTCACGTTACTCGATAGAAACTTTAATAATTAGCAGAAGTATTTAAAACTTCATAGTACCATAGACATTGATTTAAGAATTCGATATTATAAATTTTAGGTGATATAATAACTATTGAAGTAATAAAATACACATAACATTTGAAACATAAAAAAATGTAAACTAATTGACTAATGTGGGTAATAATTATGAATAAAAAATAATTTATAATGACAATTAGATGTATATCTTATGCAGTGCAAAAAAATATATATTTAAATAAATATATATTTAATTTATATATAGGCACTCGGCCATCAGGCCCCAATTTTGAAATATGAAACTAACAAAAACTTAAACATAAACTAGTACCAATCATCAGAAAATTATTAACATTATTTAACATTTTTAAAAATTCTGAAAGTTGATAATTGCAAACACAAAATATCTTTCTAAATGGAAACCATTACTATTGATACTTTTAGCAATTAAAGTTCCTTAACTAAATGTTTATGGTTGATATATTCTTGTTACTTAACAGAACTGAGTATCTGTAACTCCAACTTAATATTCACCATATTTTAACAAAATTATATTCCATATCTTTGTATCCTTTTATCTTTGTATATTGTAAGTCATCATTTTTTTCATATATCATCGACTGTAGCAACATATGATAATATAATATTTATTACTAAATCATGAATATTCTGATAGCTTTTGAAATTAAAAGTTACGGTTTGCATATGAAAAACTTAATTAGTAAAAATGTCTAGTGTTCTTCGTGTTTCAAAGTTCATTTGAGGTAAATACAATTTCATTTTTTTAATTTTTGTTACAAAATTTGGGTGTCAAAAGGATTCACAGACAATCTTGAATAATCAGAAAATTATATGACACAGTTGAATACCATTTTGATATGTTAAATCCAATCTGAATCAAATCTATCTGAAACGTATATTTAAATTATATATATGTATATATATATATTTATATATAAATGTATTCAACTTTATAATAAATCAATAATATAATCTATAATAATTCTATGTAGTTAAGCACAAGATAGGTTTTATGTTAACATTTTGTAATGATATTACTGTGTCCAGAAAGTAAGACACAATTTCAATTTAAAATTCCCGGGGCTTATAGAATTTAAAATTTTTTCGTTTTTAGGTTGCTGGCACTGTCCTTGACATCTGTGTTAAATTTGACGTTAATATATTCATTAGTGTTTGAGTTACGCTTGCCTTTGTGAGACATTAAATCTAATTCCGGAAATTTTTGAAATGTCTGAATTAATTGCATTAAATTCTGTTTGCGGAAACGTATAGAATGTCGCAGAAAGCATTCGGGGAGCATATCTACATCGGGAAAAAATGTTTAGAAGTGGTATAAACAGTTCAAAGAAGGCAGAGAACAGGTAGAAGACGAAGAGCCCTCTGGTCGACCATCAACCTCTACTTACGAAGCTCAAGTTCAATAAATTAAAATATTTATTGCTTACAAACCGTCGATTTATAATTAGAGACATTGCTGATGATGTTGGAATTTCAATAGGATCGGACAATTCCATTTTGGGACTTAAATCTCGATTAGTACCGAAAACACGGAATGCGCCAGCTCACACTGCATTGATTCTTCGTGACTGTTTCGCCAAAAATGAAGTATTAACATCAAGTGTCCTCCACTACCAATTCAAAATAATTTATTTGAACTTGAGTGGATAAATAAAAAGTTTTTATTAATGATTTAAAATACGAACAAGATATATAAATATATATATAGGGAGAGTTTGAACTAATAGTAGGAATTGAAAAAAAGACAAAATAGACTACAAACAAAAAAAAAGTCACAGAATAGAAGACAAACAAAAAAAGATACAAAATAGGCGACAAAACAAATAGTCTGGACGAAAAGTATTTCTAATCTAACGAAGTAACTTTTCCGGTCAGGAACCTGCACAAAAGAATATTTACATCTTTATTGTGTGCGCACAACTTTTGGCGCGAAGATAGAAAAACTATTATTCAAAAATCTCGTTTCATATCAAAATTTATTAAAAATGCCGTATAAAATTCAAATTTTTTTTCTGGCGACAGAGGCTTTCTCACCAAATCCATAGGAATAGAAAAGGATACGTAGGAAGAGAAAAACCATAACTCCACCCTAAAGATATGCACATACAAAATGAAGAAAAGAATTCCCTGAATATCCACATAAACTGTACATCCTCTTTCCGTGGCACCTTGCTCTTGGGAATAAAGGCAACCTCGTCTTCCTATATAGGAAAGATTTCTAACGGAATTTCTTTTTTAAAAGAAAAGAAAAAAAAAAAAATAACAGTAAACCTCGTCCAGTGACCGGAGAAAAAAGTGCCATTTCTTTTCCTTTTCCTAAAGGCACATTACTTGCCTTCACGCCGCAATTCGTACTATGTGGGATAAATCCTTTGCTTCTGTGGCACTTTTTCGGGGAATTTTGTGCTGGAGAAAGAAAGGAAATTCTATTTTTCGACCTTGCCTCCAATAACTTTTAACGATGGGTGGTTTGAATCTTGTCCTACAACAACGTATCCCAGGAAAAGAAGATCAAAGAAGGCCGCTGTTTGATCCCTTACGGCCCACCCACTTTTGTGACATTGACAAAGGACCCCATCGAGATCATTGTTGTATCCGGGATCACGTTAGAGGTCAAAGTGGGGGAGTGTCCACTAACTGAGTTCAGTTAATCGATTTGCTTCGTAATCAGATCAAAAGATTGTTTTGGTGGCCTTTTTTAATCTTAGTGTCTTTAATCATAAAAATGTATTCATGTATTAACACCCATGTAACCAGAGTTATTCGTAAATGAAGTCTGGTAAAATTTAAAAAAATTACTTATTATATTTTGGAATACTTCTTCTGGGGATGCAGTAAATCAGAAAGTTTGAGTTTCAAGTAAAAAGTGATTGTTATTTAATGATTAATGAGAACGGACGAAATAATAAGGAATGACAGAAAAAAAAAGAAAGAATTGAAGAAAAAAGAATGGAAAAAAAGAAGAAAGAAAAAAGAATGAAAGAAAACAATCCACATTTTTTGGCTCATTACATATTTTCAAAACAATAAATAAGCGCAGATACTAATGATATTTGGTACCTAATGTTGCTGTCTTTTGAGGTACCTAGTGTTATTAAAGTGATACAGTAAAAAAGTTGCTTTTTTCCCTAGCGCGCATGCTGAGTTTTATGAGCCTAATGATATTTATAAAGTTAACAAAAGTTTTTTACAAACATTTTATTCGAATGATTTCTAAGTTGAAAATGCACAACATTTTATAGCACCCAATAACAATGATCATAACACACATAAACCAATAATCTCTTAATTGTGTATGAGATTGTTGACAGTTCTTTAAAGCAACAATTAACAAGCATATTACATCGTTACGTTAAACACATTGGTATTTGGATTAACATAAAGTTCCAGAGGGTGCTCTTTTATCACAATGTGTAATAATAGTCCATTTTATTTAAATATATAAGTAAAATAGTTAAATTTTAATATAACTAATGATATTGTTTATTTCATAAATGATGATAAATTGTTTAGAATAATGCTGAACTCAGATAACATTTTAATTCTGACGACTCAGATCTAAAAGCATGAAACCTAAGAAAAATTCATAAAACAATAATATAAGAAAACAATTTTTAATTATTTTCAATTATTTAAGCAATAAACGAAAACCAATAAAATGATATTTTTCAACCGTACTTAAAAAATTGGTAAATCGCAAAGATTTTTTTATTTCATCCAAACCATTCTGTGACACAATCAATGTAAAGGGTCCAGCGGAAAAAATAATTATCAAGCTAAATTGTTTTTTTTTTTCCTTCTTCTTTTATCTCTTTCTTTTCACTTTTGGATATCGGAATAGTTACAATTTTTAAACCGCATTTTATTTATTTCCATTGTTATTTTACAGACATCAGACATTCTTAGCATTCTAAAGTTCAGAAAAATGAATTACCTGAAAAAAGCAGAAAAGTAGAAAAACCAACCCCAAAACCCGTGCCACTTTGAAAAATACTGGATAAAAGAAGAACTTTCGAACCCAAATCTATTTCTCGTGGGACGAGGAGATCATTAGTGAAATGTTTTTATTAAACATTGTGGCAAATGAATGGTTTAGTTAGGGTTTTTAAAATGCATTATAGACTGGTGTATTTTTGAAATTTATTTTGTAGATGTTACACAGCTAAGTGAAGTGCACAGAAATAATCATTTCCATCTCTTTCTATTTTGTAGATGTAGTGTACCACGGCCCTTTTATTTTCGACAGAATAACAACAAAAATATGTGTTATTCAATAGACCTTTAAAAAACGATTTTAATAAAATAGTTTTTCGTAAAATGTGTAAAAAATAGTCATATATCATATTCTCAATATTAAATGCATTGCTCTTTAATAATGGTGTGGTTATTTTCTTTAATTTAACAACCTCGGCGTTTCCAAGACGTATCTCAAATCCGCGAGTCCAACATATGAACATTCTGCTTTGTAGATTTATCCTACCAATCTTTGGCCAATATAAAGAATGACATTGACATTGTTTGTCAAGCTTCGAACCAAACTCCATTCATCATATCGTTAATGCGAAAGGGCATAAAGCACTCCATAATAATTATAATTAGTAAATAACTCTTAGTGTGCTAAAATTTAAAAAAGAGGTGTCTGAAGACACATTTTCATAACACAATGACATTATCATCGTCTCTGATCGAAACAAAACAGTCACTACTTCATTCAGCTATTCTAAAAATTTAATAAACATCATAGCACACCCTTCAACCATTTACGCAACAAAAGAACAACACAAATAAAAAAAATAATAATAACTCGCACCGGCACACAGATCAATCAAAAAACCTGAAAGCCTTATTTTTATCCAAACCCAAAACTGTCCAGATAACCAGTCCACTTTTATTAAAAAGCTTACATCAAATTCCAGAAACCATCAGTAGCAGGCCTGATAAAGATTGATATACGAGCTTTGTATGCGTATCTAGACGAACAGCTATTTTTGCGACATCATCCAGCACTTTACGTGCAAGGTTAATTAATTTTGCTAGAAGCACTTTAGAAACATTTTTCCCGACTTTTTTCCCACCCATTTTCAGGCGAATAATAAACCCTTACAACAGAGCGGCAATAAATTTGGCTTATGTAGGCTTATTTATTTATGTACTTTTTTTTTTGTCATGCGCCTTCACTAGGAAGTTAATATATGATTGCGTGCCTTTTTCAGGAGGGGACATGAAAGGGCTGAATGCACCAAAGGTCGAGAGCGGAAATAAGATTGTGATTAATTTTATAACGTTCCGACACACTTTTGAGAGATTGCGGCATTGTAACATTGAAAAAAAAAAAAAGAAAAGAAATCTCATAGTGGTGACCGAGTGACGTTTATTAAATTCTCACACTAAGTACCTTGGAACGCTTTGGCGTTAAAGAAGTTTAAACAAATTGCGTTTCTAATACTAAACCGAATAAGCTGCATTTCTTCTGAAACGGCTTAAAGCTGTTGTTATTTAACTTTGTGAAGGAGACGCTATGCTGTCGTTTTTTTTGTTCTTGCATACGCTTAAAATTTAATCCTTTGAGTTTAATATTTCAGAAATTTTATAAATATAAATAATTATTATATTAATAGTGATAGCAAATATTATATGTAAATGTGGACATTATATCAAATACTAAGCATTATATCATATGCTAAGTTCTTTTACATGATTGGAATGGCAGATTGATTCTACAACAATTGATTATATATGATAATTGAAATGCAATGAGATGATATATGATAATTTGGATCAAATATCTTTTAAAAGGCCTCTACCTTTAAAAAAGTCACGATACATAGTTGTTGAAGACATTACATTTCCATACATACATAAAAAGCTTTATTTCTAAGAGAGAAGATTATTTCAAATAAGGAAAGGCATTTTCAAAAAATTCTTTTTTCAGATTTGATAAATTCGAACTTCATGATTCAAAAATAAAATTATTGTTAATGTCCTTGAATCAACAATTTTTTAAATGATGTTTAGATTAAAAGATTAAATAAAGCAAAGCCTATTATGTCTTTTATCCTTTATCCATATCATTTATAACGGATAAGGTCTATATTTTGATCATGAGATAAAATTAAACTTATTTTTATTTATTTTATTTCTTATCAAACAACTCGATAAATATTAAATTATATTATTTATGTATGAATAAATATATTTGGTTTAGAATATTATTTCACGTCAACATTTTGCCATTAAATCAATTTTATGTTTTCGTTAAGTCTTTGTAGATTTATTTTATATTTATTACATCATTTGCATCAAAAAGTGCAATACCTTAATGAACAAGCATTTATAAAGAAGCTTTCTAAATTACGGCAAGTGAACATCATCTACAGATTAATGTTGTTAACATATATTTTGTGATTCAACAAAAATATTGAAGAAATTCAAACTGATATAAACAATTGAAATATAACAAATTTCCAACTACTGTATTGTAAACAATGAGATTTTTACTCGTGAGTTTTCTAAGTAAATATTTCTAAAAAAAACGTAATATTTTTATTACCATGCAATTATTGATGTGAAATGTATTTATTTCTGAAAAAATGTATGTGTAAAATTGTAAAAATGTATTTATTTCTAAACTTTTCTTCTAAGTGAATATATTTTAGAGTATATCGGAAATACATCTCTAAAAACAGCTCAACTTTAGAGAATAATTTAGAAATAAATTCTGAGAAACTGAATTTAATTTAAATTGGCAATTTTGCGAGAAACGCATTACAATGTCACAATAAAAAAAGAAATAAGTTTAAAGGAGAAAAGTATTTTTACTGAAATGAAGAAAGAAAATGAATTAAAAGATAAAAGTACAAAGAGGGAATAAAGGCATGTTATAGAACTAAAATTTTTCTAGGAGGCAATGACATATTTTTGAAAATATGTTTCTCTGAAAACAACAATTTTCCAATATCATCTATCTATATATATATAGATATATATAGATAGATGAATGGATATATAGATATAGATAAAATGTATGACAACCTTCTCAGGAACCAATATATAAACATACATAAAACCTATTTCCTGCAGATTTTCTTGCAATATTTAATTTTATAAGAAATGACGAACGACATTATATGCAAAAATTTTGATTTTTATCACATGTTTTTAATAGATTAAACGAAATTTAAATAAATAAATACATAATTAAAAGTTTATCTCGGTGTATTTAGTAGACGCATATTTATTTAAAAATTAAATGTTTCATTGAGATGTTTTTGTTATTTTACATAAAAAGTAGATTAATCAGTCCATAGTTATTAGCGAGACTCATTGGTGCCCAGTTGCTGTGTGAATAAGCTAACAAAGAGATTTATTGTTTGATTCTTAATAGTGGCATATATTACAGCCATTTATTTGAAAAACTGAGAGTCAAAAGTGAGAATTCGTACTAGAATTAGTTTTCCAAAAATGTTCAAATAAGATACGATAAAGCGGCCTTATTATCCTTAGATCATTTTTCCTGAAAAATTGTTTCTTTTTCAAAAGTCAATAAGCAGACAGTTTGCTGTACGTTTTAAATTGTATGATTATTGTTTCCTAAAACTGCGCAATAGATGAAAAGTTAATAGATTCAAATAGATATGGAACACATTCAAAGAATGCTAATCATCCTTATATAGTAAATACAAATCTCTGTCCACCATTATCTGTTAAAGCCATATGTAGCACTTTGATCTTTATACTTCCACGATGTTAATCATCAGTGGTCAGTAAATCATTTTTGGAATCAATTTAATGGAATATATTAAAAAAACAATAAATAAATATCTTCTGCAAATAGTTTTATATAAAAATACGAAGAATTTTGTTGAATAATCGACTACTAAAAATATATCTATCACATATGCATTTAACATCAATCATTTGGCCACTACATTAACCCGAATGTGAAAAATATCATTAATCTATGTCATGTACGAGTATATCTCATCATTTTATTGCAGATTATAAATAATAATTCTGGTAAAATAATTGGTGCAATTTTATTAGCACAGTCAAGAACGAAAAGCAGAAAGCAGTAGTAATTATTTTTGCAGCTTAATTAGCAAGCTTAAATTCTTAATTTCGCAAACTGTAATTATTGCCTTAAGTTTAATTTTGTTTATGCATTCTCAGTTTAACAGAAAACAATTAATCAGAAGTATAAATACCTGCTGCTTAATAGTAGTTTAAGAATTAACTAAATACATTTGTGGTAGTTGTTACTATTATTTTAAATAAACTAAATTCCATTTAAATTAACTTATTTAAAATATTCAGTTCTTATCTCCTTGTTACACCTTGGGTAAAATTGAATCTGTCAAATTCCCAGCTATACAAATGCAAATGTCTTCATTTTAAATTTCCCAAAATTTAAAAGCAAATATATATTAATACAATTTTAAGAACTCTAGCATTTAATGACTGTTAAATGTTCTATTCATTACTTTCTCTGAATAATTTTTGTTGGTATAATTTTTCATATTATACTTAAGTATAACAGACTGGTTTTACTGAAATTTATTTGTCAAACACTTGCTGGTTTAATTGTCAATTATTTGCTGTGAATAATATCATTTCAAGGTAAAGTACCAGACATTTAAATGCAAGTATATATTAATACAATTTTAAGGTCTCCAGCAGTTAACGTCAGTTCAATTTTTTATTTATACCTTTCTCTAGTTATTTGAAAAAATTTTGTTTAATTTTTGTTGGTTTAATTTTGGATATTTTATGATAGTATAACAGAATAGTTTTACTGAAATTTATTTGTCAAATACTTGATGCTAAAATTTCAAGTTAAGTTGCTTGACGCGTAAATACCTTAAACATCAATACAATTTTAATATGTCATGCATTTATTAACTCTAAAATTCTTAATTTCTCTATTGGTTTAAATAATTAATTTAATTTTAATTTTTTAATATTGTACTGAAATTTAACCATATACCAAATATTTTTTTTATTTTTTTAAATTTAATTTTAATAATAAATAAATTTTATTCTATCAAACAATCAGTGAATTGATTTATAACATTTTATAATCCTTTATATTTGATGGATAATTCCAGTCAAAATCTCTATCTGTATTTGAACCCCTCAGAATTATCCAAACTTAACTACTTGTCTGCATTAACGCTACCGATTCACACTAAAATTAATTTGCTATCAAATAGAGCTGTAGTATAGTTACAATTTATCACATAACCATTGAGCAGAAACTATTAAATCTCGTTAACACAACGTTGAGACATGTTAAGTGTTGACGCCATAGGCTGCCGAGAGAGCCTGTCATAAGGCCGGAATGCAAACATTACTAAAGCTCTAGGCTCCGGGTTTCAATGACAATGTCAACGTTTCCCGATGCGTTGTATAGCCTCAATCTCTTACAAAAGCTGCTCTGTAGCATGAGAGAGAGAGGTTGTAGCAAATCTCTATCTCTGCAGCAGTATCCGTTAAAGCAGGTGTGAAATTGTAATGAGCCAACTCTGGGTAGCTGGATACATGTCAATTGAAACGATGTCGTGTTTCTGATTTGGGGCGGATGCATTTGAAATCTGGTGCGTTGAAATATTGTAATTGATGAATTTGTTTCCATATATCATCATCTGTGAAATTTAGATGGAGGGAGAATGTGTATGAAACCATGATATCTGTATTCAGTAGTTGTTATGTTTAGATACATAGTAGTTGTTACGCTTGGGATATCTTTCGTATAGAGGCAAATTAAAATTAAAAAAAGAATTTCATTGATTGAATAAGAAAGCTTTAAAATAAAAGATTTTAAAATGTATATATGTAACTTTTTACGAAAGCCGTATGGTGGGCAAAACGTTTCCATGTAACTATAAACTTCCACACATTTATTCTAGTATAAGTTAATAAATTATCATCCAAAATATTGACTAATAATTTATTATAATTTTCTCGTATATCAGAGATTTTTCTGTTTAAATATTCAGCAAAATGCGTTAATAAAGGATGTTGTTATTGTACTACAATTTGTATAACATATATTTTTTTCATTTTCAAGATAAAGGAATAGGTGCAGATATTTCAAAAGCTTGTTAAAACTGAAATTCGCTTTTAATTTTTTTTTTCTTTTTTGATCAAATTTGAAGTGGGATTTCAGAACAAATTTATTGATCACAGCATAATTTTTACGATTTTCCCAAAGAAATATCTGCTTTATGTAAAAGTACAGAGATTTATATCTTAGATTAATCAAGGATTTTAAAATTGCATATTTCTAACATAAAAATATACTGTGATTGAGTGCGTTCTGGAATCCACTGTACAAAAGAAACAAGTTCGATTCAATATATAATAAATAAAATTTTGTTGCACTTATTTATTGTATGATTTTTTAAAGTCCATTATATTTTCTTTCTGATATTAATTATCCATAAGCATCGACCTACTACACAATGATAAATACAAGTTTGTTCAAATTGTTCCTTGTTTAAAAAGCCGCAACACTTATTTTTAATTAACACTTTACGAAGGCATTTTTATTTCTGTGCGAAAACAATTTGAAATGAATACGAGTCTTTGCAATGTCTTGTGAGGAACAACCCTGTTAGTTTCTGTCCTAATAGTATTCTTTATGCTCTGTTTTCGAAGCAGTTCTGCGTGAAGACTTTCAGGAAAGAACACTTTATTTTAAGAGATCATAAATATGTATGAACTGGAAAATGACATTCTAGAAGAGAAATACTTTATTTTAAATCTTCGGCGTTTAGAAAAAGAATAAAGCTGGCACGTTATTTTATTTATGCATGAACTTGATAACTAAGAATCTCGATGCTCTCCATTTAGTATTTTTTTAAGCTGAACTACAAATAGCCATAAATATCCCTTTTGTTCTTGACTAAATATGTGAAGTACAATACAATACACTGTAATGCAGACGTCATGATTTTTTTAAAAAAGGCTAATGTTGGATTTTAGTTTTTTAAAATTGTTATTTTCTGGTTAGGAGTGAATTGGACTTTTGTTATGTGCTTATAATATTATGAAAAATTCGTTTACAATTGTAATGTGAATAATTTTAAAATAAGCGGTTGTGGTTTTTTACGAATTCCGTATGGTTGGCAAAATGTTTCCATGTAACTATAAACTTCCACATATTTATTCTAGTATAAGTTAATAAATATTCATCCAAAATAGTGACTAATAATTTATTACAATTTTCGCATATATGGGAGAATTTTCTGTTTAAATATTCAACAAAATTCATTAATAAAGAATGCTGTTATTGTACCTACAATTTTTTATTATATTTTTCTTTTATTTTCTAATAAAAAAACGTGCAGAACTTTAAAGAGCTTGTTAAAACTGAAATTCGCTTTTAGATTTTTTTATTGGAATGCACTTTTTTCTTTTTTGACCAAATTTGAAGTTGAATTTCAGAACCAATTTATAAATCTGAGCATCATTTTTATGATTTTTCCCAAAGAAATAGCTCTTTAAGATTATTGCGGCATATTAATTGCTGTAGTACTAGTTCCTGTAGTGTATTACTAATACTCTTTTGCCGTAGTCTTAGGAAATATAAAAATTTCAACATGTTCTGAGATAAATGAATTAATTTTCTTTAAAAAAATATACAGTTGCAAAAAAATAATTATTTAAAGCTTAAAATTTTTATGTTAATTGTTATATTTAAATTAATACAACTCTTCTTCATAATTATTAATAATGCATTTGTATTTTTTAATATTCATACATCTATTAACCTGACATTTTCATTAAATTATCATTAGATGCCCAAGAAGCATGAAATATCACTTAAAGATAACTTGCTTAATGGTGAAATAATAGATAACATAATACTACGTATTGTTTTTTCTTAATGAGTAAAGCTATTAAATTAAAGTCAAAAGTCTATTCTATGACAAAGAGATTGATTGATGCTTCTACTATTTGCGAAAGCTTAAATCATATTTTTCAAAAAGGCATAATAACTAATAAGTTACATCAAAGTTTCCTTAAATATTTTAAATCTAACGTTGACAGTAATAAACTACTTAGGTAATTCTAATCATTTCAAGATTTGTCATACAATTCCATCAGCATATTAATTAACTTAACAGCTCGTGCAGCATAACATATAGCATTTACGATAAACAAGCATAATTTACAAGATATTTTAATGTTTTATTATACAGTCTTTGTATTTTATCTGTTTAAATATTTGCTACGAAAAAGTCATATTCAACTAATATTTTACAAACACCAAAAAAATCTAGATTATAATTTATTAAATGGATTCTTTATCTCTTGTAATAATACACAAGGATTAAATTTGATACATTTACAACCACTATGTAGTACATTATTTATTCATTATTGTAATTCTATAATGAATTAATTATTTGTACATTCCACTAAAGTAAGCATATTAAAAAAAATGTTATATTTTCAGTATGATTCATTTATCTTTAAAGTAAATTTTTCTGATGTTTATAATTTTTTTTCAAATTTTTTTATTTACAGTAAGATTAATGTTGCTATAAGATATGTATATAGCATTTTCACTCATATAGTATTTAATTTTTTGTGTCAAATGTATACTTGAAATGAAAATTTATATGTTTCTTATTTTATTGAAATAAATTGATAAAAAGGATTTTATTTCGCTATTTAATGTAACATATTAACATTTAACTGACTACTTTACCATAACAAAACATTATAAAATATATATACCTCATAAAGTACAGATCATTAGCATTTGTGTATTTATTAGCTAATTTATTAGGTTATAAATTAGTAATAGATTCATAAGCTTACGTATGTAGCTTACTTAACTTATTTATATTGTAAATAAGACAAAACCCTTTTTATGTTTGTTTCTCCTTTTTTTTTTCTTCGAAATTTCGCATAAAGATATCCATGGATTAATACTACTACATTTATTACAATATATAATATTTTATAAATATTTGAAAAATAAGAAGCACATGCATCAACTTTAATAAAATTTTCAATATCATATTCCAAATTTTATGCGATAGTTTCATTCAATGTGCAATCCATATATTTAAAAAGATTTTACGAAAGATATGAAAGTTTATTTTTTTTTTTTTATATTTTATAACAATATATGTGTGTTTTATTATATTTTTCATTCAAATAATATACATATTTATAAACAGCATTTTAATAATACGTAAGAGAAAAAAAATTCTTCATTTGTTAAAGCGGTTTTATAGATGTTATTTATTGCGTTTCTACAATAATTATTTAAAAAAGTTCATTTATGCTGTTTTGCAAAAACAAATATAAATTATTTTTAGTTTCGAATTATATTATTATATTTTCAATTACATCACTTTTCAGTGTACACAATCTGTATTATCTGTTGATTCTTTTATATTGAAATGAATTTTCATGAGCTACTAGTTTTGCAGACATATTTTAGATTTCTTCAAGCATTTTAAAAATTAATCAGTTTATTTTATAAAAAATTCGTAGTTCTGAAAGTAAAATTCATATTATGAAAGGAATATATTTTATCAAGCCTCTATCTCTATAATGATGCTAATGTCTTAAAGATTATGTATTATATATAGGAGATTATTATTATTTTTTTTAGTTTTATCTTTTGTATATTGTTAAATCTAATTTATTCAAGAATACAATATTATATTTACTCATTTTTAATTATGCATAATTATACTAACACATATGATGTAAAACGGTTTTTGATCAACTTGAAGGAGAGTATTTTCAATGCTTCGGTTCGAATCTAGAACTTCCATGTTTATGCCATAGATCGACACTATAAATCAGCTGTATAGAATGCTCTTGGGCTCAGAGAAAAGGATTTGAATTTCTAAAATGCCCAAGGGTTGTTTGTTTTATATTGCATAAGCAAAATGGATGGCAAAACCTTAAAACACATAAACAAAATAAAAAAAATGTAAGTGGCAGATTCGAAATGTGCAATATGGTCTCTTCATGGTACATTCTGTTAAATAAACTTAAAATTTTCTTACTTTTAAGTAAAATTTGAATAATTCTTTTCACTTTGGAATTGCAAAGAGAAAAGAATTATTCATTTCAACTAATTATTTCTAAAGATTATAACTGTTTCTAATTATTAGCGAGAAAATAATTGGTTTCTAGTTTGAAAAAAAAATGAAAACATTTAGAATTTAAAAAAAAAAAAAATACTGTGAACCAAACGAAAGACTAGAGTTGATGGATTTATTTATTATACTATCTCAATGGCCTTAATACATAACATTAATGTTAAACTATATTTTTTTGATAAATAACTGAGGTTATTTTCATTCTTGGAATCGAGTTAGATTTTGAATTCCTGCCAGCCAGTTGTTCTGCAAATTGCTGATCAAAAATCAGATATCAAACCTCAAAATGAAAAAGTCTTATCTAGAAACCGGAACTTTTTTATGTTTCACATAAAAAAATTATAAATACAACCAGAAAACAAGCTGCATAGGCTTTTCATTACATTCAGTAGGTAGTTATAATCCATTACGTAGTACGTGCTTTTTGATTCTATTATTTATTTTTGGAATTAAATAAAAATGATTCTGGCTTGAACATAAAAAGAAAAAAAAAAGAAATAGCATTTTAAATTTAGAAAATGAAATCAGAAAACAAATTAAAAATTCGACAAACGACATGTTTTAGTAAATGTACTTCATTTCCTATGTATCCAAATTATATTTTATCTTTGATGTAAAGTGTGCTTTTTCGAAAATGTTAATGAATATTTCAGAAAGAACATACATGAACGATATTGAAGTTCTATATAGACATGTAAAATTTAAAATATTCTTAGGATTTTTATTGTTTTTTTACTTAATATATACATTTTTACTTAATGTATAGATTTGTTGAACAAATTAAAGTATAAGCAAAATTTTAATCAACTCTAATTGTTGAAATATATTTTAAAAATTTATATAATTTTTAATAAAAAATATGCTTAAGCGTTTATATATTTTATTAATAAAAGAAATAGACAATGAAGAATCTCCTTCATCGTCTATCATTTAAGTGAAATATTATCAATTATTTAAGCTTAAATAAATATTTTCATACATATTCTCATTCATATGAATTACCTGGAAAAAAATGTATATTATGTATATTTGTATGTATTAAGTTATTATTAGATCCATTACCTGATTAACTGTAACACATGTATATGCATATATATATATATATATGTGTGTGTGGGGGTATGTGTGTGAGTGTGTGTGTGTGTGTGTGTGAGTGAGAGAGAGTGTGTGTGTGTGTGTGTGTGTTTATGAGTTTGGTGTATAAAAATCAGTGAATAACTTTTATAGTTTAATTAATGGGATGATAATATTTATCATGTTTGTGAGAAATAAAATAAATCTGTGTTTTCATTCTTATTTTCTTATGGTGAATATTTTTTTCAGTTAAAAAAAGAATTTATATAATTAAAAAAACATATATATATTTAAAAAAATATTAACTGTCAGCAAAATAAAATAAGTTTCAAAATACAGAAACGAACAAAAACCTTAAAATAAACTAGTAATTATCATCAAAAAATTATTAACATTATTTGAGATTTCTCAACATTATTTGAAATTTCTTAACATTATTTGAGATTTCTCAACATTATTTGAAATTTCTTAACAGATTTCTCAACATTATTTGAAATTTCTTAACATTATTTGAGATTTCTCAACATTATTTGAAATTTCTTAACATTATTTGAAATTTCTCAAAGCTGATAATTGCAAAAACAAAACAGCTCTCTAAATGCAAGCCATTACTGATAAGACTTTGAGCAATTAAAGTTGCTCAAATAAATGTTTACGCTCCATATATTCCTATTACTTATCATAACTAAGTAACTGTAACTTCAACTTGGAATTTACCATCTTTTAACAAAATTATATTCCATAACTTTTAGTAACATTTTCTAAGTCTCAACCCAGACAACTCTAAATAATAAATAAAAAGCAAATATTCCTTCAAAATAATTAAAGAGATGACATCGAAATACATAAATAAAATATCTTAAAACACGGAAAGACTGGAAAAGTCTCCTCGAAGATCAAAAGATGTGCATGCACCAGCTGATTTATCATGCCTTCCTATTTTGACGTCAAACCTCTTGTGCTAAGAATACTCTATGAACACATGTCTGATACTAAAAGCTTTCCATTAAAATCGTTGGGTTTCAGATTACTGGGAAGGAGGGTGATCAAGACATTCCGGGAAAGGTGATTAGAAGCATCAAAAGGGAATGTTCTAAATCTTAGATGACTACACTGCTCAAATTCCATGCTTCGATATATTGAAATTCCCTAATGAATAAATCAATAGTCACGCGAAACACGTCACGTTACTCGATAGAATCTTTAATAATTAGCAGAAGTATTTCAAAATTCCTAGGTGACCTAGACAATGATTTAAAATTTCATATTATATAATGTAAGTTATATAATAACTATTGAATTAATAGAATACACATAGAATTTGCAGTTTTTAAAAAATTTAATATAATTGAATAATGTGATTAGTAATTATGAATAAAAAAATAAATTATAATGGGCCAATTAGATGTATATCTTACGTAATACAAAAAATATATATTTAATTTAAATATCGCCACTTAGCCATCAGGCTCCAATTTTGAAATATGGAACGACAAATACTTTAACGTAAACTATCACCAATCATCAAAAATTTATTAACATTATTTGAGATTGTGAAAATTTCTGAAAGTTGATAACTGCAAAACCAAAATATCTCTCTAAATGCAAGTCATTACAGATAAGACTTTTAGCAATTAAAGTTGCTTAAATAAATGTTTAAGGTCCATATTCCTATTACTCATGATAACTAAGTAACTGTAACTTCAACTTGGAAATTACCATCTTTTAACAAAATTATATTCCATAACTTTTAGTAACATTTATTCATTATTATTAACCCAGACATTCTAAATAATAAATAAAAAGCAAATATTCCTTCAAAATAATTAAAGAGATGACATCGAAATACATAAATAAAATATCTTAAAACACGGAAAGACTGGAAAAGTCTTATTTAAGATCAAAAGATGTGCATGCGCAAGCTGATTTATCATGTCTTCCCATTTTGACGTCAAACCTCTTGTGCTAAGAATACTCTATGAATACATGTCTGGTACTAAAAGCTTTCCATTAAAATCTTTCGGTTTCAGATTACTGGGAAGCAGGGTGATCAAGACATTCCGCGAAAGGTGATTAGAAGCATCAAAAGGGAATGTTCTAAATCTCAGATGACTGCACTTCTCAAATTCCAAACTTCGATATATTGAAGTTCCCTAATGAATAAATCAATTGTCACGCGAAACACGTCACGTTACTTGATAGAAACTTTAATAATTAGCAGAAGTGTTTCAAACTTCATAGTGCCACGGACAATAATTTAAGAATCTGATCTTATGTTAGTATAAGTTATATAATAACTATTGAATTAATATACGCATAACATTTTAAATTTAAAAAAATGTAAAATAATTGAATAATGTGAGTTGAAATAATGAATTAAACAAAATTATAATGGAATAACTAGATATATATCTTACATAGAACAAATAATGTATATATTTTATGTTAAACTGCAAAAATGTTTGATTGAAATGATTTTTGGCATCGCGTGTTTAAAAAAATAATATCTACGTTAAAATTATTTTTGATACTGTTTCAAAGTACTTTAATAATATCTGTTTTAAACTAGTTTAAATATATTAGATAACTACACTGCTCAAATTCCAAGCTTCGATACATTGTACTTCCATAATGAATAAATCAATTGTCACGCAGAACACGTCGCGTTACTTAATAGAAACTTTAATAATTAGCAGATGTATTTCAAAATTCCTAGGTGCCCTAGACAATGATTTAAAATTTCTTATTATATAATGTAAGTTATATAATAACTATTGAATTAATAGAATAGACGTAGCATTTGCAATTTAAAAAAAAATGCAATATAATTGAATAATGTGATTAGTAATTATGAATAAAAAAATAAATTATAATGGGCCAATTAGATGTATATCTTAAGTAATTTAAATATCGCCACTTAGCCATCAGGCCCCAATTTTGAAATATGGAACGGCAAATACTTTAACGTAAACTGTTACCAATCATCAAAAATGTATTAACATTATTTGAGATTGTGAAAATTTCTGAAAGTTGATAATTGCAAAACCAAAATATCTCTCTAAATGCAAGCCATTACTGATAAGACTTTGAGGCATTAAATGTTTAAGGTCCATATTCCTATTAATCATCATAACTAAGGAACTATAACTTCAACTTGGAATTTGCCATCTTTTAACAAAATTATATTCCATAACTTTTAGTAACATTTATTTATTTTTATTAACCCAGACATTCTAAATAATAAATAAAAAGCAAATATTCCTTCAAAATAATTAAAGAGATGACATCTAAATACATAAATAAAATATCTTAAAACACGGAAAGACTGGAAAAGTCTTATTTAAGATCAAAAGATGTGCATGCGCAAGCTGATTTATCATGTCTTCCCATTTTGACGTCAAACCTCTTGTGCTAAGAATACTCTATGAATACATGCCTGGTACTAAAAGCTTTCCATTAAAATCTTTCGGTTTCAGATTACTGGGAAGCAGGGTGATCAAGACATTCCGCGAAAGGTGATTAGAAGCATCAAAAGGGAATGTTCTAAATCTTAGATGACTACACTGCTGTAATTTGCAAGCTTCGATATATTGAAGTTCCATAATGAATAAATCAATTGTCACGCAGAGAAAGTCACGTTACTCTATAGAAACTTTAATAATTAGGAGAAGTTATTCAAACTTCATAGTGCCATAGACAATGATTTAATAATTTGATATTATATAATCTAAAGTGATATAGTAAAAATTGAATTAATAGAATGCACATAACATTTGAAATTTAAAAAAAAATATATAGTAATTGAATAATGTGAGTGGTAATCATTAATAAAAAATAAATCTTAATGGAACAATTATATATACTTCTATCTTTAAAGAAAAAATATACATTTAAATAATTATAATAACAATATTATATTAAAAAGGCAATACAAATTTGAGACTAATTCTATATTAAACTGCAAAATGATCGATTCAAAAGATTTTGGCATTGCATGTTTAAAAAATTAATATTTACTTTTAATTTTTTTAAACTATTTCAAAACACTTTAATAATAATTGTTATAAACTAGATTAAATATTTTTTGAAGTGAAAAAACTTCTAAATCCTTTAAATGTAATCTGAACGAATTATATCTTAAAAACTTTTCCCGAATACAAATAATTATTCATTTACATTTTTATTGTTTATAATGTTTTTACTTGGTTAAAATTTATTTTCGTGATTGTCAGCCTGTTTTACGATATAAAAATCCTTGGATTAAGAATATTTAATAAGCCAAAAAAGTTTTTTAAGATTATATTACAATGAAATCTTGATCTGTGTTCGTAAAATTCAAATCATTCAATATAAATTATCTTGTTTGTTTTTCAAAAAACAACAGTTTCAAATCTTTTTTTACATATAAAGCTTTCTGAATATGAGACTTGCGGTTTTTTAATGTCCTTTTTGCAATTTAATGCCGAGAAAAACAGAAAGAAATACTTTTCTTATGTATTTTTATTTAAATGAAAAGTAAACTTCAAATTCCATTATATATATATATATATATATATATATAATATCTTATTTTTGTTATGCAGTTCAGTGAAAAATAAAAGAGCAGTCTTTGGTGATTTAAAAAAAATTTACGTTTGAGAAAACATTTATGGATATCTTTAAAATAAGATGAATAAAAATATAGACAAATACATAATACTATAGGTAATACATAATACGTAATTGCCTACAGTTTAAAGTTTAATAAAATTCGTGTAAAGTGAGCATTAATGTGAATATAGGTAACGCATAATACATAATAGGTAGTTTTAAAAATAAAACAATTTATTTTTTAAATCATCTTTCTTTCATACATCACATGCTGTGCCAACATATGATAATATATTATTTATTACTGAATTATGAATATTCTGATAGGCTATGAAATCATCCATAATTCAAATTGATCAAATAACCTAAGTGATGTAAAATTAATTAGTTCACTTCAAAAACTTAATTATTAAAACTATATAGTGTTTTTCATATTTAAATATTTACTTGAGTTAAATACAAATTCATTTATTTAATTTTTGTAAAAAATGTGGGTGTCAAAAGGATTCATAGACAAACTTGAATAATCGGAAAATTTCACAATTTGAAAAACAAATTTACTTTTCGGACTGTTATTTGCCATATATGTAGGTCAAAATTAATTTAATTTTAAATTTTAAGTTTGTAATTAAAACATATATATATTTATAAATTATTATGGCAGAACATTTCAAAAGACGACATAAATTATGCGACACATTTGAATATTATTTTGATGCATTAAATCCAATTTAATGATTTAGAAGGTTAATATCTGAAAGGCGTATTTAAATAAAATAACTTTATTTATCTAAATGAACACAAATTTCCTATATCGAAATTAAGTACACGATAGGATAAATAAAATAATCACACATTAAAAATTTCATAGTTGTTTTTGAAAGAATCAATATTCCTGCAAATAATTTAAATTTATTTCAAGATTATTTATGCTACTCTAATATTTTCGGAAGAAAAATATGCTTCAAAGAATAATAAATTCAGTTTTCTTTTTTGTAATTTTAACATCAGAATTTATTAAAAAAACATCAAAATCATGTGCACAAATTTTATATTTTATGTACAAAATAAACACGTCCTTAATTCCTTTTTTTCTTTTTTTTTTACTAAAATTTAGTTTCATAATACCTTTTACGAAGATTTTTACTCTAAAATATAGTAAAGAAAAACTAAAAAAAAAAAAAAAAGAATTCTTTTTCTACATCGAACAATAATATTTCAAGCGGAAAAAAAAAAAACTCGACTAGGCTTTCTTTATACTGAAAGGAGAAAAAAACCCAGAGAATTTAAAATAATTTCGAAACTCTGAAACAGAGAAAAATAAGGAAACGAGACTATTTCCTTATTTTTCTCTCCTGTTCCCAAGGAAGCAATATCATAAAATCTTTTTTGTTGCATTATCTTACCTTATTTCCTTATTTATCTTTTACATCAATAATCCGTCGCTGACAGTGCATATTTCGAAGCTGTCATAAGAATAGAAGGTATTTTTTTTCCACAGATTTTTTTTCATTTACAGAAAACGTGATTTATGTATGCAGGGCCTGTCAGAAGAGATAATCTTATGTTTCAGAATCGCTTTTAAAGGATTGCTGGAGACTTTCACCGAACAACTAGTATATTAATGATGTAACTTCATTTTTAAAATGATGGCTAGTGAAATGCATTTCATTTGAAGTTTTAAAGCTTTGAAGAAAACGGTAATGTTATTAATAAAAATGCAGTATAATTTTGAAGATGAGTTTTGAGAAGAGCACATTTTTTTATTAATGTCAATCATTTCTATTATTATTCATATTGATGGAACAAATATTTATTCGAACATCTATTTACATTATAATTCTTTGATGAATAAATACTTTTTATATAAATTTAAAGTAAGATTTCAAAATTCTTAATGTTTTTTTTTATATCTAAATGATGAATTTTGAATGTGAATATTATGAAGTTTAAATATTAGAAATTTAATTGATAGAATATGCTATAATTATTTTATTAAATTTATATTAAGAAAATTGATTACGAAGGTTATATTACTCTATACGATTATTTACACGACACGGGTGAATATCATTGTGATATGTTAAATCTAGTTCGATAAATCAAAAGGTAAATATCTGAAAAGCATATTTAAATAAAATAACTTTATTTATGTAAATGAACACACATCTCTGTAATCTAACACATCTACGTAATTGAGCGTAGATTAGGGTTAATATTAACATTTTTAATATGTTTATAGTATGTCGGTAAGCTTGAATATCTGCGAATATTAAATGGATGACATAAATCAAATTATTTTAATATTTTTTATCTAAAAAAAAAAAAAAAAAAAACCTCAACGTTTTTTCCCCAAAATCTACCTTTAAATTTTTCCCTTTATCTAACTTGCTCACTAAGTATGTATCTAAGATAACTTTTGATAAATTATAAGTAAGAGTATGGATAGTGCTTTGAAAAACGACTAGATTTTGTAATTCCTACATAAACTATAAATAATATACTATCTATTGGAGTTAACACGAATTTTTCAAAAATTTCATTCAAATGTTTCATACCTTTCTCTGACAGTATGCTTGGAGACATTCAATGCCCTCATTTAATTTATTTTTCTAAGAATCAATAATAGAACGTTAAAAAAATTGCCAGTTAAATTCAAGCATGTATCTAACATAATTATTATTTAATAAAATCAAAAAGTGCCTGCAATTTGAAATTCATTGAAATTCTGTTAAATTGAATAATATCGAAAAGAGAATTAATAACCAAAATAATGTATTATATATAGACAGAAATATAAATGTAAACAAAAATAAAATTATATATATATATATATATATATATACTACTGTGTCCAATAAGTAAAAACAATTTTCAATTTAAAATTCCCGATGCTTATGGAATTTCAATTTTTTTTTTCTTTTTTAGGTTTCTGGCATTGTCCTTGACATTTGTGTGAAATTTGACATCAAAATATTCATTTGTGTTTTTAAAGACCTTGCTGATGAAAATATTCAAAATGATATATTTCAAAAGGATCAGTCAATTCTCGATTGATACCCAAAACACTGCTTGAGCCAGCTCGCACTGCATTGATTCTTTGTGACTTTTTCACCAAAAATGAAACGCATATCGTTCCACAACCACCGTGCGACTTCTGACTATTCCCTGCACTCAAAAGACCTCTCCGGGGACACCGTTTTGAGACCATCCCTGCCGATGACTGTTTAGGCATTGAGGATTCGAAAAAATGTTGGCATAAGTGCATTGTGTCCGGAGAGAATTACTTTGAAGGCGATGAAATAAATTTGGAAGAATAATTAAATAGTTTTTAAAAAAATAAATTAATTGTTCTTACTTTTGGGGCAAGTTGTACATATATATATAAACAATATATATATATATATATATATATATATATATATAGTATAAATGTACAATATATCATACCAATAATTTTCGAATTTCTTTGAAAAATTAATGTAAAGCATTTAAAATAAATTGCATAAAATTAAATTAAATGAAATATATTATTTTCCTTATTTAAGGAACGTAAAAATTTCAGTATCTACACCATCTTAAAAAATTTATCAGAAAGATCAAATTGATTACTTCACAAATTATAATATGTTTTTTATTTGGAATGGAATTATTGTTAAGTAATCATATTATGGAAAAGTAAATAGATTTTTGCTTCTGATTTGCACAAACCCAACCATCTATAAAAAAAAATCTGTTGTGTAAATATAAAATCCTTAACAGCAAAAAGTTTTGCAAAGGAATTTTATTTAAAGGAAATTCAGTTTATACCCGTATAATTTTTTTCAAATATTTTTTAACGAAATAAAGACTTTCTTTAACTAAAGACTAAAATTAATCTTACAAATAACTTCAGTGTTTATTTTAAAACTTTAGGATTGTCTCAGCACATAATATTCAAAATCGTTCGGGTTATTACAGAACAAATCATTATTTAGAAACACGTTGAATTATTACAAATATTTTTTTAAAAGAATTTCAGAGAAAAAATAAGTGTGCTCTGGTTTGTGATAAAGCTTTTATAATTTTCTGAATGATAAAATTTTATTTCTGTTAAATATATAGAAATAAGTTTTACTTACTTTTAAAAACAGAATTTTATTTGTTAAGTGTCAATATTTTTGTTAAAAGTCAGTGTTATTATATATTACATTTTTATAATTCGCTGTTTAGTATTTTATAATTTATACTAACAACTTTTTAACTAATTTCATCTAATATGCTATAAAAAATATAACAAATATATGCTATAAAAAATATATGCTATATAAAATATAAAAATATTAAGAAATTTTTATATTATTTAACTTTTGTAAAATTTTACAAATATAAAGGAATAAATTAATCGAAACACTATAAATTTTTCATCCATTCTACTGATTTTGTTAGTAAATGTTATTGCTAATGTTGCTATCAAAAGAACGAACTGAAACCTTTTTTTTTAAATTAAAACTAAATTAATTAATTAAACGTTTTTTTAATAAAATCATGCATATTATTTAATAAAATCATGCAAAGCTAGAAAAGAATTTTTGTTAGCTTTTTCTCTTCCATGCTTAATGGAATAGAATTGCATTAGATAAAATTTTAAATATTGGGAAAACAATAAATACACATTTATATGTTTGCATTTGAATAAAGACATATTATGTTCTATTATCGCTTTTATAATTTTATTTTTTAATTAATTTTTAAAAGTTTTAATACATTTTGCATGATTAAATTATATATATATTACAGTGAAAATTTCGAAATATAATTGCTCTTATCACTTAAATATATGATAGGTTGAGATTATATAATAAAATATATATAATATATATAAATGTATCATAATAAATATTTAAAATATTCAATATTAAAAATTTAAATGTACAGCAATTATTTTTAAAATATTACATTAAAACTGAAGAAAGAATATAATAACAAAAAATAAAATCAAAAGGGATTTTCGCAAGTGCACCAAAGACTTGTTAAGCTCATTAATAATTTTATAGCACAATAAATAAGTAATAAACACCAAAACTAAAATCATTTAAGTATCCCATTATTGTAATAAATGAAAAATGTATATAGTATATATCATAACGGTATAAATTGTAAAAAAATAACAAAATTAATTATACGAGTATGCTTTGCAGAAATATTCCTTCTGAAGAAAATATATTTAATAAATATATTATATAATATTCTTAGTTAACAAAAAATTTCAATAATAAAAAGTACATTTAAAAATTTTTAATTTTAATTATTACTTCAAATACTCGTAATTAATCTTAATATATTCTGCATCTCTGATTTTAGTTTTAATTCTTCATTTAATAAGTACGAGTACCTACAATTTTTCTTCTGGGACTTAATTATAAGTTTAAATATTTTACTAGATGTAAAAAAAGATTGTAAAATATCAGTTTAAAAATATATGGAGAAAATAATGTTAGAGTGTGAATAAAAAATGGTCAAAGAGTTGGAAACTAAAACCCTTTATTCTTTCAGTTAAATTTCAGTCAAGAAATAAAATGAAATTACTCAAACTACCGAAATGATCCGAATTAACGATTCAACAGAAAAAAAGACACAAAGGAACTAAAATATCTAAAAGTACTATTTGTTAGAAAAGACTGATGAACGATAATTCTGATTACTGATTGATAATTTGGCGAAAAAGTCCACTAAACGATGATACCAATCTTCGACTTTTCCATTTTTCAACTGAACGGGTGATTAGTCACAAAAGATCGCTGAATGATAAGTTTGTAACCTGATAGTCTGAAAAAGATCGATAAAAGATAATTTAGATTTTTAGATCTTTCGTTTTGCAAACTGATTGGTGACTGATCGATAAAGATCGATGAAGGATAATTTAGATTTACATATCTGTCATTGTAAAATGATTGGCTACTGATCGAAACAGATCGATGAATGATAATTTAGATTTTCAGATCTATCGTTGTAAGCTGATTGGTGACTGATCGGAACAGACCGATGAAGGATAATTTAGATTTTCAGATCT
Source organism: Caerostris darwini (assembly GCA_021605075.1). Lineage (NCBI taxonomy): Eukaryota > Metazoa > Arthropoda > Arachnida > Araneae > Araneidae > Caerostris > Caerostris darwini. Next base: position 539,694 of record BPLQ01011831.1, read on the forward strand.
ATCTTTGTAAAGCTGATTGGTGACTGATCCAAGATTTTCAGATCTATCGATGAAGGATAATTTAGATTTTCAGATCTATCTTTGTAAGCTGATTGATGACTGATCCAAACAGATCGATGAAGGATAATTTAGATTTTCAGATTTATCTTTGTAAGCTGATTGATGACTGATCCAAACAGATCGATGAAGGATAATTTAGATTTTCAGATATATCTTTGTAAGCTGATTGATGACTGATCCAAACAGATCGATGAAGGATAATTTAGATTTTCAGATCTATCTTTGTAAGCTGATTGATGACTGATTCAAACAGATCGATGAAGGATAATTTAGATTTTCAGATCTATCTTTGTAAGCTGATTGATGACTGATCCAAACAGATCGATGAAGGATAATTTAGATTTTCAGATCTATCTTTGTAAGCTGATTGATGACTGATCCAAACAGATCGATGAAGGATAATTTAGATTTTCAGATCTATCTTTGTAAGCTGATTGATGACTGATCCAAACAGATCGATGAAGGATAATTTAGATTTTCAGATCTATCTTTGTAAGCTGATTGATGACTGATCCAAACAGATCGATGAAGGATAATTTAGATTTTCAGATCTATCTTTGTAAGCTGATTGATGACTGATCCAAACAGATCGATGAAGGATAATTTAGATTTTCAGATCTATCGTTGTGACTTATAGAAAAAGATCGATGAAGATAAGTTAAATTTTTAGATCTATCAATGCAAATTGATTGGTATCTGGCGGGAAAAAGATCGATGAACGATAAGTTTGTCTGTTGGTTGTAGGAGGTAGTGTCACACACGTTCATAGCATTCATTAAGTTATACGTGTCTCATAGGTTCTTCTAATTGTGTAACAGCAGTCCACCATCGCGGCCTCGTACAAAAATGGTGTTTATTGATTGATGAAAAGACGAAAAATACTAAGTAGACGATAATGTCGAATATTCGACTTTTTTTTTGCTTGTGACTTGATTGGTGATTAGTCTGAAAAGACCGATGAAAGATAAATGTATTATCCGATTGGTAGAAAAAAACCAATGATAGATAAGCTTCTCTCAGCATCTTTAGACCAATGAACGTTGATTTTCTGCTTCGATTATTTTGTTTATTCATTCGTTTTGCTTGACCACCCCGTTCTATATGATTCATATTTTCCCATCTCCAAATTAACTTAAAATTTAAATATCTCATGAAATTAGCTAAATTAAAAATAAAACTAAAGTATTAATAATAAGTAAACATTAAAATTAAATAAATTAAGAAATCTGAAATAAAACATAAGTAAACTAAAATATTTTACACTGGCTAAATATAACACTCCATTATATTTTTAAAAAATTAATTTTTTTGTAACGCTTAATACCGCTTAATGCTTAATACCATAGTTTAAATGCATTAATTTTGATATAGAACAAGAATATTGAGTAATGAAGGCAACCTTTTTCATATACTCGCTGTGTTTAGACCTAAAGTTACACATGCAAGAAAAATATGCCATTTATATCGATATTTCTTTTTGATATATATAGAATAAAATTAAATAATATAATGTAATAATGCAGCAAATGAAGAATTTGATGCGTGATATAACATTAATTCAGTAAGCGTTTTAGAATTTGTTTTGATTTTTGTAGTAAAAATTGCAAATAGTGATTAATCAATTGAATTTTAATAAAGTAAGTGAAGATTAGACAAGTGTTTTTCATTTGTGTATTTTTTTTACATTAATGTTTAGTTTTTTTTTCTTTTATGCATATGTTTTGATCCAAATTGGTGTGAGAATTTTGATGTAGTATTTAAATTAATGCGCAACTACGTTATTTAGCGCAATTTTAAAATGAAAAAGAGTATTTCGTCATTCATATCGCACAGGTAAAAAAAACACGATAAGTGGGAATAATATATCCAGACTAGATCATTCTGATCATTTAATTATCATTAAATAAAAAAAGTTAAATAAAATATTTTTTTGTAAATTAGATTATTACTTTTTTACTAAATTAAATGTTGATCATGTGCTATTTTAATCACGCATTCAATCTGAAATCTTTAAAAAAAAAATCAATTATATATTTAAAACATATATATATGTATATATAAATATGTATCTTGTGTCTTTTTTTTATCCTGGATCTTATGATCATCATAACAATATTGATATAACAATATGCCATAAACAATATTGATGAAAACATTGTATGTTTTATTGATTTCCAGTTAAATTATTTATGTGGTTAAAGTAAACAATTTGGGCCGCATTGTGTATGTAGTGGGAAGAAGTAAACACAAAATATCCTACAAAGCAATTCGGCTGTAGATGGAAGATACTATAATCGACATCGAATCACTTCGCTTTTGAAAGTAGGGCTCTTAAGGCCTATCGCCAGAAAACATATGCTTATTTCAAGTTTTCTATCGATAATAAGTTGGGGGAAATTTTTAATATTTTAAACATTTAGGAATCTTCTTTATTTATTATATTTAATATTCGAAAAAAAAATTTCAATTAATATCAAAAATAAAATTCCACATTTTATTATAAAATACCTTAAATTCACATTAATGTAATCTTAATCATTATTTAAATTAAAATAACTATAACTCGATTTATATTCAACTGTTTACTCACTGAATATTGTTTTTCAATATCTCTTGTAACTCGGAAATCTTAAAAATTCAGCACATCTGAAACTTTTTCGAAACTTTCCAAGTACATCAACTTTATATCCAACAGCGACGTTTTCGATTTCTGCTAACGCCAAATGGGATTTTATCGCCAATCTTGACGCCCCCCAAATCCCCTGTACCTTTTTGAGGAACATATCATTTTTAACCCCCACCCCGCGCTCCCTTAAAAGAAAGAAAAAAAGGCCCGTCCATGTAAGCATTCGATTTGTATGCGTATCTCTGCCTTGCCAAGAGCCGGCAATCGATTCTGCAAGTGGCTTTGTATTGGCACCCGAAACTTGCTCGCGAAGTGACGGACAAGACAAGGACAATTCGGGGATTGTAGTGCGAGTGAGATCTCTAAGCGAAAGGTCACCTTTATCTATAAGATTTTAGGTATCCTGACCAATATATAGTATATAATACGAATGTATATATATTTATATATCCATAGAAAGTGGTATTATAGGAAACTTAAAACTAAAAAGAAAGTGTTCGGTGGATTTATCAAAACATTATCAGGCTATAAAGCAAGATTCTGACATAAAATTTGTCTAATAAGATATTGTGTACAATAATATGAAATGCATACATATGCACCTATACAAATATATGTATAAATATATTTACATATCCGCATGCATATATTATAGATATATAGGACAAAAAAAAAAAAACAAGAAAAATCAAAGAATTTGTAATAGAAGTTCTAGAAAATCAGCTTACATAATAAAGCCATAACATCATTTGCTATGCAAAAGTTTTTGTGCATTTCTTTTAATCCTTTCCAAAAACATTATTTTAACCAAAAAGTTTTAAACGAATTTATTTAAAATAGAAGTTGCACACAAGCTACAACAGCATAATTAAAAATTGTTAGATGTACATATATATTCAAGAGTTAATGAGATTCAACTGTAGATATCTTTTGACTGAATTCATTAATGTAGTTCTAATAAATAACATAATTTTTAATAATAATAATATCATATTATTATTAAAAACTAACATAATCTAACGCATCTAATAATAACATAGTAGCTCTAATAAATAACATAACACATATGTTTGATGCTGTCTACAAGAATTATAATTAATTCTCTATGAGGATTTGCTGATTTCTTGCACTAATTGCTAATTACGCTATTTTATATATATATAAAGCGTTATGATGGCCTCAGATGTGCAATGTTACATGGACATTCAGTGATATACATTTAGCATTGGCAACCATGTAAAAAAAACCTGAAAATTTCCACTTTACTTTACTCCACACCTTTCACGCATTTCCAATATTATGTAGCCCCTATCAATTAAAAGGTTGAGGGTGGAATGAAAACTTCCTTTGTGCATCTTGCGATAGGCTTCTCATGTTATCACAGTCATCATCATCACAGTGAGCATCAAACATCCACTGCTTGCTACTACTACTACTACTACAACACCATACCACATCACTGTGTCTAGAGCTGAATTGCCCCTTTACAGTTTGAGAATGATGTGGGTGAGGTTCGATTGGGCTCTGTAACACTCTACGGCCATATGAGATCGGGACCTACAGCTTAAAGTGGGTTCCGAACCATTACAAACATCAGCTTAAAGTGGGTTCCGAGCCACTACAATCATCCATGACATCGGCGATAGTCGAATCCGAAACCTGGGGTACCGAGCACCACTCTGTGTCCCCCACTGCTTGCTAACTGCAAGTATAATCATTGAGCCACAGAAAATATGATATTTCAAAATTAGGATTTTAGTTCTTAGATTCATCAGGATTTTTGTTTGTCAGTAAAGACAAAACCAGTAGTCAGCCTGTTAAGACAAAACCCAGCTAAAAAAACCTTTAAAATTTTAAAGAAAAACCTTTAGACCAATGCCAGCTAGTGAACAGAAAACCTCTCAGACCAAGCCCATTATTGAAATTAATATACAAGAAGTTTATATAATAATAAAAGTATTTCAATGCATGAAAATAAAGGATTCCATAGATGATTAGGAAAATTATTACATAAATATGAGTTAGTTACTAATATTATTTTATAGTTATTATAAGACATATGCTATAATAATATGCAAGTATATATAGCTAATTTAATTCTTATACTTCTGTATTAATTGCTTACGTGTTGACTGTGAGAAAGGTAAAATGTGGTTCACAACTCTCGCGGTAATAAGAGTGACTGTCGTGCAGCACAAAGCTTTGCGTGTCATATGGTTATCAAAATTTTTTTACTTTGCATCCCTCTTTTAATAAGGTACTTTCAGCTTCCTCATATTAATTAAAGTATTTTTATTATTAATTAAATGTTATTTTAGCCCTGATGCATGTATGATTTATTATATTTTTTTTTAGTGTTAAATGAACAGAAAATTATTTAAAAATTTCCGTATCCATGTTATTAAGCTTCGAAAGAATTATCTTTTTTTTTTTCCTTATTTATAAAAATTGCTATGACTAATTTACAAGCATATAATCTCTCTTAGCAAAACATGTAATATTTAATTAGTATTTTTTTCAGTCGAATGATTAATTTTAAAAGCATAAAATAACTTCTCTAATTCTTACTCGTCTTATAATTCTACTCGAAAAAATGTTTTTAAATTTCTCTTTCCCCTTAATTTTCCAATTGAATTAACGTAGTTAAATGTAATTTGTAGGAAATACTTTTGCTCTGAAAAAAGCTTTAAAGACTAATGAATTAAAATTTAAGGGAAAAGAATTATTTAGGAATTTATAATCTAATTAACTTAAATATATATATTTTTTTTTTTATATATCAATTTTTGGTGAATAATTTGTTGCTCAGCACAAACACATGGATAAAAAAGTATACCAAGTTTTATACGAATATATATAAATATTTATTTTAATTTTAAATATTTAAAATAATGTTTTTATGGGCCTGAGGGCCTAGTGACTAGCACTCTGGTGCTAATTGTCATGGATATTTGTAGTGGATCGGAATCCACTCTAAACCATAGGCCGTAGTCTCAGATGATTATTATCACTACGTCACACCACGTCACTGCACCTAGTACTGAGTTGCTCCTTTAAAGTTTGAGAATGATGTGAAAAGTCTGATTGGGCTCTGTCACGACGCTCTAAGGTGATATGAGATCGGGATCTACGGTTTAAAGTGGATTTTGAACCCTTACTAACATCTATTGCACTGCCGGGATTCGACCTGAAACCTATGGCACAGAGCAACATACCACTGCTAGTTAGCTGCACGTATAACCACTGAGTATAAAATATGACATTTCGCACTTAGAATTTCAGTACTTAGATTCATCAATATTTTTTGTTGGCCAGTAAAGTCAAAACCAGTAGTCAGGCTGTAAAATCAAAACCCAGCCAGTAAAATTGTAAATTCAAAACCACCCAGACTAATGCCAGCCAATGACGAGAAAACCCCACAGACCAAACACATTATTGAAATCATCATGCAAGAAATCATATTTTAATAAAACTATTTCAATGTATAAGAATAATTATTTGCATAGATATTTAGGAAAAGGATTACATAAATACAATTTAATTATAAAAAAGGTTTTTTATAGTTAATGACAAATATTTGTTATAATTATATACAAGTAAACAATGTCAATGTAATTGTTTATTAATTTTATTCTGTATTAATTACTAACGTGTTAACTGGGAGAAAGGTAAATGTGGTTCGCATCTCTTATGGCAATAAGAGAGACTGTCGTGCAGCAAAATGCATTGCGTGTCATATGGTTATCTCAATGTTTCTGAAAGTTTTTTTTATTTTGCATACCTCTGTTAATAAGACAGTTTCAGCTTCCTCATATTAATTAAATGTTGTATTTTTATTATTAATTAAATGTTATTTTAGTCCTGATGTATGTATGGTTTATTCTATTTTTTTTAGTGTTAAATGAACAGAAAAGTTATTTAAAAATTTCCGTATCCATGTTATTAAGCTTCGAAAGAATTATCTTTTTTTTTAATAATAAAAATTGCTATGATTATTTTACAAGCATTTAATCTCTCTTAGCAAAACATGTAATACTTAATTAGTACTTTTTTTCAGTCGAATGATTTATTTTAAAAGCATAAAATTACTTCTCTAATTCTTACTCGTCTTCTAATTCAACTCGAAAAATGTTTTTCAATTTCTTTTTCCTCTTAATTTTTCCAATTGATTTAAGGTAGTTAAATGTAATTTGTAGGAAATACATTGCTCCGAAAGAAGCTTTAAAGATTAATGAATGAAATCTTAAGAAAAAAGAATTATTTAAGAATTCATAATCTAATTAACTTAAATATATTTTTTTACTTCTCGATTTATTTTTTCGAATAGTTTGTTGTTCAGCATATACACATGGATAAAAAAAGTATACCAAGTTTTGTGCTAAGATATAATATATATATATATTTTTAATTTTAGATATTTTATAATAGTAATGATTTTATGGGTCTGATGGCCTAGTGACTAGCGCTGTGGTGCTGATTGCCATAGATGTTTGTAGTGGATCGTAATATCCTCTAAACCGTAGGCAATGGTCTCATATGATTACTACTACTACGCCCCACCTCATCACTGTGCCTAGAGCTGAGTTGCCCCTTTACAGTTTGGGGATGATGTGGATGAGAAGTCTGATTGGGCTCTACGACGCTCTACGGTCATATGAGAGCGAATCCTACGGCTTAAAGTGGATTCCGAACAACTACAAACATCGATGGCACCGCCGGGATTCGAACCCGAAACCTGTGGCACCGAGCGCCAGAGGTCGTTGTGGAATGTGCTGAAACCCCTACCCCTAGAAAGAAAGCATCTTCTGTCTCGAAATCTGCCAATAGGCAAAACGGCTTTGGTCCTGTTGCGCCAATGATGATCATGAAGATGATGAATGTTTTTATAATAGTGAAAAAGAGCAATTCTTGCTTGAACATCTATAACTTTAAAAATTCAACTTCTCATTTAATAAATCAATTATCAAATAAATATGATTTTTAATATTTATCATTTTAAAAACGTTATACAATAAGCCAATAGCAAATATAACATCCTGATAAAATGTTGAAAAATCCAGTTTATATTTTAGAAAAATCGATCTTAAGCTCATCTGAATCACAAAAATGAAATATATAACTAATTAACATTAGTTATACATATTTAACTAATAACACAATAAAATACTGATGATACTTTAAATTTAATGCTTTGTTTATTGAAAATTTTCCTTCAAATTCGATATTGAAGATAAGAAAAGTTAGAATTTATTTTTGGAGATGATAATAGTTGTAGAGAAATCTTGACAAATGACTTTTTTTGTCATTTGCATTATAATTTTTTTTTTTCTGGTTTCTATCATTAATTATACCTGACATGTATAAAATATGCTTTTTTGGTTTAAATTGAACAAATGTCATTCTGAAAAACCGATCAATCTAAATATTAAAACCACCTGCTGATATGGATTTGGTGATGCCAAACAAATGGAAAAGGTGTGTCTTGAATTTGATTGATACATGTGACCTTGTCTTGGATTATTGAAAAAATGTAAATATTTTTTTGGACTTCGATAAATATCAGATTAAGATGACCAGAAATTTAGCTAATAATATTCTAGGAAGTGCAGCTAAGCAAAGTTCGCAGCAATTAGCATGCATCAGAAATGATTGATAAACGTAAAATATTCAGACAAAGAGAAAACATTGTGACTCCAAAGGGGTTTCATTTCTAAGGGGAGCGAATCCTTCGTTGCATTGTTTGTACAGGTAGACGTATTGCAATGAATGATATTATTAGTAAATTTAAGGGGCCTGAATGGCCGAGTGGCTAGCGCCCTGGCGCTCGGTACCACAGGGTTTCGGGTTCGAATCCCGGCGGTGCCATGGATGTGTGTAGTGGTTCAGAATCCACTTTAAACCGTAGGTCCCGGTCCTAATAGGATCGTGGAACGTTGCGCGGGCATTGTTACTCCGCGTCCGTGGCTTATCTTCAAGTTACACGCGCCCCCTGGGTAATGCAAAGTGAGTAATGTCTGTGCAGCGCTTGCCTTAAGGCATCCAAGACCAATCTGTCTACGTATTTTCCAGCTGCATTGGAACAAAAAAAAAAATTAGTAAATTTAAAAGCAATGATAATTGATCTCGTTGGAACACTGATATGTTTATAACATTTTATCTATAACAGAGGTTCCCAAGTCGAAATAATATGATTACTTATTTAAAACACGAGAGAAATAAATTTAAATAAGAGAAAAAAAAAACAGGTATAAACCTAATAATTCATTAAAATATTAGTTGTCAGTAGTCCTACACATCACTAATCCTATCATTTGATTACTCATGCCCTCTCTTCCCTTTTGTGTAATTCTTTTCGTTTCTTTCAAACTTTAAACTTAAACTTCCTAAATAGACTCAAGAATCTCAATTAAATTTTTGAAGGCAACGTTAAAAATCTCGAATATCCAGTTGAATTTGTTTATCACTCTTCTGTCATATTTTGCACACTTTAGGCCCGCCGGGACCTTCAGTTTTACGTGAATTCCGAACCACTAACAAACATTCATGCCACCACCAGAATTTTAATCTGAAACCTGTAGTACCAAACACTAGAGCGCTAACCATTCGCCATCAGGCCGCTCTATTTGAATAATTGTTGAATTTCATCATAAAATAAAATTTAAAATTATTTTAATTCTGTCTTTTTATTAATGGTATACTACTTTAAATAAAAAAGGAATGCATTGTAAATGTAAAATCAAGGATAAAAGCTATATATGTTACAGAATTTGAGTTGTTTCATTATTTTGCTTGCTAACCTAAGAACATTATTGTCAAAAATAATAGAGAGTTTTCTTAAAACGTTTTTTTATCGTCCGATATTTTTTTCTCGCATGCTCATAGCAAACATTGTACCTGTTGCGCATGCGTATCTGTAAGACTGCACTACTGATCTATTCCTATGAGCATGCGCGCTAGGAAGAAAAATATCGGACGATAGAAAAACGTTATGTAAAAACTCTCTATTGTGTTCGCGTTTAGGGATGAATAAGGGGCAGATTAGGAGAGAAACGCGCTGTTAATAGATAAATAATTTATCAAAATGAAAAAAAAAATATTCGTATGTACTGGCATACAAGTTTGTGCAGTCTTTCATTTTCTGTACTTCCCCATGTATGTAACTGTATGATACCCTCTATATTAACTGTAATTTCCCGACATAAAACCATGTTGAGAACACACAATTATGATCATTGAACTTACTGAGTTATGGAGCAAACACAATTTCGAATTAAAGCACAACGAATTCCGTGCTGCTTTACATCATGTGGATATATATAACAGATATATAACATCATAATAAATAAATTACCGAGAAATTGGTCCACGTGTGTTGCAGTTTCAAATAAAAAGAACAAGTTAAGATGCCTGTTTAATTGTATAAGAGCAGCTCCAAGTTTCTCTTACACTGTAAAGGATAACAATGTTTGTTAGACAAGATGTTTAATGTTTTTTCTTAAGTTGATTCCGTCATTTCATAATATGTGAAAGTAATATAATATTTTTTCTTGGATAATAATCCCAGATGATTTTCCTATGCCGTCTATTCAACCAAAGTCCTTCCCAAATAACACACATGTTTTTGTTTATAGATAATTCTATTCACCTGTACTGAAACATTATGCATAAGTGAAAAAAAGTACTATTTCAATACGACTTTCATAGATAACTAAAATATATCTCATTTGCTTGATATTGGAAGGAGGAAAATTTGACTAAGCAGTTTGATTGTAGATGAAAGAAAATAGGTCACACTATTCATCAGTATAATTTTTTAATAGCAGTGAATTTCTAGTGAGTAATCAGCAGTAAATGAATATCATTCAAAAACTAGTTATGAATAAATAAAATTAACACATTAGTTGTACTAAAAAAATTACGATTATTTAAATTTTATTTAAGATGTAATGCTCATTTACAGACATATATATCAATTGTTAATAATGAGACATCATTATGATTTGTATGGGGGACGACATAGATATTTGCGATGTATGCCTCGGACTTTCCATTGGCTGGAGTTGCAATTCTTTTCTTTGACAAAATTTCGCAGCATTTTGACTAAGCTTAAAAGGAAAACAGAACGTTTTGTTGTGATGTTGCCTTAAATTTTTATTCAATTGATTCTCTTCAATGTTGCATAAAAATATTTATGTTTTTCTACGGTATTCATGAGAAAAGGTGTAAATGAGCCAAAAATTGAATGAAGTAAAAAATGAATGCTTTGCAAGCAGTATAAAATATCTTGCCGCGTCAGCATTTTTGTTGTCAACCTTCATAAACTCATTTTTTTCCATCCCTAAATTAATTATTCCTTAACACTTTAGAGGCAACTGCTCTTATTCTGTGAGTCGAATGGAAAAAAATAACTTTCAACAACAAAACTGTCGAGGTTAGATGCTTTGCACGCGCAACCACTATCGAAATATTCTTGTTTATAATATCACTGACATATGACTTTACTATTATCAAATATTTTCTAAAGCACAATTTTCCAATTTGTAAAAAAAAATATAAATTTATACAAATTGGAAATATATTATGTTTAAAATATGTACGTGTTTTGTAAAAGGAATGGATAATTACTGAATCTGTTTTTAAAAATATCAACAATATATTTTTAATTAATTCATATAAATATTCAAAATCAAATTTAGTTTCTATATTTAAAAAAAATATGCTATTCATAATATATAATTGGCAAATAATTTTCAAACAAAATACACAGTTCTTAAATAATTAGTTATTACTTTAAAATTGATAAAGTAAAAAAAATAACATTATTCACCATGAAATATATAATGAATTAAAAATGTAACTTTGCTACAGGTTTAATAATTAATATTCAATAAACCTTTTAAATGACAGAAATAAAAATCGATATACATAAATATTTTTGTTCCTTCAAGCCATAAAGAATAAAGCAAAGTATTATTGATGTACTTCCTCGTAATAAAATCATTCCATTCTGTAAAACGAAAAAAAAAAAAAATAATAATTCTCACCTTAAAATGCCTTTGCAGGCATGCTTCATGTTTCAAAATTTTCAAAAAGCTTTTTTATATAACTAATTACATTTTCTTTTAAATTTCGTGATAATTTTTTGTGGCAAATTAAATTAGGCAACAAAGAAAGAACAGCATACATTTTCAAAAGTAACTTTTTCTTTTATAATATAGGTACTGAATTTTAAATTAAAGCCTCCTGCTTTATGTCACGTATAAAATATCTATAACTATTACAAGATTTTCTTATGTAATATAGATAAATATTATCTGAAAAAGATTAAAATGTTTTAAACGAAAAGCAGCATTAAAATCTCAAAATGCTTCAAATTATTTTTTTTTTTGATAAACTATGTTTTTTACTTTGATAAACTATGTTATATGGGTGCCATTTTACAAAATAATTTAAATATAAATTAGAAAAGTGTTTTAAATAATAAATTTTTAAAACTCATTAAATTTTTTATTATTTCTATAGCAACATTCTTAATGAGAAATTAATGCCGTAACTATAAGAATAAAATAAAAAGCTATACCTATTGATATAAAATAATTATATATCTCAAAATTTCTAATTAGCTCTATATTTTAATTTATTACAGAAAAAAAATAAAAAAATTTTAATTAAATTTAGATTTAAAAATCGTGTTATGATTAAATTCATTCAAATTTTAAATTCATTCAAAAAACGAAAACAAGTGACTGTATAATATGTCATTAAAGATTCTTTAGAAACTTTCTCTGAAAGCATTTAAAATAAGTATAACTTCTAATTTATATTCAAATTATCAAATTTTCATGAATTACTAATCACAAATATAACTTTTGATAATTATCTAAAAAGAAACTTAATTGATTTATGCATGTCTGAATTTATACATTTTGCGTTACATTAATTTGCATTTTATTCCATTTTTTTTCTAAATAAAACATATCATGTTTCACGAAAATATACATTAAAATTTTTAACGATAACAATTGCAACATATTTCTATTGAAGATTTATAAGAATTAGGAATGCAGTTATTTCATAACTAATAATTAATTTGCAATTATGTTTTCTTCTAAAATTTAATATAATAAAGGGGAAGGGGAACATTCGAAAGAATTATTAGTGGAAATGTACAAAATACTTATTTCATCCTATTTCTTAATTGAAAATTTGTAATCAAGAAATTTTAAATGTTTAAATAAAATTTGTTATTATTTAATATCAATATCTTGGGAAGTTGAAAATAGAAATGATAATATATAGCGAATGCAGAAAGAATAATTCCCCAAAAGATTAATCGAATTTCTCTTATCATGATAAATTAATTTGGTTCAGATTTTGATGAAAGTTGTAGCTGTAAATTGCATCTCTATTTTGATGGAAATAGCTGAAGATACATAACATAATTACTTCTCCAGTTAAAGAAATGCATCAGCATAATTGGTAATTATTCGTAAAAATTAATTAGCTATTTTTTTTATTTCTAGTTAATAATGTTTGCACATTGTGAGTCATGGGTATTTTAATTACTAATGGAATTGAGGCCTCACTTAAAATATTTTTATCTGTCATAGAATAGAATATTTTAATTAAAGAATTATAAATGAATACGTTTTAATGAATTAATATTTTTTTTTCGAAATTATGATTATTAATATATTAATTCTTATTATGAATTCTTGTTATGAATTATATGAATTCTTATGATTATTTATTAGGAATTATATGATTTCTCATTATGAATTATATGAATTCTTATTTGTTTTTAATTCTTCTGCTTTTTTATTTATTTATTCATTTATTCATTTATTTATTATTATTATTTTATTTTTTGAGAATCTTTATTTGATATTAAGAATATATACTTTATTTGAATTACAGTCTTAAAAAATACTTTTTTTAATGTAAAATCTAGACTATTACGATTAATAATTTTATATGAATTTATTACAATATTTATAATAACGTTATATTTATCGTAGAAATTGATGTTAATTAATTTACTTTTAAAAACAATTCGATAATTTTTGCCAAATTTGAACACTCTTTCTAAGTCAATAAAAATTCTAATTTAATAATAATAATTATCTAATTTATGAAAACTTTCTTACTTGGGTAGAAATGTTTTTTAAGGGATGAACTTTCTTACTTTTTTGTTGTTCTATTTTATTTTTTTCTTGTGGAAAAAAATGATATTTTCTATAAAGTGCCCAAAATCTTTTCTTAATTAGTATAAAGTGATAATTTTATTAATATATTTTGCTTTTTGAATATTCTGCTTACTTCATGTTTCATTTTTATGCTCATTTTTTAAACATAAAGCAGTCCATGAGCAGTCAAGGAAAAAAAAAGATATCGCTGTATTAATTATGGTACACCTTGCATATGAACATTTTAATTTGCATTTTAAAAATAATTTTAAAATGAATAAAAAATTTTACTAAATTTAAAAATTCTTTCATAAATGAAATTTTTCCTTTTTTTTTTTTTTTTAGGATTGAATAAAAATGATAATATGCAATAAAATTGCTTGAACAACATTGATAATTAATAACATTGATATTGATATTGAACAACATTGGTAATTAAAACATTTATAATTATAAAGTTGTATGGAACAACATTGATAATTTATTTCATTAAAATTAAAATAAGAAGCTAATCATACAGAAGAATCTTTTCAATAAATCTATAAATTTTATGTTTTTTTATTTATTATTTTCAAACTTTTATTCAGATTTATTCAAAACTTAATAAGAATGTATTGACTTAACACTTTAATAATTTAGCGATATTGTAAGATTATATAGAGTCTCTTTCTGTATTACGCTCTGAAATTCCGCGAACCTGTCACCATCTAATATCATATCCCATAGATTCCCTCAGGATAATTCAGGCAAATCGGCCACCATTCGACATCCCAAGAGAATCGATGGATAACTTAAAGGAATCGCATGCCATCAAACATCTAGAGATAGTGAAGGATATAAAAAGGTAAAAGCAGTGATAATGCTGTGTATATGTAAGCACCAATCATTCAGGAATATTGAAAACTTGAACTTCCAATAATTTACCATCAGATATCTGGAGAGATAGAAGGATATAAAAGCGTAAAATCAGTGATAATACTTTATATACGCAAGTGTCAATCGTTCAAGAATATTGAAAACTGGAACTTCTAATAATTTTCCATCAGACAGCTGGATAGGGAGAATGATATAAAAAAGTAAAATCAATGATAATGCTGTATATATGTAAGTACTAATTTAGGAAGGTAAAATCAGTGATAATGCTGTATATATGTAAATACCAATGGTTCAGGAATATTGAAAACTTGTTGACATCAGACATTTGGAGAGAGTGAAGGATATAAAAAAATAAAATCAGTGATAATGCTGTATAAGTATATGTCAGTACAAATCGTTCAGGAATATTGTTAGACTTGAACATCCGATAATTTGCCATCATACATCTGGTGAGAGTGAAGGATATAAAAAGGCAAAATCAGTGATAATGCTGTATATATGTAAGTACCAATCGTTCAAGAATATTGAAAACTTGAACTTCCTATAATTTACCATCAGTCATTTGGAGAGAGCGAATGATATAAAAAGGTAAAATCAGTGCTGTATACATGTAAGTACCAATCTTTCAGAAATATTGATAACTTGAATTTCCGATAATTCTTAACTATATAATTGTAGCAATATAAATATACGTTGACATCATCAATGAACGTCTTTGTATTATGGAAAAATTGTTCTTCTTACAATTAATACAACATTGATTTTATAATTAGCGAAGAACCATTACCATCTTCATTGAGGCTTTGCAGAGATTATTATGCGTATATAAAAATATATCTCTAAACAGTTAGATTCCGTTTCACTTTTAATTTTCTGGATAGCCCCTGAAAGATCAATGCTAAATACAAAGCCCAGAGAAATTCGAAACACCCTTCATGCGTTTCAATATCATTTTGACAGGAGCTTCTCATTGAATCTTCCCAGAAAAAGGATATCGCCTTGGTGATCATCAAACTTCACTTGGCTTCTTGGATTCTTCCCCATTTTAATGCATTACAATAAATATGTTTGGTATTCAAAGTTTGAGTAACCCGCGGTGGAATATTCACTACGAATATGCAAAGAGTATATAAACTCAGAATTCTTTTAAGCCCAAAAACCTCTTTTTTTGAAAAGATTTTAAGCGTGCATCTCACTTGGGTTGATGTTGATGTCAAAGAAATTGGTAATTCCTAAAACTTCTTGTCTTTTTTAAAAAAGAAGAAAACCTTTTAAAGTAGGTATTTTCATGTTGAGGAATTGTTTAAGCACAAAAGAAATAGTGACTTCTTACATCCTTTGTTGTTGTTCGAGAAATAATACTTTTGGCTTTTTTCCCAGAATAAGGCCGAGGAAGGAATCATTTTAAAGACGAATCTTTCCATTAATTTTCTTTCTTCCGTTCGAAAAGAAAACAATTTATCCTCGGACTTTCACTCCTCCTTTGAAACTATTGCCAAAAGAGAAAATAATATTGTTATGATCTTCTCGTTGTCACACATTAGATATCAATTAACAGTTATAATACTATTTTAATGCTAATGCTAATGCTTTTATGTATTGAGAATGAGGATTTGAAGAAAATATAAGCGAGAAATGATATTCTATTATATTTTCCAAATGTATTTGATTTTATATCATTTTTATATAGTTAAACTTTTTAAAAAAATGAAAAATTAATTTAATTAATAATTAAATTAAATTAACAATTTAATAATTAATAATTAAATTAAATTTTTAACTATAAAAATTAAACTTGTTTGTTTATTAAGAATATAATGTTTGTTAACTTTGTTTGTTATTAGGATTATAATTGTTATTTGTTACTAATGAAGTAACAAAATAATTTGTATGTGTTCCATTCTTTGCATTTGCTATACTTAATTCTAAATAGCAAAAAATAAATATTATATGCAATACACTTACTTTTAAAATGCAAGATAAGTTTAAACTTTTTTTTTAAATTTCAAAATAATAATAATTATAATTTGTTTATAGATTATATTATCAATAATTCTAAAACACACATCAATAAGTTTGAGTAGACAATTATATTGATATTTTTACCGAATTACAAATGCGTATCTCGGTAAATAATTGTTTATATTTGTTCATGCTGTTATTATTAGTTTGCTCATGTTATTATTGATGTCATAATTAATCATTTATATTGGTTCATGTGCATATATTACAAATTATTTTCAGCATTTAACAAACAATTTAACAATAACAATAATGGCATTTAACAATAATTCATAAATTTATTTTAATTATGAATTTTTTTAAAAAGTCGTGCTTAATTTAATTATTTTTATTTTTTGATAATAATTATTTCTACGTAAATATCATCAACTCATGTCCAGCGTGCAAAATTAAAAATTACAAATTATACTTAAAGTACAATCAACTTGTTCTCATGAACAATATGTGGAAAATATTTTAGACTCTTTTACTAGCTATTTACAAGCTTTACGTAGCAATGAAAACACTAAAAATGACATTAAGCATTAACAATTCAATAGCTTTCATTAGGATAGCTCATAGCTATTATAAATACGATTTCTCATTTTTACGAAAAATTATTAAAATAAACTATAAAAACTTAATCTTTTGTATATATTTAATGACATTTATAATTAATATGATAACTGATATTTTTATATAATTTGTTTAAATTACTTATTATTTAATCTATATGTAATAAATCTTTCGACAGATTTCTGCAACCAATTTATTGAATTTGAATCAATAATGATGTGATTTTTTATGACAGAAAATGAGTTTTTCCTGATCTCTAAAAAAACATAAATATCAGGCTTATAAAAAATACAAATAAAAAAACGGCGTAATCTACACAAAGCATTTGCAAAATGTTTTTAAGAAATGGAAACGCTTATCGTTCTAAAAAGAGAAAAGTAAAGATCAGTGAGGAATGAGGAAAAAAAGAAGAAACATTTTCAAGAACTATAACTGTAAAAAAAAAAAAAAAAAAAAATGGAAATAAAAGACTTTTCGATTTCAAAACCCATTCATCATTGTCAGGCTTTTCTAGGTTGCTTTGAGTATGGATGCAAAAGTCATCATACATGAAAATCGCATCAAATACAAATTTTATCATGAGTTTTATAATTTTTTTTCTTATTTAAAGAATTCAAATTTATTTAGCATTTAACAATGTAGTAAAACATTATTTTTCATGTTATTTGAAATAATTAATGGATTATAAATAGTTAGAAAGTCTGCATTTAAAAATAATATAAAAATAAAACAGATCATCGTCAAATATTAGAAAATATTTAGAGTAAAGGTTAATCATTTTTATTCGGTATAATTGATACATTTCATGCAAACGAATTTTTCGCTGTCCTTTTATTTTATGTTAATTAGATATTTTTCCATAACAACTACCAAGTTTTCAGCAAAACAGCATTCTTGAAGGTCTGGTGGATAATGTATTGATATTACATACAAAGAAATTGTATTTGAAACTTAATAAATTAAAAATGATCCAAATGCTCCCCTGTCTATGCTGGGATTGGTTTGTTGTTGTTACATATCGCCAGAAACTAGTAGGCGATATCATATTCATGAGATGGTACACTCTAAAGAAATCCAGATCTAACAATGGATTGGCAGTAAGCTCCTATCTAGAGAACCCTAGACACTCAAGAACACGTTCTGGAGAGGCAAGCTCAGTTTAACACTTGGTACAGACTACAAAACACTTTGAACCTCCAGTGTATGTTAAAGATCTAAGACGTCCACTAAGGAAGCAATTAATGGTGGTTTAGCCTGACTGTTACCAAGTTCCAGAGAAACACCAGTGATGTTGTGGTGGAACAAGCTAATTAGATCTATTTTTACATTTTTCCCTGGAAAAGAGTTCCAAATAGGTAAGAAGCGCAAGAGGTAATGAGGCATCACAAGCGCTTGAGGCTGCCCAGCTAGGAATAGGATTGTCTTGTCTTGCAAAATTTATTTTCTGGAAAAATGTATTTGCTGTCCATCTGTGGAGCTTGGGGAAAAATGTTCTTTTAGTTGCGAGAGTGTAGCTTTTCAGGTGCAGATAAATACGGTTTGGTAGTGGGAAAGGCGTTAGTGGCAAAAAATATATAGTGCAAAATAGTGTCTGAAGTAGCTATAAAATTAGCTTTAAAATAAAAATCACGAATTTTATATTGTGTATTGAGATTGATAATACATTATTAAAATGCTCTGATTCAGTCCTCTGGAAATGATACGTCATTACTCTAGTTTTATTTTACTGTACACAAGTTCCGTTTTAAAAGTTCAAATCTAATATATGAATTTGAAAATCTATTTTTTTGTTTGTTCTATATACAAATTCACAATTTTCAACCAGGAAATTTTAAATTTTGCATACATAGACGTACATGAACTATGGGCCTACGTAAGACCGTAGCTTGTTTAGTACTCGGGAAAGTAGCATTTTCCTCATTTTCAATGCATTTTTATGGAATTCCAACAACTATACTGTCGAAATATGAATAGAGCAATTGATATATCATTAAAAATTTCAAAGCAATTTATTTTTACTTCGTCGTTCCGTGTATTGATAAAAATAAAAATTTATAGATCTTCACACCAGATGAAAAACCGAAAAATGTATATCCACTACCAATTGCATGAAATTTTTAATCAATTTTTTTTTTTTTTTTTTTTAACTTGAGGCTAAGTGTTTTCTCTTAAAAAATATTAATCCACACAAATTCATTTTCGAATTTACCAAATATGAAATTTTGATCCCTCTTTTGCATCATTTCTTTTAAGATGAGCACAAAATAAACAGGGTAATTCAGCTAATGTCAATTACAAGCCAAAAATTTGAACAACCGAATTTTAAAATTGAGAGGTGTGACTTTTAAAAATTCCATATTAAAAAATTCTAACGAACTTCAAAAGTTAAATTTCTTATATTTCATCTTCTAGTCCATTAAAAGCCTTTTTAAAATGCATTTATAAATTTCATATGAATATATTCATCAATTCACATTCATATTCAAATATTTTGTAATTGTTTAAAAAGTGTTGTTAATTGGTATTTTTCATTTATCTACTTAAAATAATTCTAAAAAATGTTCCAATCAATATAATATGCATAAAACATTTCTGTATTTGACATTATATTCCTATGACTAACTAATAAAATAAATTTTATATTAATGATTAATTAAATGTAGAATAACTATTTCGTTGTATTATGTGATTAAAAAATAAACATATATTAAATATTAGTAATGAACCAAACATATTTAAATTACCATCATTAGTGTAACCGAATTCACCTATTACTAACTGTAACCACCTATTTAATTGAGTTATGAATATTGAATTTCGATTAAAATGTTAATATCAATAAATTTTTGAAAAGAAGCAATTGTTTTTCAGATTTACAAATAGATGGCAGCACGTATAATCAAAATCTGTTTAAGCATTCCGTGATATAATTTTCCTTTTTTGATGGGTATACTGCATTCGTTTTATTTACAGAACATTCGATTCTCGTAAATTCTTTCTCTTCTTTTAATAATTTTTCAACTCTAATTAATTTTAATATTTTTAATCATTAAGTTAATAATCGGAGGTTTGGAGAAATTCTCCCTAGGAACCCTTTAACTTAAGCTATCTTTACCTTTGCCTTTGTACAATACGAAAATATTAAATAATTCAAAATTTATATAGAAAACGCAAAATTTATTTGACACAAGCATTTAAATACTTTCAGAACCATCAAGAAAATATAAAATATCTTCATCTGATTATTTTTTAATTAGTTAATGCTACCTTGATTCTGGTTATATAATAAATTAATTAATTAAAGTTTATTAATTAAAATAAATTAGTAAAATTAAATTATTTAATAGTAAAATATAATTAATTAAAATAAATTATATGTTACTATTTGCTTAGAAAAATGAAAGACAATTTTTTGTCAAAGAATTCTTCAATTAAGTGAGTATAGTATAACTTCATATCTGACCACGTTACGTAAAATGATATAATGTATTGTTTAATGATCTTATGCAAGATTAATGTGGGAATTGAAAAAAATATAAAGGGAAAAAAATAAAATAATGAATATTTGGGACTCAATATATCCATAATTATTCAAATGCAGACGAATTAAAATTGGTTTGATAAAATTATGTAATATGTAAAATTTATCCTATATGATGTGATGAAAAAATACTTTCAATTATTTTCTCTAAGTTTATAATGTAACATTCACCATCATATTTTCAAATTTATGGCACAAAAAATTACTTTTTAATGTCAAATTGAACAATTAAACAGCCATGATTAGAAAATAGGAAAATAAAATTATCTTAAATTCAATATATTGCTTAATGAAAAACAAAATTGCAGGTAGCACGTTAGGCTTTTAATTAAAGATAGTAGTTTTATAGAGAGATAGGAAATCAAGATAATCTTTGCAGCACGTCATATGAGCGTGATAAATCTGTAAGCGTGAAAGTTCTATGATGAACAATAGATATTTTAAATATATAATATAAACAGTAATAAAGTTATATTTTTGTTTAATGAAATGAAAAAGATTCAAAATTTATAAAATAATATTTTATTCCATTCTTAAAATAATATTAGTTTATTTAGTAAACTTAAATGATTAAATAAATTAATAATTTAAAAGTCAAAATCAATGATCATAAATCAATGATTAAATAAATCAATGTTTTTTTTTTATTTACATTAAAAATTGTATTTAAAATCTATAAATAAATTTAGATTTTTATTGAGATGTAAGTTAATTTTAAGTGAATGTATAGCTGGGGGAAAAAAAAATTATATACAATTGATGTCAATATTTCAAATTTATCATTACATGCTTTAAATTATCATAATTTATTATGAAATAATTTTTTTCATTGTAAATTAATGTAGCTAAACCATTCTTGCTTAATTGACTTTTCAAAGTGTTTATTTTAATAAATGAAATATATTAAAAAGAAAAAAAAAAAGAAGAAGAAGGACGTAGAAAACCTATCTTCAAATGTTTTGTTTGTTTGAAAAGTTTATTGTATTTCGGCCACAGCCGTGGCGCCATCTGGTATATAGTCTTGAAACAACTTCTGCAATGTTTTTTCTTGTGTTTATTTATTTACTGTGTTTTGTAACTTTTATGACTATGTTACTGTAATCATCTGTATAACCTTGTATGTGCAATTCTAAAATTGCAACTATGTTTTTATTTTAATTTGGTTTTATTTTCTTTTTTGAGGGCATTGTGCAAAGGACACCTAGAGGGCGATAGCTTTTGCTTTTTTCGATATCCTTCTTTAATTGCTCTCATAGCAGGATATTTTTTTCTGAATTTCTTTTATATTCTCAATTATATTCTTGATTCTCTAATTCAATCAAACCCTTTTCTGTGCTAATTTTTAATTAATTCATGATGTGGAGGTTTATTGGTTTTAAAACCACATTAGAACTCCGTAACCGGTACGCCCATTGCCCATTGCTGATTTGCTTATTAACTGATTTGCTTATACTGAAAAAAACCTTCCTGTTGGAGTACCCTAATTTTACCGTCCAATAAAAAATATGCATGTTGTTATCGTTGTTGTTGTAGCCATACAACATGTTGTTATCAGCAATGTGACGTAAATATAAGAAATATTTAAAAATAATATCACAAAATGAGAATTGAAAGATTAATGCAATCCGCAATAAATAATTGAATAATATTAAAAGAGTTGTTGAAGTTCGAAAGAGTTTTGAAAGAGTTTTTCAACACTTTTTTTATTGACTTAAATCTGATTTGTCTGAAGAACTATATATTTTTTTCTGCCTTGTAGAAATAGTAAATGTGCACAAATGAAATAGTCAGCTTAAGTTGCGACCAAGTATAGAATATTTTATTTCTAATTTCATTTGTATATATTTCTAATTAGCAATATATATATTTTTGAAGTTAATTCCTTTGCTGAGCAATAATAATATGTCAATTTGTCGTTTAAAATTAAATTGTTCTTAAAAAATCATTTTCTGTAAGAATTTTTCGGAGTAGTTAAATTATTTTTCATTAAATATACATCATAGAAGTATATAACAAAAAAAAATATTATAATGCCTAATTTTTACAGTATTATTGTGCTGAATTTCAAAATTAAAATTATTTATCTATATAAAATAAAAAATATTTATATACATTTTTGAAGTTTTTAGACAGTTCCGGAATAGTTTTTCGAGACAGTTCCGTGAATATATTTTTGTACAAAGGGTTTTCTTACGAACGTTTAGAGTATATTCCGCACTAATAAATAGCTAATCAAAATCATTTTTATTTATTACGTGTGAAATTTTGAAGACAATAACAATATTTTTCATTTCGAATATTAATTTTAGATGAACAACAGTCTGAAAACAACTTTTTTTCACAAAGATTATTTAGTAAGTATATATAGCTTTTTTCATAGCGAATTTTTTAATGAAAATCACTTTCCTTTGTCAGTTAAGAAAATCCTCGTTGTTGACTACATTCTTGAAAGCAATGAACGCATTCATCTATGTCACTCAAACTTGCCTTAAAAAGATTCATTTTTTTTTTAATAATCTATTTTCCAGTATTATGAAAATTTTATGCTTTGCATTTGCACTTCGTGAAATGTGCGAAACATCTTCAAGTCAAATTTTTTTTTTTTTTTTTTTTTTTTTTCCTGTCTGTATGCGGCTTTCGCACATATTTTGATCAAATCTAATTGGCTACGAGATGTAAATGATTCAAGGTTCTGTTAAAGATGAAAAAATAAAAATGTAAAAAATTTAGCAAATTTAAATGATTTATATGAATACCTTAGTTGTATTTTAAAATGTCTTAAATGCGTTTAAAATTGCGTTTTATGATCCCAGTTGTCCAAATTCGTACTATAAAATCCCTTCCAAGCGATTGTCAATAAAGAAGGAGTGGCTTTCGTTCCGAACGTCTAAGTATGACAGCAATAAACAACCCTCGTTATCTCCAGCTGTGAGTGACAGTTGGTCTAAATATGGTCCCTTTGATGTGCGGGAAAACCGACTCTTGCCAGAGCGAGGTCGAGACACATGATTTCTGGTAGGGTTTTCTGATTTGTTTTGGTTTTTAATGCTTTCTTTAATAAGACTACTTTTCATCTGGACGGGTGTAATACAAAATACATTTTTTTGCATTTAACAGACAGTATACCAGATCATTTATAGTTATATAGATCGTACAATCATCATATATATATCATACGTAGTTTCATTTATTCCACATAAACATCGTCTCTTACTTTACTATTAACACACTTTCATACAGCATGGTTTTATTTAAATTAACTTCTTAACAAGTCAGTGGCATGTGTTCTAAATTGTCCATTATCATCTTTTCTGAATACTGAAGTTTCCAGTTAAATAATCCCATCAACAATACATGAATCCAATGCTTATCTTCAATGTCGGTGTGGAAAAAAGATGAATGAATGATCGTTAGAGGGCGCTGCGACGCCAAGTTAATAGGGTGAAAGAAGTGCGAGTTTGAGAGAGTGCTTGGATAGCAAGAGAGAGAGAGGTAATCTTTGAAGTGTGAGAGGCATTAGAGATTAGAATGTGTGGTATTAATATTAACTTGTAAATATTGTACAAAGTTTTAAATATTCCTAGTATGTGTAATAAAATAGTCAATAATTAATTCAAGAGAGATGATTTCATTTGAACCACCAACAACTTAAATATTTGTGAACAACTAAAAGAACCCGTAAGTTGGCGAATTCATTTCTTCTACAGTGTTTTCGTCAGTCGGCGAAAGACTATTGTTTTATAAGGTAAGTAATATTTTTTCTATATCATCTGTTTCAGTAATTCAAGGTAATTTGTTCTCTTCTGCTGGTATCTACAGTAATGTAGAATATATATTAGAAATTAACGTTGATTCTTCTCTTGAACCTTTAAAATTCTCAGTTATTTCGGAACTGCAAAGTACAAACGGTCAGATTTCATTACAGCTGGAGAGGATGTTTATCGAAGGATTTAATTCAATTGATAAAAAAACAAAAAAAACCCTCTCACTGATCACAAGTGGACATACGACAATGATTACGAGAAGAGCGAAATATATGAGTTTATTTTGATGTCTTTTGAAATGCATCTTGTCGATCTTTGACCTCCAAAAGACATGAGCGCTACTGGGATCTGTTTCGATTGCTTTCTTCTTTTAAAGCCATAAATTTTCTTGCTCCTGCAATAGATGGCGCCACGAGCGATATTTTAAAAGTATTCTACCTTCACTTAGTGGGTTTATATTCCCTTTAAATTTATTTTAAACTCACTTTTTGAAATATATTTATTTTACGATTTCTATTTTCTTTTTTTAAGAAAAAATCCATGGATTAGTATCTATTTCTCAAGAAATATCCTGTGAAAAATAAACTATTCAGTTCTACATCATAATAAAGTGAATTTAGAAATTTGTCATCACCTCCTTTAACACCTCTACAACTTCAACGCTATTAATCAATATGATCTTATTTTCTTTTTTCTTCGAACAATAATTAAGGTTGAACCTTCATCCATCGATCAAAAACTTTCATTCTTCATCTTCTCATCTCTTTTCATCACACATGACTTTTCATAACTCATTAGCTTTGAAACATCATCTCATCATTCATCATAAACTCAAAATATTTTTCTCGTGCCTTTATATAAATCTTCATCATTGTACGAGTCATGAATTATATATCATCACCTTCTATTATATTACTAGTACTTTGACGTTATTTTTATCTTTTGCCTCATTTGCATATCTTAAGTAAAATACATATAAAATGCTTCTGCTGCCCCCTGCTCGATGACATGTGGGGCCTTTTTTCTCCACATTTCATGTATCACTGAGTATTTTGTAACTCTTGGGTTTTCAAATAAACCAGTCGTCTGCCCCATGGTAGGCACTTGTTCTCACTAAGATTTCCAGCCGTTTCTACTATCTTCTTCCTTAGTTGTTTTTCATACCTCTGCAAATATAACTGAACACATCAATCTCTCCATTCATTAACTATAAATTGATGCTTTTAATGATAAATTGATGCCCATGGCCCATATGCCCTTTAGCAACACTCATCGATTGGCTTAGTCTGATGCGGAGTCGATATCACCTCCACTAATGGGGAAGCGTTTAGGCAACCAGCTGTATTTACCTAGAAATCCACATAATACGGGCAACGAGCGTACCGGTTACGGAGTTCCTTGGTGGTTTTAAGAACCACAAAACCTCCACAACTTAAATTAGTCAGAAAATTAGCATTAAATGAAGTTTCTTAAATTATAGAATGTTAATAAATAAAAATAAAACAATTAAAATTTAGGAAAAACATCTCTTGCTTGAGAACAATTAAAGCAAGAAATCGAAAAAGCTAAAGCTATAGGTACAATTAGGAGTCCGTTGTCGATGCCCAAAAAATAAAAAGGTTAAAGTAAAAAATAAAAATTTTGAAGTTAAGACAAAATAAAAATAAAGAATTTAAAGATTAACACAAAAGTAAAATACGGTTGACACAAAATAGTAAACATACAAAATAACAATCATCATTTGGTAGTTGGCTGAGACACCGGTAGATGGCGCCATCAGTCAATGGATAGCACATTGTGTAAAAACCTGACAAAGTCAGGAAAAGCACATCTTTTTTAGTAGATACAAAAATTAGATAAATTACAGAAAGTTATATAGATTTTTAATTACTATTGAAATTAAGAAATTAAAGGTTAAAGGAAAAATTTAAATGAGAATTTAAAATCAATAAGCAAGTTAATAAAATTCAGTTAAGAATTTAAAAGATAAAATTTAAAAAAAAATAATAATTTTAACTAATTCAGTTGAGAAACTGTTAGATTATACAAAATTAAGCAAAAGTAAACAAACAATTAGGATTCAAAACGTAAATAAAAGTTATTGAGCCAAATTTAAAATAGAAAACTATTTAAAGTACTGAAAATTTAAAGATAGCTATGTTCTAACTTAAGTTGCACATCGTAGCAGATAATTAATTTAAATGGCAAAGATTGCAGCTCAGATTCGCTTGAAATGATCGTAGTGACTAGTGAACAGCACCAAAAATAGAATCGGCAAATGCAGAATAAATTCCACAACGCCTTTTCGATGCCGGGAAAGATTCCCAGTGCGTATCACAGATAGCTCTGGGTCTCTTCCTGGAGCTAGCCACACCTGGGTGGTATACAGGTATTTGTCTGATCGCTTCGTTACGAATCTGAGGGCATTTAGAACGAAACGATTTTGAAATTTTGACGATATAGTCCATAATAGGATCAAAATCCAGGTCTCTGTGGAGTTGTTTCCTTCGAACAAACCACGGGGCATTGACTATCATAGCTATCTTTTGAAAAACTTGCAGCTTCTTAAGATTTGCGGTTGAGGAGGACGCCCAAATAGGACATCCATATAAGAGAATTGGTCAAAGGATAGATTTATAGAGTAAAACCTTGTGTCTGATCGCTAGCCTACTCTTTCGAGAAATTAGGCTTTTTAGCTTAACGCTAGCAGCAGTTGCTTTGGCAACTACTTTGGTAAAATGGGTGTTAAAAGATAATTTTGAGTCAAAAATTAACCTCAGGTACTTATATTCAGTAACCCAGGGGACTGGCTGGCCGAAAAGGGTGACATTTAAAAGAGAACCAATGTTCTTCTTACGTGTAAACAGAAGACACGCACTTTTAGCAGGATTAACTTTAATCTTCCAGGTGGTCAACCAACTTTCCAAGTGAGGAATATAATTATTTAACAAAGCAACGACGGAGTTTGGTGTTTTGTGCTGTGCAATTATCGCTGTGTCATCTGCGAGCATGGACAGGTTACAGAACTCTGGTTGAGGAATGTCGTTCACAGAGATTAGAAACAATCTGGGACCGAACAGTGAACCCTGTGGTACCCCGCTCCTAATTGGATGATCGCTAGAAATAGTCCCTCCCACTCGCGCTCTGAAATTACGCAAAGTGAGATACGAGTGAATAATTTTAATAAACTGGGGCGAAAATTCAAGTCGCATGAGTTTGAGTAATAAGCCATTATGCCAAATTTTAATCCACATAATAATAATAATAATAAATGGAATGAGAATCTGAAGCGTTTGAGAGTAAGAAGATTTGCTAAGAACAAATAATATAATATTTGCTTGTTTCTTACATATGAACAATTCAGAACATAAAAAGCAATATTCTTAAAATGGATATTTGTTACAAAGTATGGCAACTTTGAAATAGATTAAAAAAATCAGAATTAATTTTAAAACAACCTGATATAATTGAAAAGAGTGAAGATAAAAGAAACGAGGCTTAAGAATATTTATTGTTTAAGGGTTTTTTTTTTTTTTTTTTAAAGTTTAGGATTTCAATTATTATCAGTTCAGTTAGTCTTATTAGTCTGTTTAGTCTAATTAGTCTTATGAGTTCTATTAATTCAATTAGTTAGGGAGGTAATACATATATTTTTTCAACTGAAATTCAATGAAATGAAATGAATAACATATGGTAATCTGAATTGTTAATTAATAACCTTTAATTTGATAATTAACCTTTCTAGAATATTAATTATACAAATTCAAAAATTATTTAATACTTTTTAAAAGATAAGTTAAAATATATTTACATTTCAAAATTCCTGATTTTTTTGAAAAAGAATATCTAATCTATTCATATGTTTGCATACATAGTATTGAATCATCTACATTTAAAATTATAATGAGATTATTGAATTTATTTATATTATTTTTAAGAATAAAGTTTTCACAATCACGCACAATGCACAATTATTTTTGAGTATTTTATTTTTTTTAAGGTTTTCAGAACGTTAGAAGAAGAATTGAATAGAAAGGCCATATAAAGGAATTCTAAAAAAAATAATATATAATAAGAATTCTAAAATGATTTTAAAATATTATTATTTTTTTTTTAAAAATAAATATAATTTGTATTTTTTTAAGAATGATAATTAAATATTAAAATAAAATATAAAAAATAATTTTAAAATATTCAAAGCATAAAAAAATAGATATGCATCTCTATCTGCAGCTACTTGTTATGATCAGAATTACGGTTGCTTTTTTGTCCTCATCTAAACATATGTTTTTGTCTCTATCTGAAACATCTATTCATTTCCATAAAAGATAATGCGGAAATAAAAGTTTGTTTAAAGTTATTCACGGAACATGTTTAACTTCAGAACAGATTTAACTATTTTTGCAATTCAAAAGATTATTAAAAATAAATAACATGCACCAAAAATTTGTCAATATGCTGCAAGTCACAAATATATGTTATACATATTGAGCAATTTTATATGTTTACTTTAATGATTACAATTATTTTATTTAACTAATTTTGATTTTTATAACTTCATTTTTTATTTTTATGCTGATGAAAATTTCTACGCAAAATATTTTCTGTTTATACCTGCTTGTGTTGATATTTTACTTTTTTATTCCTATTTTGCATTTTCATGGGATTATTTAAAAATAATCTATAAATTGTAAAGTTGTGTAAGACTTAGCAACTTCTTAACAATAAAAATAAAATAACATATAAATGATTTATCAGTTTTTGGACCTCATGCTATACCAAAAATATAAAAGTATAGAATTATTTATCTGACTAGATCTTTTTACGTTTTGAATATTTTTTGAAATTAAATTCCACTTAAATTTTCTTATTATTAAATAACTATTAATTATTTACTATTGAATAACTGCATAATAAATTTCTTTGCCTACTTGATTTATCATTCTGCATTTAAGAAAAAAATATTTCAAATATATTACAAGAAACACTTTTTTATTCATTTTTAATACGCTTTTATTAGCTTCACCTGTATGTTTGTATGTATGTATGTATGTTTGTATGTTTGTATGTAACTCACTTTTTGGGCTCGATTTTGGGACTGATGGCGCCATCTACTGGCGAGTCAGTCAACTGATCCGCGATCGAATTGCGCTCTTCCTATTGGCCGAAAATTTCGGTGGCTAAAAGAGGCGGATCTCAAAGGCAGAGGAGTGCGATCATGTCGAATTGCGCTCTTCCTATTGGCCGAAAATTTCGGTGGCTAAAAAGAAGCGGATCTCAAAGGCATAGGAGTGCGATCATGTCGAATTGCGCTCTTCCTATTGGCCGAAAATTTCGGTGGGTAAAAAGTATGTAAACTTAGCGGATAAACGGCCAGGTGGAAAACAAAGTAAAAAACAATTATACTTTAAAAAAACTAAAAAAAAATATGCTTTTAGAGTTAATCAGACTAAAAAGTAAAAAATAAATTAATAGTTTAAAAAAACTAAAAAATACGCTTTTAGAGTTAATCAATATAAAAAGTAAAAAATAATTGTTAACATAAGAATAAAATGACTGACGAGAAAATGAATGTCACTGTTCTAAAAGCGTGGGGTGCTTTGTATGACATTTTTAAACTAACTCTGCATTTCGGAATGAAACTAGTGAGAAATTATAACGATTGATATCGAGCACCCCACGATTTTAGAACAGTGACATTCATTTTCTCGACAGTCATTTTATTCTTATGTTAACAATTATTTTTTACTTTTTAGATTGATTAACTCTAAAAGCGTATTTTTTAGTTTTTTTAAACTATTAATTAACATTTCCATCCTTAAAATTTGACTTGAATTTACTTAAAATATGCTTTGCTTAGTTTTCAGAGGTTTGGCTTCTCTTTATGAATGTTTACTTTTTCTTTGTATTATAACTTCCTGTTCCATTTCTAATAATTTTTATAATTCTATAAAAAAATTATTATAATGATAGAAAAGCTAATAACTTTTATTATACACTGAAGTGACAAAAGTCATGGGATACCTCTTAATATCGTGCCGGGCCCTCCTTTCGCCCGGCGAAGTGCAGCAACTCGACGTGGCATGGACTCAACAAGTCGTTCGAAGTCTTCTACAGGAATATTGAGCCATGCTGTCTCGATAGACGTCCATAATTGTGAAAGCGTTGATGGTGCAGGATTTTGGGCACGAACAGACCTCTCGATGATGTCCCATAAATGCTCGATGGGATTCATGTTGGGCGATCTAGGTGGCCAAATCATTCGTTGGAATTGTCCAGAATGTTCTTCAAACCAAACGCGAACAGTTGTGGCCCGGTGACATGGCGCATTGTCATCCATAAAAATCCTATCGTTGTTTGGACACATGAAGTCCATGAATGGCTGCAAGTGATCTCCGAGTAGCTGAACATAAGCATTTCCAGTCAATGTTCGGTCCAGTCGCACCAGAGGACCAAGTTCATGCCATGAAAAAATAGCCCACACCATTACGGAGCCACCACCAGCCTGAACAGTGCCTTGCTGACAGTTTGGGTACATGGCTTCGTGGAGTCTGCGCCACACTTGAACCCTACCATCAGCTCTTACCAACTGAAATCGTGACTCATCGGACCAGGCCACTGTTTTCCATTCATCTAGGGACCAATTGATATGCTCACGTGCCCACGAGAGTTGCTGCAAGCGATGTCGTTCTGTCAGTAAAGGCACTCGAGTCGGTCTTCTGCTGGAACAGCCCAAGAAAGCCAAATTTCTCCGCACAGTTCTAACAGACAAGTCTCTTGTACGTCCCACATTGATTTCTGCGGTTATTTGACGCAGTGTTGCTTGTCTGTTAGAATTTACGACTCTTTGCAGACGTCACCGGTCACGGTGGTTAAGTGCAGGTGGTCGACCCCTGCGCTGTCCATGGTGGGATGTTAGGCCTGAAATTTCATACTCTCGGCACACTCTTGACACAGTGGATCTAGGAATGTTGAATTCCCTAACGATTTCCGAAATGGCATGACCCATGCGTCTAGCTCCAACTAACATTCCGCGTTCAAAGTCTGTTAATTCCCGTCGTGCGGTCATCGTCACGTCAAAACCTCTTCACATGAATAACTTGAACAGAAAAGGAAGCTCTGCGAAAGCACTGCGCATTTATACCTGTTCTACGCGATGCGACTGCCATCTGAAAATTTGCATATTGCTATCCTATGACTTTTGTCACTTCAGTGTATAGTATCTGTATTTTCTGCAATGATGGAAATTACAAGTTAAGTAATAATATTTAAATAAATCATTTCAATTTTTTGCCTAACATGTGAATATTTTATTATTTGTGTACTTAATATTTTATTAATTAACACCTTTATAATTAATTGAAAGTGTAGAAGGGATTTATTACATGGGTTCTTAATAAATAAATTTGCTTTCATAGAACATTGTTCTTTATTTAGGAAAAGGTATATTGTAGAGAAATAGTTTTAATATAATCTTTGTTAATACGCATTAGTTTCCAAAGATTTAATTAATCTGTTTATTTTCGGTTGTATTTGATTTCTATTCAACTTAAAGAATAAATCTTCTTTTTCACTTTTATGTTGAGTTTTTGTTTTCTGTTAATATTCGCATTTATCGCATACATATTTATATTTTTTGTGAAGAAAAGTTTTCGTAAAATACAATGAAATTAAAAAAAGAAATTAAAAAAAAAACGTACTAAATAATTGAATTGTTTCTGTCATAATAGGATATTTTCAGTTTTTCAATTATTATTCTTTAAACAGTTTTTACAATACACTTGAATTAAACGTACTATAAATTTATAAAACTTTACTGCAAAATTAATTAATAAGATTATGTGTTCCATTAAAAATTGTCCTTAATTAAAAAAATATCAGAATATACATTTCAATCTTCAATTGCAATATTTTCGTTAATATATAGATAGATGTAATTATTTCACATTTCTAAATGGCTCGATGTAGAAAAAATTAATTATTTAGTGTGTGTTTTATTCTTATTCTTATTAAATTAAGAATTAAGAGAGAATTTGAAGCCGAATTCAAAAAGAATCAAGAAAAAATTTGGAAAGATTTCTAAGACGAATTGAGAAGGGTTTCTAATTGATGTGAGTATACTACGACCGAAATAGATGTAGTTTGCGCTGAAAACGTAACGAAGATTGACGCTTAGGTCAACTGTTTTTTGTTGAAAAAAGTTAGAAAGAACGTTTAGGTCTTTTGACATTATTTGACCGGAGAGAGGTTTAAGTTGTATGTTGAGATCTAACAGAAGATTAATTGACGTGAAAATCAATTGAGTGATGCTGAGAAAAGTTAAGATAATGTAACTTGACGCCTAGGGCAGTTAACATGAATTGGTTTAGATATTTACCTTAATTGTGTCAATAATTATTATAAATAAAAGTGTATATATAATCTACAAAAACCTGGAAGCTTTCATTTGTGGAGAAAGTGTATGCAAACAGAAGTAAGTTACACACATATATATTTAGACTGGATTTGTATACTTAGAATTTTTTTTTGTAAAAAAATGTAAAATTTTACAGCTGATTGCATTTTAGAAAGGTTTTTAGATGCTTCCCATGTTTTAATTCTTATTTGTTAGGGGAAAAAAACAGACATCAAGATGATTTCAAAAGTTTATTTACATATAAATCTGCTTTGTCAATGAAAGTGATATAATATCCATTAAATAACAATATCAAAGTTCAATCATTTTCATTCTTATCTCTTCAGCTATTCCGGAAGAATAAGCTCAAGAAATTTCTCTTGCAACTTTGAAATATTTCTTGATAATAACTTGTTTCTGTACATTATCTGTAAAAAAAAAAAATAATTATAATATCATGAATATCAAACAAAGACAAATACAATGGCATAATTAAGCATTATTAAATGTTTAATAGAAAAATTTTGGTTAAGATGAGCTAAGTTTTAGTTAAAAAATTTAAAGAAACTAAAAACGTATTTTATTTTTGAAGAATAAGTATCAATAAAATCAGTAGAAAATTTTAGCAACAGATACTTAAATAATCACAGGAACATTAGATGATTATATATCGAATATTGGATTTTCAAAAATAGCAATCCTTTTTTTTTTATATTCCAACTATCATTAACAATATTTTATTACTGTTCATGACAAAAAAATTGTTATAACAATATTTTTTATAATGACACAACAATATTTTTATGATTTTTTTTACTTTTTTTTTCCAGTTGATAATCGCTACAATTATAAACCTTTTAATTAGAAACACTATTTAGAAAATTCAGTGACATTCTATTGTTTATTTAAAAGAGATATGATTTTCAGATTTAACTGCTTTGTATTTAAGAACAATTTAGGAGAAGACATTCAAAGTTTCAGCTAGACAGCGCAAGTGTTAAAGAAGAACACCCTACAAAAATTTCGTTTGAATTTATTCGTTCGTAATCATTTTAGCTCATGCTATCAACATGAATTAAACAAGCAGGCTTTTGTGTTTTATTTAACTAAAACTACTACTATTGAGTTTATTTAAGCTGAAGTTATGAGTTTATTAAAAAATTATAAATATAAAATGAATGAAAATCGAATCAATAAAGGAAATAACATATTCATAATGTAATTTCTTCCCTTTTTTGTTGAAAGTTATTTGTCTGCTTCCAAATAAAATAATACAATAAAACTAAATACGACAATGCAAAAAACTAAAGCACAATTTAATGTTTCGCAATGAATTTAAATGCTTGGTTACAATTCTACTGAGAAAATGTAAAATTTGTGTATACATATGGCAAGGCTTCTTGAATTTAAAATGTAGTTAAAATTGATATCTTTTTATTGAGAATGCCGTGAATGTGCTGTTTTTTCTTTTTATGAACATAGATGAATAGTTTGGTGAGAAAATAATTTATAAGAAAATGTAATAAATTTAAGGCTTATTGTAAATGTTAGTTTTACTATTTTAAATCGTAACTCTGTTTTTCATTGCAGTAGAAAAAAATGTAAGATAGAGTAGACATTCATAAATTAGGATCTAATATGAAAAGTAGACTGTGATATATTGTATAAAAAAATCCCAAACAGATCGATTTATTATATAAGGAAAAGAAGTTGTGGCATGCAGTAGTTTTCGATACTTTCAAATTAGCTATCCTTTATTTCTTATAAATAGTGCATCTCTGTATAGTTAATATGCAATAAAAGCTCAATATTTGAATTAGATATTTTTTGGTAAGTATCAAATTTAAACGTCCTCAACAATTTCAATGTAGACCGTGGTATTTTAAAGATTAGTTTTTTTGCACGTGAATTTGATTGAAAAATAAGCTTTATTTTATGTTTAACATGATTAATGTCATTTACCTATCAATAGTAAGGATTTCCTGAAAGTCCTTAGAGGTTTGATATCCTGAATTTTAATATCTGAATTCCTTATATTCGTCGTCTGATTGATGTTATTTCAATATAGTACAATTATTACTCATTAAAAACAAGAAAACTTTTTTTGAATACAATAAATAAATAAAAAAAAAAATTAAACCCACAAAATATAAGTAAATTATTAATTACATTTCATTAACAATACCAAGACAATTTTATATTTCTGGCCAAAACTAGCATCTAATGCCTGGATATATTATATAGCATTTAATGCCTGGATATATTATATAGCATTTAATGCCTGGATATAGCATTTAATGCCTAGATATATTATATAGCATTTAATGCCTGGATATATTATATAGCATTTAATGCCTGGATATCATATAATTAGTCAAAATATGCGATGAATTTAAATGTTAAAAAAAAATTCATAATATAGGGTATCAGTGTTCTTCACTTTATAGTAATATAAATAAGAATAATAAGCAATATATATATAATAATATAATAATAAAAAATATTAATATAATTTTATCACCATTTATATAAATTTGACAATTTATGTTCTAATTATAGTGATATGTAAAAATGGTAATAAATTAGCATTTCTTATTAATTTGATTTACATTACCATTTTTAAAATTGCCGAAAACTGTTAATTTTTTACATGGAAAATACGTATAATTAGTTTATGTGTACGAAAATTTGTATATTATTTATTGTATTGGTTATAACGAATACAATTTTATACATATAATAATGGTTAGCTTAGTGATACTGTATTTTATTTTCGCACTTTTAATTATTAATTTTTCGATATTTAAGATGAATATAAAATTGATAATATATCTTTCTTAAATATATATATATATATTTAGTCAATAATATATATATATATGCAGTCAATAATTGCTTTAGCTACAACATGAAAAAGTTATATATATATATAACTTTTTCAATAAATAATAAAAAAATTATTTGTATATATATATATATATATATAACTTTTTCATGTTGTAGCTAAAGCAATTATTGACTGCATATATATATATTATTGACTAAATTTAGGATAATGTTTCAGAAAATAAAATTCGATTAATATCTTCATTAATCAGTTATGTTCAGAAATTTATGAATAACTATTAGTAAGAAATCATAAAACTAATTTTTTCTTTCATTACATAATTGGATTATACAGAATTCATAATCAATTCATACTTTAAATATAAATTATCTGGTGTTTTTAATGAAAATTCTGTATCTGGTTCTTTTAATGAAAAAAAAACTGACAACAAAAAAAATTATCTTTAATTAGTTGCTTTACATCATACAATCTTCACATTTAAAAAAAAAAGAAAGAAAACTATAAAAAAATTTTACTTTCACGTGTAATTAATTCATGCTTACCTTATTATTAAGAAAGAATTGACACAGCATGTTCTGCCCACCTTTTGTTTGCTTCGTATTTACATTCCTCCAGAGATTTCCCTGAAGAAAAAAGAAACAATGTGGTATCAATATTTTTAATGATGCATTAATTAATATCAAATTATATCATTTAATTTTTATTCAAGTAATTTTTATGTAAAATTATGTTATTATTAAAATAACATTGGAAAATACACTTGGTGCCTATTTTCTTTTTAATTTTTAATGTAGTAAATTATGTATTTGAAATGTATATTAGTCATTATAAATACACATAAAATTATTTTTTATTAATATTTATAGACTTTCAGATTAATATATATATAGATAAATTTTCCATATGTAAATAAAGTCATTTGAAATGTTATCGTAAAATGATTATGTTTTTGCAAATAACTTAAGACACATTGATATAACTTTTAGTTTTTTTTTTTTTCTTCGTGCTAAACCTAATTTACATCAATTTGTAAGTTATTAAGTTAATACTGAAATATACGTATAGTTCCACGTATATCATTCCTATTTATCAAATAATAACATTAATTGTGATACTGGTGTTACGGATACATATACTGCTCAATACAATTACGGCATATTGCGATTTTGGGTGTAAACTTATAAATATTATGAAAACTTATATGAAAGTGTATATATGAGTATATAGTGTATGAGTATATGAGTATATAATGAAGTAATATATGAGTATATAGTGAAGTAATATATGAGTATATAGTGATGTATAGGAGTAAGATATGAGAAAAGAAGTAAAAGCAATGAACAAGGGATGATTAAATTTCGTTGCTGTCGCTTTTCACTCCATATATAAAAAGATTAGCCACAGACAAAATGTGCATATTCCAAATTTTGCAAAATGATATAATTTTAATTTTTAATCTCTTCTATTTCATTTTTATTTAGAAGTTGTCGATTATATAGGTATTTTATACTGAAAACACAATATTCCCAAATTGTTTGGACCATTATATTTTAATAATCTATACTGCGTATTTTTAAAAAGATTAATTCTTTGAGGAAAGAATAAATTCAAGAAACATATTATTTTACAATTTCTAAACACATTTTTAAACTAATGATTCAAAATTATTATTACATCATTTGTAAACAGATAAAAAATACTTAGATTAGATTAAGGGAAATACAAACACAGTGGAGAATAAAAGAGAAAATATTTTCAAAGGAATTACAATTAAAATACAAATAAATTACTCATTATAAAAATATATTAGGGTACAAAATTCCGTGAAAGCTATTTAATATATTTTTTCTTTAAAAAAAATTCTTTTCATCGAGTTTAACTAATTGATATACAGTAGAACCTCTTTAAGTCGAACCTCGATAAGTCGAAATCCTCCAACACTAGGAAAAACCTCTTGTTTCCTTCCCTTCAAGCCCAAAAACATCCATTACTCGAAATTTCAACCCTCTATAAGTCGGAATAATTAGTCCATCCCCACAAAACAATTTTGGTATATATTTTCCCTCCGTAACTCGAAAAAAAAAATTGTACTTCTGTATCTCGAACATTAGCAATGTTTGATTTTAGAATCTTTTTTACAACATTTTCAACTCGATAATTTGAAACTAACAACCTCTATAGCTCGAAGAAAAATAAGTTACCGAGTTTAAGGATTTGCCGACAAGGCACGTCATTGTTTCTTAGAAAACAATGTATGAGTATATAGTAAATAGAATAACCAATTCTATGAACTAGCAACTCGGAAGAAAAAGAATTTTCTGCTCTTCTTTCTTTTCTGAATAGCTTAGATAATGCTATAGATAGAGAACGATCGAATTGTCTAAAGCAAAATAATAAATAATAATAATAATAACTGACTTTTTTAATACATAATATTTTTAATTTTAAGGTTGGTTTGGAATTATTTTGATTTTTTATTGTAGTGCATAATATAACTTTTAAGTTGCAAATAAACATGTTTATTACCTCTGTAACTTGAATTTTTATTTATTTTACCTTTCTAACTCAAAATAAGTTAGAAAAAAATCTAGACCTTTACAAGTCAAATAATTCCTTAAGTCGAAAACTCTATAACTCGAATTATTTGGTGTCTCCCTTGAAGTTCGAATTATAGAGGTTCTACTGTATAACTAATTGATATATAAATCCCTAATAAGAAATCGATTAGCCCATTTCAGCCACTAAATTAATTTCTACTGAAAAAAGGCACTTACATATTCTGTCGCATTCCGTCTCAGATTCTCGTGATTCCTCTTTTACTAGTCTTTCATCGCGAGACAAAATCATATGACCATCATCTGATTCACCACTGGAGGGACTGCAAAAAGAAATGGATTCCCAAATATTTTTATGCCATATTATTAAACATTTGCTAAAAAATGCATTACATTGCACTTTGAAAATTACTTCAAAACTAAATGCACTAACTAAACATTTCTAGAATTTGATAAAATATTTTGATCTGTATTATCATTACAATAATGCATCTGTATTATCGAAACTTCATACCTATCATCTATTCCTTGCCAAGATAAACTACTCTTTCTTTTCCTATCTGCTTCATAGCTAGAAATTCGTTGATGATTTCCCAATTCAGATCCTGAATGAAAGTAAAATGGCAGCTTAATAATCATTTTCAAATACTATTAAATGACATTATAATAATCCTTTTCTATACTACAGAAATCAAATAAAAATTACAAAATCAAAAAAAGGCAATTAATAGTTTTATAAAAATACTTTTTTTTAATTTTAGAACAGTGGTCATAAAGTAATTAAAAGGAATTTTTATAGATCTCAACCGTTAATTTAAGAGGGAATAAAGTTCACAATAACTTGATTCACAATTTATTATAATTACCGTGGTTAATATTTTACAAAAAAATAATTAAATTGCTCTTAAGATGTTATTTATTATTGTTTATTTTGAAAAACTGTGAAATACATTATTATTTGTCTCACAATGTTCCATTTCATAAAATAAACTATAAAATTTAATTTAAATTAAAAAGTTGGCAAAGCAGAAAAAAATTTGCATTAGTTTTTTTTAATTAAATGAAAAAATATTTTTCTTTACTACTAAATTGTGATGTAAAATACATTCGTTCAGAAATCATCTGCAAAAGAATTACGAGCTGGAAAAATCTTAGCATTCTTATTCTGAATTCTGATTTATAATTCACTTAATATTTTTTTTTAATTTTAATTTTTATTTCTTAATAATTAATTCGTAAACATTTCAATGAACGAAATTAAGAATTTTTTTAATTGTATGTTTTTGAAATTATATATCTATATTCATTATTAACATTAACTTTTTCCCATTTTAAATATTCTTTACATATATGTAAAATTATTTCCTTAAATTCTTGTGAATGAAAATTTTTTTTTAAATGTACATGTGAAATGTGCATTTTTAAAAACAATTTCGGAATGAACCGGTTTGTTGATTGCTATTGTTGTTAACTTTTTTAATTGTTATTGTTGTTTAAAAATATTTCCTTTTAGCTATAAAATTAGTTAATATCTTTATTATTTAGAAGAAATATTGTTTTTTTTTTCTATTAATTATGGTTTATTTGCATTCTTTTTCATATTTTTAGGTTGCGTAATGTTTTCAATTTGTTACTATATTGAAAGCAAGCTGGCTGTTAACTTCAAATTATTTTCCTTTTTTAAACTTGTAAATGGTTACATCAGGCTTTACATCTTCCTTCATAATGAAATTCTGAGTTTGATTTTATTATGCAAACATATATTTTTTTTTTTTTTTTTTTTGTCTTGTTGAAATTTTTTCTTATTTAAATTAACGGATGTGATCAAAAGTGAAGTTCACCATTGAGACCGAGCAATTGCGGAAACAGAAATTATTGCAAACAAAATGTTGATTATTCTTGTTTGTTGAAAGTCGTCAAGAGCTTTTTATTATAAAAATAGTTGTATTTAATATTAACGAGGTAACAAGTTGAAATTACTGTTAAAGGCCTTAAAGTGTTAAATTTAATATACATGAATTTTATTTATTTTTTTATCAGTTTTTATATCTACATAATTACTCTATGATTTGCTATACATATTAATAAAGTCTATGGATTGAATTGATTTTATTTTGATTTGCATATCCTGAATTATATATTTGAATATCATGTATAGAAAAAAAATGAAATATCGGTATACAGCTTTCTGATCTTTCATAAAATTATATTAATATTCAATAATTACGAATAATATTATTATTGAATATTTGTATAAATTGTAGGAAGCTAATAAACTGAAAGTAGATAGGTGTATTTACCTTTTACATAGCTTGGGAAGTATAAAATTGGAGATTCATAATTAGTTTCAGATTTGTCCATCTAAAAGAAGATTAAATTTATTATAAAAATTAAACTAATTACGTATTACAATTAAAATACAGAAATACTCCAAAGTAATGTGATAGTTGGGTCTAATTCATTGAAGTTTTTAAATTAAATCAATTTTTCGAAAATCTGGGACATCTTTATAAGTGAATTTGTATAAATTTTGTTTAATTGAGAATAAGGACTAATAAAAACTAGTGTTAAGCAGAGAAATATTTAATAAAATTGCAGTTCTTTATAATTGTCCACTACTAAAATTTTCTATCCTTTAAAATGTTCAACAATTATTACTGACAATTTGTCTTAAAAAATTACAAAATACACTATTTTTTTAAATTGTTTACGTTTACTTTGATAAAAATAATTTTAATTAAAAAATATTCTGTAATAAAAGAAATAAAATGAAAATATTAATTAGTTTACTTCGTCAAAACACTAAATGAAGTTCATAAGCCAATTTAAAAAAAACCGTAAGAGGATTAATAAAAGTATATTGCTGATAATAAAACAAGTTGATGAGAAAGAACAGAAGCTGGCATATTAAGAAAGAAGGAAAAATAACTATGAATTAAAGTTTCTTTTTAATGATTCTGTTCGCTGCACGTTATTTAAATCTCCTTCTATAAATTATTTGAATCATAAATAATTTACTTTAATGACAATATTTTGAACAGTTAAGCCAAAATTACAACAGAAAACCTCTCAAAAATGACTTCTATTTTGCATAAGTAAGGTATTACTGTACATTAAAAATTGCGTCAATTAAAAGAAATAATAATAAAACGTTGTTTTCAAAAGATTTGCAGGAAGATTTTCAATAATATATACAAATAAAATTTTTTACAGTATGTTGTTGTGCTGCCATCTCTTGGTGACAAAATATATTAATAACTCAATATTTACTATTAGTCACGAATGTTTATTTTATTTTCTTTACACCAAATAATATAAATAATTCATTACTTTAATTATAATATAAGAAACTTTATTTACCGAATTTTTCAATAACACATATTATTTTAACTATTATTCGAATCTGAAGTTTTAATAGTTACTATAATTCCTTATAGCATTATTCTAAAATGAAAATAAAAATTGTAAAATTGTAAAATATTTAATTCATAAAATTGTAACTATTTTGTAAAGGAATAATATTAGCCTAAAATTTCTTAAGTAACTTCTACTATATAACAAACTTAGTTATCAAAATCCAACCTCAAGGTGATAGATAGTGGGGCCATACTTTTGTCGAATATTATAACAGTTCTTTGAAATGTTCTTTTTGGGAACATTGAAGTTTACACTGATTTACTTGAAACACTGACGTATTTAGAAGTGCAGAATTTTCTTTTATACGCAAATGTAATAACAATGCTATTGCGATAAATATATTTTTTAATTGAATTTGTATTACTTCTTCAAAAGTATTACTATTCATATTCTTGACTTAGATATACTGGATAAATATATTTTAAAACAAAATGTGAATTACTGAATCTTTTCATTTGATTGATCATTTCAAGAATTTCAAAAAGTTATCGTAAGGGAAATTAAATTATTAATTTTTTTAAGAAAATTTAATTTTTTATTAAAAATAAACTTACATCTATATATTTCCAGAACGCTATCGTTTATTTAATATTTTAATTATTTTAAGTACACAAATATTAGTTGCTACATAGTTGTATAATTTAACTTTTTTAATATCCAACAATGTTCTACTTACTTTTCTGGGAGGATAAGGAATATCGTAAGTATATCCACTTCTCGAACTACCGAAAGTACCCATATTTTGCTGATTTCCCATTCCTGGATGTACACAGGACTCCCGATTATAGGCCGGCACTCTAGTAGCAGCATAGGGAGCAGGGAAATAAGCAGGCTCTTGTCCAGTTTCATACGTTGAAGAGAGAGGCATCGATTCCGGTTTGACTGGGTCGTTGCCTTCTACAACTAGACAAGCAGAAATCATAAATTAGAGTCTAAAATGAAAATTATAAAAAATGAAAATTATAAAAAAAAAAAATGAAATTTAATGTGGTGTAATTTCTATTATCACATGTAAAAAAAAAAAAAAATAACTAATATTTCCGAATCGTATTATATCAAAAAAATTAAGTTATATCCATAAATATTTTTGAAAATAGTTTGTTTGTTAAAGTGACGTGAATAAATAATGTGTACAAATGATTACAAAAAAAAAAAAAAAAATAATAAAAGTCGCTTTATTTGCTGAATACAATTTTTCTAGAAAGAACTAAGTTTGTTTCAAAAATATTATTAAGTTTTCTTCCAGTTATAGAAACAATTATAATTTTTCTTAATATCTGAGATTGCTATGGCGAATTAAATAAGAAAAATAAAAAAGTACTTTTAGAATAAATCGCCGCTGTAATTTGTTGAATTTTTCATGTAACAATGATATTTATAATAGTTTATTTTAAAAATAAGGATATTAAGTAATGAATAATATTTTTAAATTTTGTATGAGAAAATAAAATGCACTGAAAATACAAGAAAAAAATTGTCTTAGACTAAATTTTAACACGTAATATTAGAAATGAAGGCCATAAGAAGTATGTAATATTGAATTCTGATTTATTGCAATGTTAATTTTTGCATATTTAGAGATGAAATTACTTTTTACTTTTATAAAAAATTTAATAGCATCAAGATTAAATAAACGCGATACTACTTAGATATAAATGCAAAATGTTTGAGTTAGGGAAACTACAATATAAATCTATAAGAAAATTAACACTGATATTAGTGCCGCCATCTATTGCAAACTCAACGAATGACAAAGAATAATAAAATTTAGTAAAATCCTTCAGTAAAAAATAAATGAAATATAATATAAAATTTAAAAGCTGTGATTCCGAGGTTTTGGTGTATTTAATAGTTTAAAACAATCGATTTGATATAAATTAAAATTGATTAAAATGCAGTAGCAAATAGAACCCAAGCAAAATAATGTTCCGGTTCAATACTTAACCAAGTAACACGCCTTCCTATCAACAAAAGTGTATCTTACACTTCTTCTAAATTGTAAATTTTACTGATTTTCATTTCGTAGTTGCTATAGTTGATAGTGTCATCCTTCCTTATCAATTATCTCAATTATATGTACCAAATAAAAATTTAAAATCACAAAGTCTGACATTGTTTTTGCGTCGTAGGCAAAGCAAAGCTACTGTGTTGCAATCTTATTTTAGAAAATTAAACAATTTATACACTAACTACATTTGAACATCGTAATTTCTTAAATTGTTATTTTATACGCAGTATAGACACGCGAAATGGCTTAATAACCGTGATAAAAAAATCGAGTTTCTCTCTTAATTTTTTTTTTTAATATTAATTTGCCAAACATATTTCTTACAGACGTTTGGACATTATCTGATTACTTATTAAATGAGATGCCTTGCCACTAATGATTAATGCAATCTGTACAATACTAATTTTTTTTTAGAAGAAATTCTAAGACTTTGAATGGGTGGCGCCATCTATTACATCTCCTAAGAACTAAAATCATTTTAGTCTCGAACATGTTTCATTCGAAATATAACTTTCTGTTAAATGAAAATGTCATTCCATTTGAAAATGCAAGGAACAGGAGTCATTAAAAATTTTTAAATACATAAATTATTTAATTACAAACTAAGCGGAAACCAAAAATATAAAGCAACGCAAAGAAATACCACATTATTTTAAATGATACCGCTTAAAACTGTTAATTGCTTTGATGTAACACAATATTTATTATTCATTTTTTTACTTTTAAATTTCGTACAAATAAAGAAGTAATTTCAATTTAAAATATAAATTGAAGCTGAAATGATACAAAAAAGGACAAACAATGAAATTTATATTGGAAAGAGAATAAATTCGTTTGAACTCTTTCACTATTTCGGATATCGCAGTTTTTATGTCTTAAACAATTATTTTTAAATACAGAAAAAGTTTTATCAATGGCATAGATGTTAATAATTGTATATTATTAAAATATAAGAATAGAATTTAGTCATTAATAATTTTGATATCTCTGTAAAATTTTATCATCCCAAAATTATAATTCAGAACATTTGTTTTTATAAAATATATTTAATACAATTTCTTACATTACTTCTGTAAAATTTTGA
This sequence comes from Caerostris darwini, assembly GCA_021605075.1. NCBI lineage: Eukaryota > Metazoa > Arthropoda > Arachnida > Araneae > Araneidae > Caerostris > Caerostris darwini. The sequence continues at coordinate 584,631 of BPLQ01011831.1, forward strand.
GGAAATTTATTAATTTGACTATTTTTTTTCTAAAATTTCAGTTCACTATAACCAAAAAAAATTATTTCACATCACAGTAGAAATCAAAGTATAATTTGCTTTCAGAAAAATATTAAGTGCTATTTATTATTTTCATTATTTGTAAAGAATTTTATCATTATTTTTAGTGTTAATTATGATGAATATATATAATGAAATACGAATACCACATGAAAAAATTTTAAATTATTAAGAAAACACACACACACACACATGCACACACACACACACACATGCACACACACACATGCACACATACACACACACAAACAAACATATATATAGTATTATAAATGAATTTGTATTTAATTTTGCCATATTTTATGTATTGCTGACTCAACTCAGTTTAACACTAAGTTTAAAAATCGATATGCATACATATATAAATTTCCAATTATTTTTTTATAAAATCCTTGAAAATTTTCCCTGCACAATGATCATTATTGTCTAATGAATAATGAATATTAAATGAACGGTACTCTAAAATAAATGCTCTTGTTGTAACTTACTTTGTCATAAATATATTTTAGTAAATGAGCTAAATTATTTCTTACCATCTGAAGATAATGTTCTTCTCACAGATGTTCTTCTCCTGGTGATTAAACAAATGACGCAGAACACCACGAGCAGTACGAGGGCTGAGCTTATAACAGGTACAGTTATAAGCAAGTGCCTGTAGAATGATCCTCCTAAATCACTTACTTCGGAAGGCCTAGGAGGGTATTCTAGACAAAAAATTTAAATGTATTAAGTCTTGCATTAAGATGCATATAGGCATATATCTTTATTATATTTTTAACTTTGAATAAATTCAGAATACTTAAGAAATGTAAGAGGAATTTCAATTCTCAAATACAAATTAGTTGACATACTATACAGATTAATGCTAGTTTTGACATTTGAAAAATATACAAGGTACTTAGTACTGAGTAGATCTAAAATGATTTGACATTAGAGATTAGATGACAGACTATGTCAAGAGTACTTATAACTATAATACAACTAACAAGATTAGTTGGCAGTGAAAACGTGTATGATTCAATCATGTCTGAAAGCAGTATTTTGATAGGAAACTTACATATACAAAAAATCAATTATATGCATAATATCAATTCAGCAATATGAAAACTACACTTGGTTACAAATACATAAGACATTAGATATTAGATGACAGACTAAGTCAAGGCTACTTATAATTACAATGACAGTTAGGGCAAGATTAGTTGGGCTTAAAACGTTTATAGTATGATTCAATCATGTCTGATTATAATATTTTGAAAGGAAACTTATTTATTAAAATAAATCAATAATATGAATAGTATCAATTCAGCAATATGAAAAATATATTTGGATATAAATACTTAAGGGGAAAATTAAGTATACATTTAATGAAGAAATGTAGTATAAATTAGATGTTTTTTAAATGCTATATCAAATTCCATTTAAAAATAAATTAGTTAAAAGTTATGTATTTTTTAATAAAAATCTTAAAAACCTGATATTCAAATTCACTAATGACGATAACTTATATTTAATTAAATTTTTAGATTTTAATTTTCTTTATATATTTACGATTTATATATTAATTACGCTTAAGAATTCATATTTCTGATACTCAGAAATTTTGTAATTCCCCAGAAAGTTAAAAAAGGAATTTTTATGTTAATAATTAATAAATAAATCATAAATATAAAATTGAACTTGATAAAATGAAAACATCAATTACTTTTTCGTAAAATAATATTTAAAAAAACCTAATACATATGCTTTATGCTATGTTTGTATTATATTATAACTTAAGAAAATTACCATGTTTTGCTTTTAACAAAGCAATTTAAGAAAAATCAAAATGAAATTTGTCATTTACGAAAAAAAAAAAAATCCATTTAAAAAGGGCATTAAAAAAATTTCGAATCGAAGCACTTATTAAAATATAAAAATAATTATGTTTATCATTTGTATGAGTTTTGCTCATTAATGAGGAATAGTTACGTTTCTTTCTGTATTATTATTATTTTATTTTTTGTAAATGTATTGTATTTTCTTAAAAATACATTTCCATTACTCAAATTTTCCCAATTTTGTATAAACGATATAATTTGTTTCATTGTTATCAATTTTTTTCTTTGTTATTTAGATTGTAACAAAGACAACCTTTTATTATTTATCTCAGTAATTTCTATTTTCGTCTGTTTTATTTAGCGTTTATTTCAAATGCAGCTTGTTATTTATTTAATCATTGTTTTTAAGGCGCAAATTAAAGAGTTCTGTTTCATATAAAAAATTACATTGGAAAAAAATATTTAAAGTTGGTTTTATTTAATACATTCAGTTCATTATTGTGGTTCTTAAAAAGCATCTGGAAAGATAAACAACTTTATTTTAATTAAAAATTAATTCAATTTTTTTTTTTTGCATTATTTTATTACAATAGTATATAATTATATTCGTATATGTTTAGAAAAGGAATGCATGCTATGAAATATTGTATTTTATTTTAAGAAAAGACTCGTTTGCAGTTAAAAAAATTTTTTAAAAATAAGATAGATAAATGTTTTAAAAATTACTGTTACCTTTATAATACCTAGAAAAAATCCAGTTATTTATACAATGAATAAATTTTATGGAAATGCATGTTTAATTATAATTTATTGTATAGTTCATATTATATTTATATAAATAATTTGCGGAGATTTTTAAATAATTCACATATTTTATAATCATTAAATACTTATTGCTTGTTTGGATGTAACTTTATATTATTTATGCAACTCGATGTTAGTTTTTCCCAAAAAATGCATTTTTAAAATGATATAAATATGAAATTTCAGGTTAAAAAAAATATTTTTTAGATTTATATATTAGATTTTGTAGATTTATATATTAGATTTTTTTAGATTTATATGTAATAAAATATGGTTCAGTAAAGGTAATTAGAATTTTAAAAAAATTAATGAATTTGGAAAGATATAGCTAACAATGAAAGATCAATTGATTTGACTGAAATTCGTACTATTTATCGTGTAGATCATGACTATGTAGCATGTGCCCAAAATATTAGGGCCCACTAGGACAAAAAGTAGAATTATGGGTAATAAAATGTTAAATGGAAAAGTTAATAGTCTATTTTTTTCAGGAAAAAAGGCGAATGCGAAATTTTTTCAAGGAGGAGTAAAAAAATCTATTTCCCAAATAATCAGAATTCTTAAGATGTTCTAAATGCCAATAGAATATTAGTTCTTTTTTATATTTTGAAAAAAATTACATCGTGTCTCTAGCAATAATTTTACTGATAGTGATACTAACTAGTTTAAACTAGGTTCCTGTAAACTAGCATTAATCACAAATTTTATAACCTATATAATAAATAAGTCATTTCCTGCAAATTCGAAAATAAATTTATTTCCCTATCTCTCACATTTTATTGCTACCTTCCAGCTACATGTGCCCCCTGGGCAGTGCTAAATGAATAACAGCGATGCAGCCAGCCCTTGCTTATGACATAAAGATAACTGTCTCTGCATTACCAGCTGCATTAGAAAAAAATATTTAATTGTTGCACTGGACATCAAACGTTAAAAAATCGTAGGCAAATGAAGAAACATTTAGCAACAATAAAAAGATAATACTTTAAAAAATGTGTCTCTCATTATAAAATATTAAAAAGGTATGTTTTTAATTTAAAATTAATTTATGCAATTTTGTTATATTATTAACAATGGTAACAAAAAGAAGAAAAAAAAAGTAAGTTGATTAAATAAGTAAAACAAGCAGACAAACCTGCTTGCTACCACATATTTTTAACCAATGGGTCACTTGACTAAATGAACATGAACTGTGTCACCACATGGAGGTGGTTGCACGTTTAATTTTACTGTCAGATAAATACCCAACCAACTGTTGGGTGTGTAGTATTTACATTGTAATTCAATTGTTCGGTGTGATATTTACATTGTATTTGTAACTATTTACAAATATTTTCCATAGAGTAGGATTCTATGGCTTGGTGTGTCTTAAACTTTTTATTTTTTATATTTACTGCACATTGAATTTTTGGAGAAATGAGTTATAACCAATCTAAACTTCAATGTTGCTTGGATATAATCATCTCTATCTGCAAGTCCACGTACTTTATTCGAGGCCCCTTGTTGTAAGTTTGATGTATCTATCCGTATTACAGCGTTCAAAAAAATATATTTATTGTTTTCGACTCACCCTTGCAATACACCTTAGTATTTTAGCCAGATAATATTTTAGTAATGATCTATAATAATATAAATTTCAATCAAATCAATGAGAAGTAGTTCGTTATCTTCTATTTATTCATATTTTTTGCCATATTTATCACAGAGCCCAATTATTTAACCCTGAATTTATAAAATATTATAGAATAAAAATTATTTAACCATATTAACTTTATTTTTACTGTAAGTATAATTAATCCCACTAAAACTTTTTTTCGTTTTGTTTTATTTCAGCATTACTTATGAAATACTTTAAGAAGTTAGAGTGTTAAACAATTGATAAAATAATAATTTATAGGTTTAGATTTTACTGTTGTAATGCATGTATATTTTGCAAAAATAATATTAAAGAATTCAATTTATTGTAAGTTTTAATATTGTAAACATTATATATAACAATTAAAAATCTTGAGAAATTTTATAGAGAAAGGAATGTTACGGAATTTTAATTATTGCTTTGAAAATTATCCCTATAAAAAGTTTTTAAATTTAGTAAAACTTTTTAAATTTAAATTAATAAATTTAGTAAATTTTTTTTAATTCATTAAAAAGGTCTACTGTTTTCAATAAAAGTTGTTAGAATAGTCTTCTGAGATAAAATAGTAGAATACCTCCAGTTGTTGTCATAGTGGCAAAAACATACTCGGCATCAGTAGATCCAGCGTCATTTCTTGCTGTCATAAGCAGAGAATACCATGTACCAGGTATAAGATCCATAACTGTAATATTTTGTTGTTCTGGTATGATATTATTGCTGACCAATGTCCAATCTTGCTGGCCATTAGCTTTGTATTGTATGACAAAGAATCGAATAGGACAACCTCCATTATGCCAACTGTTTAAATTGACAAGAAGCGTAGTGTAGTTAAGACTTAGAAGGAATCGTTTGTCTGGAGCAATAGGAGCTGAAAAATGAAAAAAAAAAAAAAAAAATTTATTTAAAAATTTAGAAAATTATAAGAATGTTAATAGAATATAAAAATAAAAACATCATGAGAAAAATTTATATTTTTGTGATTTATTATAGCACAAATTTTATATTATATATTTTGTTAAGTAATTTATACAAATAACCACAGATTTAAGTAGAGTCTGACCTCATAAAACTAAAATTCCCCTTAGAAAGGCTTAAGATTTATCTTTTAAGCTTCATCGAAATAGGAACCGTCATGAACCTGATGAACTCGATCTGGTTCATTGGGTTCATCAAACTTTTGTCTTTTGGATGGTGATGTAAAATATTTTTGAATCTGTGACTAATTTTTTTTACAGAACAAGTATGATATAAATTAAGAAAAAGAATAAAAATTATGTTTTTGGTCAAAATCGTTTTGAAATTCATTATAAAATTATAGTGTATTCGTTTTAATATCTCAGCAATTATTCCAAAACCTTCCTTCCTTCAGCCAACGCCAGTCCGTGACCTTTCAGCCATTCGACGCCGTGCCGTCCAATAAAAATTTGCCATCCCCTCGTAGCTTCTGTCGTGGTCAACATCATCAAGTGCATTGCAAGATGGGAGGTGGTTTGTAGTGCTGTTGACAAGTCGTGCTCCACAGCTATTCGGAAGTTGGCAACTGCAACTCTCTTTAGGGAGGTCCTTCGATATGTTGACCTTTTACCCTTGGCGGCCTGCTTTCTTGCATTATTGACGTAATTTGTCACAGTTCTGCTAATGGTGCTGTAGGTGAGGGCAATCTGGCTGCTTCATATGGCATCCTTGCTTAGAAAGAGCATCTGCCTTTTCCTTTCTCTGCTTATCGCAGTGGCCTGGTACCCATTGCAGCACGATCTCGCTTTTTCTGTTAAGCAGTTGTATTAGTTTTTGGCACTTGGCCACCTCTAACCCTTCTTGGATGGTGGGTGAATATATGCTTGCATTGCTGGAATTGAGTCCAAGAGAAACATCACTTTTTAGTATCAGGAAGGGGAAGCATTACATTACCATTATTAGGGAGCATTACATTGTTTAATAATTACATTATTATTATTATATTAATAACTTCTGAGATATTAAAACGCCTAAACTATAATTTTATAACGGATTTCAAGACGATTTTGACCAAAAGCATAATTCTGTATTATTTCTCTTTATTTGTATCAAACTTATTCAGATAATAAATTAGTCACCTATTCAAAAATAGTTTACTAATAATTATTAGTTACCTCGCTGATCGCAGCTACTTCGCCATCAAAATTGCTAGCGAATTTGCCACCATTCCAAAACCAAATTAGTAGTAAAAGTTCTTTAATATCTTTTTGTTTAAATAACTGAATCTATGTATTAAAATAATTAGATTTCGTTATGTGATATTAAATAAATATTTTTTACTTGATATTCAAGATGGCTACAAAGAAAAAATTGTATTTTTACAGAAGTAAAAACTTTACATTGCGGAATATATGTGCCAAGTAATATGGTTATGGGGCGTTTTTTAATTAATTCACCTCATTATAATATGAAAAGGCATATAATTTTTTGTAATATTCATTATACCCTTTTACTTCTGAATTGAGTTTTAACAATGTCGAATCAAAAATGTAATATCCTCTAAATTTACATCAGAAAGCAACTTAGTTCAAACAATTCTATTTCTTATAATCTCTAAGAAGATAAAAAAATAATTTAATTCATATTTTCCTTCTATTATTTTTTTTCACTCATTACGAAAATGGGACAAAAAAATTAGCAGAAAAGAAATTATAACTTGAATCACAAAGTTAAAATTAATGTACAACATTAATCAGATGAATTAATGTAAATGAATAATTTAGAAAATATCCCATGGACGACTTTTTGCATTCTTAACAAATAGCCAAGCAGTAATTTCTTTAAAAAGACATATTTTCATAGAAATTCACGCCGCTACAGATGTAGAATGTAAAAATTAGTACACTTCAATTTCACGTCTTTACAGTTTTTTGTTGTTTTCATAGATAAAGAAATGTCACAATAAATCTAGAACAAATAAGAACTTTATTTTGCCTTGACTGTGAAGAGGAATGTTTGCAGATAAAAGAAAATCGACATTTAATCGATAAAAGATATTAATAAAACATACTTTATTCATAAAATAAATTACGAAATAGCTTAAATAATTAATGTGAATTTTTTAAAGCAGGTGTTTGTTCTTCATTTATTTTTCATAATTTGTTACGCTCATAATTATGAATAGCACGTTTTTTATTATCAGTATAACTTGTTCAGATAATTAATTATTTTATATCATGTAAAGTGCAGTCAGTGTTGCAATAAGTTATGGTTGCGAATTTTTCTTAAAAAAAGGAGATTAGGTGATGAATGGGATTGAGCATGTGAGCCTTCTGCATCAAAAATCAGGCTGCTTGCTGGAATGTTACATGTTTTTGCAAAATGAGATAGATAAAGTAAAAATTTTTTGTTATTGTTGGCTGTATAAGAGAAATAATAATTCATAATAATTCCTTCATCTTCATTGGTGCAACAGCACCATGGTGGGCGTAGGCCATCTGCCTAATGGCAGATGGCAGATTTCGATACAAGATAAGTTTTTTTTTACAAAGTAGGGTCGTCAGCCCTACACCCAACGGTCTACAGTCATATGAAAAAATTTCTAATTATATGCTATAAAAAGAAACTTTTAAAAACAGGCTACCCATGACAATGTAAACAGGTTATAATGTGATCCAAATAAGCCGCGACTATCGCCGGTTTCAGGTTCGAGTTCTAGATTCGTGCCGGGGAAAAAAAAAAGAATTATAGTAATTTCAATTTAATGAATGAAAGAGTAAATATTTTAATTTCATGCTATTAATTCTTCATTAGAGTTACTTCATTCGAATTATGAAGAGTTTTTAATGTATATAAATATTTTGCTTTGAATAAATATTGATAATTAAATTATTGTGGGAAAAATAATTAATTATTATGGGCATGTACGAGCCCAGCTTTGAGCAACAGGTTGCAATGTACAGGCTCGAGTGAGCAGATTATAAATAGTTGTGGTCGGGTTGAAATATTTGAAGCACAGGTTTGAGAACTCCCAATTTTATTTACATATGTACAAACACCACACACATCAATTAGACACGCATGATATTTAATACATATAAAACAAAAGCCATATAATTATAGTATTGTGGAAGTACTTCATTTCTTAGTCAAAAATACTCGGCTATGTGCAGGATTGCACAAAATACATTTCCACTCCGAATGAGAGTTCTGTAAGCCAACTAATACGCCGGATTGCACTAAATATATTTCCTCTCCGGATGAGAATTTGTAAGCCAACTAATACGCAGGGTTGAACTAAATATACCTCTCGAGGAGAGAGACTTTAGACCATTTAAATGTTCCTTAGCGGACGACTCTTGGGTGAGAATCTCAAGAACAACTAATCATTTCTCCGGAAACGACAGGGGGCGTTCTAACCAGCATATCGAAAGAACCATTGTACCATCATTAAATAAAATAAATTTATATCATAATATATAATTCATTTCATAAAGCGCAGCCAGCAAATAGACGCCCATTTTCATATTTGTTTAAGAATTTAAGAGATTCAATTGTGGTAGACCGTATCAGCATTTTACATCCACAATCAGGCTAATTGCTAGGGATTTTTCCTTTACGCAAACGTTGAATGTAAACAAAATGTAATCCCCAAAAATTCTCTTGTAAGGAATATTTTTTTCTACCTACGATATGAGAGTAAAATGAAAACAAATCCAACGAAAAAAAAAAAAAAAAAGCATTAAGGAAAAATTTACAAAAACGTCACATGTGTAAAATATATTAAAAAAAACCCGAAATTCATAGCAACTCCAATTTAACAAAGGATCAGGAAAATATTTCAAATCCGTTATTATTTTCCTGTCGTATTATTCAACATTATTAAAATATTTTTAAGAATATTTTTGCTTTAAATGAATACTAATCATTAAAATATTATTATGAGAAAAACATTAGTTTCATTGCATATATTTAAAATGAAAAAAATTTCAATTTATATTGCTTTAAAATGTACTTGGAGTGATAAATAAATCCTTTGTACATGTCCATGAATACAAAGAGAATGATTTATTGCGCCATATATTAAAATTAGTTTACATTTGTTTACTCTGCTTTTGATAATCTGACACGAAGCAAAATCTTTTGAATAATGACTTTTTATTTTATGTTTTGAATTTTAAAACCCATTATCAGCAAAATAATATAATCTCCATGAAAGAACTAAAGAATTTATTCAGAAGTTGTCTTTTAAATATAAATATAAGAATAATTTTTTGCAACTATTTACGTATTTAAAAATAAGTATTATTAAGAGAATGTAAATTATCCTATTTAAAATGAAAAGTTATTTTTAAATTGAAACGACAGAACAGAATTAATATGAATTTGAAATGCATTTTTGAATTTATCTGCATAATTGATCTGTATAAAAGTTCTAATAGAAATATTCATTTTTTAGTTTTGTATTAATTATCTAGATTTAGCTGATGACAATATTTTGTCACATAATAGATTTACTAATGAAACGTTTTTGTAGTCAAATTTTTCTTTCTTTTATATAATATTAAAAGCTGCAATTTAGTTGTTATATATTTAAAACATTGGTTTTTTTTTTTGAAATTTAAGAATTTTTTATGTTTTTGAAAATAATTTCAGAAATATATTTAGAAAAATAAAGTATTAATAGTAAATAAATCCCATTTTGTTAACAAATCTTAAATGAATTATTAGAGTTTTATTATGAAAAAATAAAAATGATAAAATATTTACAGTAAATATTGAGATTGTGTTCCATCCTTTAATTTTCTTTTGCATTATTAATTGGAAACTATGAATTTATATTACAATAGAAATTTTTTTTTTAAATTCGGTGTATGAAATAAAACTATGTTACAATATATTAGGCGTGGAATTATGAATTAAAACGAAATACCAATTTTAAGTAAAAAAATAAAAATATTTTGAAATATTTTAATTTTAATCATTTAATATTTATTTTTGTTATTATTATTATTATTATTATTATTTAAATTATATATTATTTATTATTATATTCAATTTTATATTTTTTTATTTAAATAAATAATCTAATTATTATGCACGAATTTTTCTACTAATACTAGACACTATACTCTATGCCATACTCTAGACACTACAGCCTGAATACCGAAAGACCGTTTTCTTAATAGAGTAACTACTTTGATTTCCGTTTCTGCCGTTTCTACTGATTCTTGGTGTTGTTAATTTCAGATGAAATGTATTTAATATTTGGAGAGTTAACATCCTACTTCTCATCATATAAAATGGAAGGACATTCTGCCACATTGATTTATTGTGTTGAATACCAGCTTAAATATGATAATAATAAATCCTTCACTGATTAGTTCTGAACTGAATCCTTTTAGGAATGAACCAATTGATCTAAAAGATGTTCATCGAAATCCTAAATGTTTATAGAAATCAATTTTATTTAAATATTTCCTTATAGGAAATATTAATTTTCAGTAAGATTTTGTTATTATTTCGAAAGTAATTTGATATCTAAAAAGAATTCTTCTTTTTGAATGGAGAAAAAAATCCTTTCGCTTATTTCAAAGAAATATTTACCTGTTATTGTATATATTATATTTACATGACCAACAAGTTTTAATTAAATCTGATTTTAACTAATATCCATCAATTCATTGTAAGATTAAGAATTATATAAATCCACTTAAAAAAAAATAAATTTTTTTAAATATATATATTTTATAAATTTTAGTTTTTTTTTTAATATTGGATTTTTAAGGAAAAATGAAACTAACAATAATTACAAAATTTAATGGCATTTTCATTCCATTGGTCGACATACCAAATGCAACACCATAAAAGAGTAGGTAGAATGAGATGAGAATTGATATGCAAATAAATTATTTTTTTAAAAATATTTTTAAATAACAATGAACTATAAAAGGTAAACTGTTTGAAAATAGGACCACTTCTCGTGGTGAAGAGAACTACGTGACCCTACGAAGAAGATATTCAATTAACTTGCAGATAATGAACTGAGGGATGTAACCCTGTATAATGTTAATCATCCTCCCCAGTTTGTCCTCCAAATGAGTCTGGGGCTGAGAAGACAAAAGTCACATCCTAGATGTACTTGAGGGATGATATATCAGGAGACATTGCAGCCAAGAAAGAAACTAGACATTCACTGTCTAGTAATAATTGCCTTCTGCGGTTTGCGATATATTTCTAGAAAACACCCTTTTGTATCAATTGAATGTAACTTAGAGCATTCATTTGCAGCCATTCGTCAACATATCATCGTGCCGTCAATGTACCTCTGATGCATACCTAGGATGAGACTGTTATCGTGTCTGATTCACTACAAACCCTTATGCCACGAGTAGTATGATGCTCATCAATATTGATCGGATTAACTCTATCTCCCCTAAACCTGCAGACAGCCACCTAGAGACTATCATCCAATAAATAAAACCTAGACTCATTTTGTTTATCCCATTGTGCCATTCAGTCGTATAAATGGTTCTTTACCGAAACCATTTCAATCTTTCACATTGGTGAGTAGGCATCAATGGTAGTCTTTGCAATGGTAGCTTCTGTCCGAACCACTTTCAGCCTATCGCCATTAAACTGTTCTCCTAGATATTTTGGTATCCAAAATTACCTGCACATTACACAGAATGTCCAGAATAGTTGATTAGGAGGCTGCCCTCGTTTCCTTACTGATGTTCAATTCTTACGTTCTGTTGTACGCCTAAGTGTGCCTGGTGTTTCGGAAGATTCACATTTAATTCATTATTCAATGTGATCATATTACTCCATGTACATAGTGAATACATCTACGTGCATTTCAGCAGCGATATGAATTAAAGGTAGAACTAGAATTTGACCACTCATAAAATCGTCTGATTGCCTAAACAGCCTTCAGTGTCATCTTAGAAGGAATATCTTAATCCACACGTCTCCTAAATCGTAGAATTTCTCGAAATTCTGGATTCCGTAGGCAACAGCGTGTAATGATTGTTGGTTCATCCACTCTTCTCTCCACTCTGGTTCTTAAATCACGTGACATATTTGCATTTTAAATCATCTGCACAACTTGTTCAACTGTGTATTTCCCAAAATTTGCATACTTATACTGCCGAATCTACACTGTGTGACAATTATTACATCATACCGTATATCAAAATAGTGTATTTTATTTATAATAGTAATTCCCTAAAGACAGGGTAACTATCTAAAATCTTTCAATTAAACTAAGTGCTTTTAAAGAAATGAAATTTTTAAGACAAAGTCTTTTTAAAATTAACTTTCAACTGTAAAAAAAATTAAGTTTCAAAATGTCAAAAATCATTTTTAAGTTTCAAATGTTTTCTTATATGTTACATAAGACAATCATTTGTATAAAAAGACTGATTTAAGGAAAATGATAAAAATTAAAGAACCGATTATTTGAATTTGTGTAAAATGTCTAACATAAATTGTGCAGTTGTGTATTCCTCTAAAATCACATATACAAGCGAATCTCCATGGAGTCATTTTCTATGTCTGGCAGTGAATTTAAAATGAATTTATTAAATAAAGTTTTTATACATTTATATAAACTATTTTAAATCATTAATTTTAGAATGACAGATTGAAATTCTTCTAAATAAAGTAATTTTTTACGAAATACCAAACGTATGGAAGAAAAATCATTTTAAATAATTCTTTTTACTAAAAATATTCCACACTTCAGGTTTACTTTAATATTAATATTCAAAAATAAAAAAATAATTTAATTTAAATCATCAATCAATGGAAAGAAAATGAAATTGAAACACAACATTTTAACGAAAAGTCTGATAATAATATTTTTTTCTCCCTCACAATCATCAGACGTTAATTAGAAACAGAAGATATTTTGACAATAGTTTTCGCTGTCTTTGATGTTTTAATTAAAATGCTGTAAACTTTCGTGCATAATGATAATGAGAAATTCATTAGGAAAAAAAGAGCATTTTGAAATAATATTATCATCCGCTGATTAAAATTGCTGCAACGCCATTTCGAACGTGTCAGATGAATGAATGGAATTTTATATTACTTTCCTCGCCTTTGAAGTTTTAACAAAATAAATATTATGATTAAAACTAAGCGAGAAGCCAAATACTAATGGAACTTCACATGCTGGAATGTTAAGTGAAAATTGAAATGCCATTTTCACGAATGTCACTATGCATCAATAAACCTTTTATTGCTTTTTGTATTGTATTAGCATATCATATTTTGTAAGCTGCTATTGTTGTTGTAATATTAAATGGTACAAAAATTTGGAAATGCAGTATTGTTGGCAGTAAAGAATATATTAATGAATACCTTTACTTTATTAACATTTATTGAACTTTTATACTTTTTATTTTACCTTTATCGAACTTTTATAATTTTTATAAAGCTTTATACTTTTATTAGTTTATTTTACTTATATCTACTATACCTTTTTATACCTTTAGTATGCTGGAATGATTAATGAAAATTGAAATGACATAACTGTGCATCATTTAACATTGTAATGCTTTTTGTATTGTAATAGCATATAATTTTTTTGTAAGTTGCTATTGTTGTTTTAATATTGAATGGTAGAAAAATTTGAAAACGTAGTATTGTTTGTCGTAAATAAAATGTTAGATTGCTAATGAATACCTTTAATTTACTTACTGAAATTTTATACTTTTTACTTTACATTTTTAAACTTACCTTTACTATATATACCTTTTTATACCTTTATTGAACTTCATATGCTGGAATAAGTGAATAAATTGAAAAGGCATTTTCATGAAAGTCACTTTGCATCATTGAACCTTTTATTGCCTTTTGTATTATAATAGTTTATGATATTTTGTAAGTTGTCATTGTTGTTGTTATATTAAATGGTATTAAAATTTGGAAATGTAGTATTGTTTGTCTTAAAGCATAGGTTATATTGCAATGAATACTTTTATTTTACTTATCTTTACTGAAATTTTAAACTTTCTACTTACATTTTTACTTTACCTTTTTTACCACTTTTTACTATACCTTTTTATATCTTTATTGAGCTTCTTATGCTGGAATGCTTAGTGAAAATTGAAATGGCATTTTCATGAATGTCATTGAACCTTTGATTGCTCTTTATATTGAAATAACTTATAATTTTATGTATGTTGCTAGTGTTGTTGTAATATTAAATTGTAGAAAAATTTGAAAATGCAGTATTGATTTTCTTAAAGAATATGTTATATTGCAATGAATGAATTTATTATAATATTCCATTATTATGTATATTATGACTGAGACACACTGTCTGTAATCCGGTTGTTTTGGACAATGGCAGTAGCAGATTTTTCATTTTGCTGGGTTACCGATATATAAAGTTTTAATGGCGACAAAGCATAATTTTAAAGAGAATACCAAAGATAAATCGCACTAGATCAAAAATAAAAGGAATCATACATGTACATGACAGATAAAATAACTTCCGACAAGCTTTTATCTGACAAGAAAAAATACAAATTACAGTTACGGTTTAAAAATAAATTTCTATTATCGCCTTTCTTTCATGGCTCTGAACTCTTCAAGAATAATTGAAAATAAAGCACAGTTTTATGAGACACTTATACTGTACTGAAATGAAAACTGAGCAAAAATACGAGCAGTGCTGTGTCCCGACCTAACAAACAACCGAATTCACGCGAAAAAATTCAAAAGAAGCGCTGGATTAAAGGGCACTTACTATATAAATAAAATATTATATATACACAATATTATGCATATTAAAGCTTTGCAAATTTGATTTTTTTCACTGAAGTTTTTTTTTGAAGTTACTTAAATAATAATTTACAATTTTATAGCTTATTCTGTTTCAGTTGGAAAATTTTCTTAGATACATAAAGCTATTCAACATCGACTATTAAATGCGTGTGTGTATTTTAAATTTAATGAAATTGCAGATTCTTTGGCGAAGAATGCCAGATGTCTAGATCAAACTGCCATTCCTACTTCACTTGCAGATGCAAATAAATGCCTTGACAAAACCTTAACTTATGATACCATTTAAGATCAAAACTAA